>OX235272.1:4928353-5355902 GCA_944472155.2 Trichobilharzia szidati | reverse complement strand
ATTACATGACTGTAAAAATTATGAGATTGATAAAACTATGGCTATGAAACAAGAATGAATTACATGTTTACACGAAACAGAAATTTAGGAAGTTTTAATGAAAATAAGGTAACAAAAACATGGCATACCCCTTGGTAGGTTGTAGTTAACATAGCGCGTCTGTTGCATCTATGTGTTTCTAAATTCCCAGGATTGTTTGGGGCTTTCTTTTCGTTACTTCATCCCTTTGTATCCCAACGGCAACATAAGACTTCAAGTATCGAATTTTCAATAGTGCTGATGTTGTCTTACGGAATGAGGTTGCTGATCTCATGGCTAACCTTTTTCCAAGGGCTTATTATCGCCTTGAAAGCTGGACAAGGAATAGGGATTCGTTAGTCGCGGACAGAACCCGGACCAGTTGTGTGGTGAGAGAGCATTATATCACCAAAGCACTACTAACACCCATTACATTAATAACAATCTATAAAGCTAAAACAATCCTAGATAGTGTCAGCATTAATTAACGGCCTGCACTTCCCATCTCCTATCACTCAAAAAATATGCAGAAAAGGCTGGAGATGGATGAAACACACACTGAGAAGACGGTTGAGTGACATCACGCAACTGGTAGTCGGGTAGAACCCCAATGGAAAAAAGACTTGGATGTCCGAGGGTGACATGGATGAGATAGTGTGTGGAGAAGACTAAAGCTAATGGTTGATAGTCGAGCCAGCTAAGGAGGATTCAACAGAACAAGGTGAAATGGAGATATACTGCTAAAGCCATATGTTTTACTCGGAATCCAAGAGAATAATAATATCAAACAAGGTGTCATTCGCTTACATGATGCCTGAACATTACCTGGAGTGATTGCAGTGAACTGATGGTAGTGCACCTAATTAGTGATCTGAAGGCCGCTAGCTCGAATCCAGTCCACGATTCAGCTGTTCATTTCACCTTCAGACACCATCCATTAAATTAATAATGTCTGTCAGGATTTCATCATGAACTGATATCGGTTAGAGGACCATTGAAAACCAACTATAAAGTACTGGACAGCTGTTTCGTCCTAGTTTGAATATCTTCATCAGTGTGCACCTACTGCCAGGGTTCGAACCCAGGATCTCCTGGTTACAAGGCGAGCTCGCAGACGATTAAACCACTGGGATCTGATCCAGGTGGTACATGAATCCCAACGTCTGCCAATTCACGAAGTAGTGCGACCACTGATTTTTATTTATTTGTAAGCTTAATAAAAAGAATCCATAAAGTAAATAGAGGTTTCATACAGCTCTTTTATTCCTTTTGTTCATGAGCCTTCCCTCAAATATACAAATGACTGACAGAATTGAAGTTGATGCATATCACTAAGATGGTTATTGTGGAAAACCAACAACAACAATTACAAAAATAAACAAACAAACAAGAATTCAAACTATTAAATAATCCTGGGGAAAGTCATCATACTAAGTTACCATGACAACCATTCAATGTACAATATTTTGTTTTTCAAGGTCACAGACTGCTAACCCTTTTAGTTACATGTACAAGAAGAAAATTTATATTTTCTAAATGTGCTTATTTCCCAAAACAAAACAAGAAACGATTACTCTTTCTGTCAAATTTTGTAGACCAAACTGTGTCTCTCCTCACAATTTAATTATGTGAGACGTAAGCGTAAATAAAGTGGATTGGCTGAGCATACTAAATGTTATGTAAGAGTTATATTTCGGGACCAAATCGGAGTGTGACATGATTGCCTAACTAGCTGGAGATCGTGCACGAACGGACGTGACACGATGGAGTACCAAATGACATGGATGCTTGACCAGAAGCCTTCAGCTAAACAAGTTGACTTAAACAGTGAGCGTCAGCATCCAATGTTCATTGATGAATGCTGCGGCCAATAATTTCGGGGAATTACCTACCGCTACATTACTATTGCGTCGCCCAGTGGAGTGCATACACCTCGAGTGCTTAAGTCAATAAGTCACATCGAAGCTCTAGTCCATCTATGACTGGCTAGTTAATGAGCATCAATAACTCACTTCTGACTACTCAAATGCCTCAAAAAACTCATCTCACCTAACTACTAGTTAGATTTCGCAATCATCAAATTAAAACCAATATTTTAACACTCATATATATCCAATGAATAATTTACTCATTTCTAATGAAATAAAAAAACAAAAATTAATGTAACAAAAATGCAACTCATCTCATAATTTACAATTCTCATAAATCATGTATCTACACAATAATATCTTGTAATAATTTCTAACAAACAGCAGCAACAGCAACAACATTAACAACGATTTAAACAAAAATATATACATATGTTCATTGAATGTTCAATTGTCAACACGCAGCGGAATATTCAATTATTGCTGTAGATATGCAGATATGTAGATAGATAAATAGATAAAAAAGATGCGTAGATAGGTAGATAGATGATAGAAAATACAAAATGAATACAACTCAATATGAGACAGTGAGAGAGGGAGAGATAAAGAAAGCTAATTCAAGAAGAATTAAGGGAGGAAGAAGGAAAGAAAGAGTCAGCAAAGAGTCATCATTTCCTTGAGAATGGTTAATTTCATTTAAAATTATGCCAAAAAATAATTGAAGACAGCAAGTGAAAATTTATTCATAAATTGCCTGTTCCATTTAGATATTAAAACAAAACATACTTTTCTATTATTGATAATTGAACGCTGAAAAGTTGCGCGTATTTTGAAGAAGAAAATGACAAAAAAAACAAATTATCACTTATAAAACTAGTATAAGAAATCAGACTCCAAAACCATGAATATGTTGAATATTTCAATTTAGTGGAACTAGTTCAACTTGACATTACCTTAGTGGTGGTCTACTCTGATTTACTGAGCTAAAAAAATTTCCCATTGGAATAATGTTACGTGTTGTGTGGTGCATGGTTCACTTGTAGAGCTTTCATTCTTCCTGCCTCCTCTAAGCAAAATTGTTCCATAACTTCATGTTCCCAGTGGAACATAGGGCTTCAAGCTAGAAGGATTGAAGTTTATGTAGCAGTGGTGATTATTTTTACAGGATGGGATTGCTAGCCTCATGCCCAAACTTTCTTCTTTACCAGATTTATTACTGGCTTAGCGAGGTAAAGGAGTGAGTTGGCCGAGGATCGAATCCCGGACCATGGGCATTGTCGGAGAGCGTGCTTACACTATGCCACCGACTCTCTAAACAACATACTAAATGCTAACTTCTTTTAACGTTCTGGAATTGTTGTTAAAGACAAACGAACACACAAAAGAGAAAGCTGGTTGAATGAGCAACAAAAATCACCATGTTGGGCAGCAAGCTAGCAGTGACAAGCCTTTTGATGCTTCTTATGCCAACTTGTTGCTTTTCGATTGTATATCTTCCAGTTTGTAGGAAATCAGACATATATCATCGGCGAAGTCCAGATCCTCCAAGTTTTTGTGTGAGTTCATTTTACGCCTGTTTCCTCGCTGTCCGCCGCTGTTTGTCGCATTACCCAGTCTACTGCAATCAAGAAAAGCATTGGTGATAATAGGCAGCTCTGTCTTACTCCTGTCCTCACTTCGAAGGATTCCGTGAGTTTCCCATTGTGGATTACTTGACATGCAGCATTGTCGTACAGCTGTTGGATGAGATGTATAATTGTCGGTGGCACCCCTTGGTAGTAGCGAAGTAGTTGCCAAAGCACCTCTCGATCGACGCTGTCGAAGGCCTTTTCAAAGTCGATGAAGTTGAGATAGAGAGGTGACTGTCATTCCAAGCTTTGTTCAATGATGATCCGTAATGTGGCGATCTTATCAATACATCACTTGTTTCTCCAGAATCCAGTCTGTTCTGGTCCATATAGATGTCTATGGACATCAATTTAATTTGCATGATGTGGAAATCTTAAGCGACAGAGGCCTCGAACTCAAATAAACCATTGACGTAGGTCGAATTCATTAATCAATAAAAAATATCAAATAATTAGTTCCCTTTATGACCTCAGTTAGACAGCAATAAGAAGATGTGATTTATCTGAATCATGTAATGTATTTACGCAGCACATTTCAAACAATCTGATCACACACGGACTAGTCATAGGAATATACATATATATATTTATGAAAACAGCGAAGTATTAAGGAGTGGAAAAATATACACAGGTCAAGTTAAAAGGATATATTGAAGGTCAAAATAACAATGCAGATCAATAAACCAAAGATGGGAAGTAATAGTACATCTGCTATGGTATCAAAAAATAGTTTACCAAAGGAGGTTTAGTGTATCATTGATATAAGTGTATATGACGAATTGTTTTTCAACGCATAAAGGTGGTTTAAACTTCCTAATTACACTAGGGATTCCACAAACTTTAGGATACGCCCAAAACACGTTTTGTAGATAGGTATAAAAGACGTGTAAACATCAATTTTATGTCCTGTCTTTGTAATATGTTTCGCAATAGAGGAGCTAGATCTCCTGTTCTCACCAATAATTGGTTCTGGGGATTCTATTCGTCTCTGGAGACATTCAGGAATATGCTCTGAAGCCAGCCCTTACTTGCAGAGATCGATGAGTCCTCCCTAGGTATGTGTGGCCAGACGCTCATTCAAATTGGTCAATACAGTGGGATATGACATCATTTTTCACGTATTCTAAGGGCTTGGATGGATATATTGGCTTCATATTCTCAATTATTTTGATCTTAGATGCATAAAATGTCTTTTTGACCACAGTGTCCGCTCTTTGTCTAGCTTTCAAGCTGCTATGATCCCTACATAGGGTAGCTTGATGTACACGTCTTTGTTGTTGGCGGGTCGGAGAGTGGGTCTTGGTGTCCTAACTAATTTATATCTCCTGATGAACTTGTTTGGATAATTGTTATCAACCAAAATATTCGGTAGAATAAGTTTTAGTGAAAAATTCCCATAATGAATTATTCACGAAAGATAGAAATGGAGAAGTACGTTTTCTTTTCGATTGATCGTTTTTCACAAATTTACAGTCGTTGATATTAGGTGCTTAGAGGCAATCTCCAGGAAGCCTTACACCCAGGTTTCGTGCTGGTTGGCACTCTCCAGTCAGTTAGCAAGGCGTATCCGCAACCTTGAAGGAACTCACGCCCTCTTCCGGGAGATTCGAACTCGCATCAGTCAGAGACGTTACCACTGAGCTATTTGGGCCCACAGATGACCTTCTATAGGTCCAAGGCTTCCTGCCGATTACCTTCAACCATCTAATATAAACAATTCAGAGTGCATTGTGATGTCAGGCCAACTAGAATGGTGAGGCACATTACAAACTTGACTGACAGAATTCAGTCTGCATCAAACAAAGGACTAGACACATTACGCTAGTTACTAACTAGTGTCCAATCAAAAGTACTCTGCAACCATATATATATATATTTAACAAAGAACTTACAAAATTAATCGGATACTGGCAACTATGTTCTCAAAAATATGTTACGTAATGCGAGGTATCATCTGAAAAAAAATAATTTAGTGGAAATTAGGAAAAGGGACGGGATTTGGAGTTACACTATAAGTTTGAAAAAGTTATTTATTAAATGTAATCAGAGAAATTGGATGAAAGCTAGGGAAGCAAGGTAAAGTGTTTACATTAAACCTCTACGAGAAAAGTAATCTTCTTAGTCAACAATCATAATGACGATAGTAACAATCATAGAATAATCATTCTACTAAACCAGGATATCAAACGACTATTGGCAAGAATTTTACTCTGATCATGATAAAGTAGGTAATTGCATGTAATCCTTTTTGAATGCAGAGGTCCAGTTCCAGATCTGGAATGCCTAGCGATTTCTCTATATAGAAATGGTGTATTTGAAGTCCTCTTGTGCGATATTGAGAAATTCTGTGTAGTACTATTAAGCATTCATACGTGGGAGCGCCCGATATCTGGAGTTGACAAGGTACTCAAGAACACAATTATTAGTATTCTTCCCCTATTCTCCTCTGACATGTTTGTTGCTGCAACAATTTACGTAACCTTGAAATAAATATTTTACAGTAACAATAAGATTAAGATGAGTGACTTTCAGGTGAAAAATAATTTTGTCTTAATAAAGCAGGAGATATAGAAAAATACATGACGCAATAAAAATTGCACAACTGCTTTGCATGCACGATGACCAGATTCCTGCAAAGTTCACCTTTCTTTCTATAGAATCTTCGGCTAATTATGTTAGAAATAATCCGCGTATTTGACACTAAAGGTATTTTTTGTTGTTGAAGTTCAGCTTCGATGATACCTTGGGGTTAACATGAAGCTACTGTGTCAGTGTAGTTGGCAGTGATGTTTGAAATGATAGGTGATCACTGGGAACCCCGATGGGTGTGTACTGATGAGAAGTCCCGAACTAGGCTGAAGAAACATCTGTCCAGTACTCCCACGTTCTCCAATGGTTCTCTAATAGATGTCAGCTCATGATGAAATCCTGTAACCAATCAAACAAAATCCCTACAAACCAAAACCTGAATGTCATCAATAATTGGGGATGCAGACACGTCCAACTGACGAGTCACACAATAGGACAATGCTTGTCTTATAAATTCCTCTGTTAGTCACCGCCAAACATGTAACACTTTGGCAGAAGTATGTTCAAACCTTTAGCTTTGTAATTCATCTATTTTTGATATTGGTTGGAGGATTTCATCATGAGCTGATATCAATTAGAGAACCGCTGGAAAACCAACAGGGAGTACTGGACAGCTGTTTCGCCCTAGTTTAGGACTCTTCAACATTAGGCGCCCACTCAACGGGGTTCGAACTCAGGACCTTCTGGTTACAATGTGATCTCGTGGACCAGGGTTCGAACCCTGGCGGTGGGTGCGTACTGATGAAGAGTCCAAGACTAGGAGGAAACAGCTGTCCAGCCCTCCCAGGTTTTCAAGTGGTTCTCTAACTGATGTCAGTCAGCTCATAATGAAATCCTCCAACCAATCAAACAAAACCAATACTTGAACATTTTTGGTATTGTTGAGAGATGTTGTAGGCAGTTTAGTAGAATCCATGAAATAATCAAATCAGCTCATATTTTCCCGAAGGTATTCAGTATAGAGGTAGGCGTACTTAAAAATGAAACCAACATACTTTTGCTTCACTGCACTGTCTGAATAAATCGAAATTTTTTTATCTGTTACACTAGATGTTACCAGTTGATTACGTCATAAATGTATATATATCTGTTTAGATAAATACAATTTTTCGACTTATACAGTAAAATAACAAAAAAAACTTGAAAAAAAAATAGAAACTGACATTTTCCCATGTCATTTGTAAAAAAAAAACAGAATACCAAAAAGCATAGAGAATTTTTAATCAGACAGACGATTAAATGTATGTGAGTATATGAATGTATTTATATGTACGTGTGTGTGTGTGTGAATCTAATATGAAGACTTGAAACCATTAACCATAACAGAAGACGAATAAATGAGGCGAATGATGATGCATAGAGATAGAGTGAGTTTTATACAAGACTGAAACATACTCAACTGAGCGTATATCTCTTCCAACAGACATTTGTTGTTGTGTTTTTTTCCAAACTCTAATGTTATTCAGAAATTTTGTAGTCAACGCATATACGACAGATGTATGTATATAACAGAATCTGTCTAAACGACTAAGTGGATCACTTCGATGTGGTGGACGAGCACTACTCATTGAAGTGAGTGGTATCAAATGCCTCATATTAATGAGTAGTATAAATTGGGCTTTCTATTACAAGTTTGGTCACGAAATAACTTCAGTTATAGAACTATTAAAAATCAGGGAATAGTTGAAGACCGGTGCGTTGGTGGCACAGTGGTAGAATGCTCGCCAACCAAGCCTTACTTGGTTCGGGGTTCGATCCCCGGCCACCGACGCACTCCATTACCTCGCTAAGCCAGTAACAAGACTGGTAAAGAGGAAAGGTTGGGCATGAGGCTAGCAACCTCATCCTGTAAAAATAATCACCACTGCTACAGAAACTTCAAGCCTTTAGCTTGAAGCCCTGTGTTCCACTGGGAACGTAATTATTATTACTATTATTATTGTTTCCTTTAATTCCTACAGGAACATAGGGCTTCAGCCGTGCGTCTCCATTGCGTTCGGTTCTCTGCTAGAGACTTCACCTGGCTCCAAGTCTGCCCACACGCTTTCAATTCCTCTTCACATGATCTCCTCCAGGTCACCCTTGGACGGCCAACTCGTTGCTTCCCTCTCGGTTTCCACTCGAGCAATGGCTTGTCTAGTGATGTCACTTGATGGTTTGTTTCCTCAGAGTGTGGCCAATCCATCTCCATTTCTTCCTGCCTATTTGTTACACAATCGGTTCCTGGTTGCTTTGCTCCCAGAGATCCCTGTTGTTGATCTTTTCTGGCCCTCTGATCTTGAGTTGTATTGAGCGAAGACAACTGTTAATGAAGGTCTGCGGTTTGTTTGAGATGCTCTTTATGACGCGCCAATTGTCCGATCCGTATAGTGAGTAGTACTGACTTCACATTGGAGTTGAAAATCCGGATCTTATTTTCATTTTCATGCTGAGTGCCGTTGACCTCCACACAGACTTGAGAGTAATGAAAGCTTGTCTTGCTTTTCCGATTTTCGCTTTGATATCCTCATCAGTTCCTCCTGTAGTTGAAACGATGCTTCCCACGTAGGTAGTTAAAGTAGATCTTTTCTTTCAGGTTCCTTCCATTTATGCTGATTTTTGTCTGTTGCTGTTGTTGCTGTTGGTGGTGTTGCCCAGGAATCTTCATCACCTCTGTTTTCTCCATCCTGGGAACGTAAAGGAATAAAAAAACACTGGAAGACCGCGTCATTCTAGTTTGAGACCGTTCTGAAAACTCATCCATGACCCAACCACCAGGGATCTAACTCACGTCCTTCAGGTTACAAGTGGAGCTTGTTGACCACTCAGCTACTAAGACGGGATCTGATGGTCTATGAATTCTATGCAATTCAATGCAACTCATGAGTATTACCGCGATCACCAGTCAGTATCATCAGAGAGTATCTCCCCGCATTCCCAACTTGACTGGTTACGACTTCGCACTAGAACATCAGGAAACTTCACTCTCTAATCAGTCACTAGTGATCACTAGAAAATTTTCAAGTGTTGGTTTACGTGGATTCTATTAGAGTCATTTACCGAGAAACTTTAAGAAAACAAAAGAACTGCCAATGCAGTAAGATCAGCAAGAGCACCATTTTTCTTATTACTTCACAGATTCCATCCAACTTCTTACGACTCAAATAATAACAAAATATAAATAAATTACATAAATTAGGGTTTGACCATATTTTTATCACAACGCAGTAGAATTCAGAACTTGAATTTCGTCCCATCTGGGACACATCAACTGGATGTATTTTCATTCCAAGTGAATGATGGTGTTCTCACTGATACTCAAACGTATGATTCATTATTTCAAACGCCACTGTTAGCTATCACTAACCGTCATGGTAACCTCATGGCATTCTAAAAGCGTCCGTACTACATGCCCACACGTCAACTTAGATCGAGTATTGAGTCGGATATAATCAATCGACGGAAAATTCAAAATAAGGACAATAAATAAATATTTTTTTACAACTCTGACACTGAGTTACTGATAAGAATTATCATAACATTTTTGTTTTTCTTAACATTGGTTTTTGTTGGGATTTTGTTCGATTGGTTGGAGGATTTCATCATGAGGTGCTATCAGTTACAGAACCATTAAAAAACCAACTGAGAGTATTGAACAGTCAGCTGTTTCGCCAGCCTAGTATGTGACCCTTCAGCAGCACGTACGCGCTGAAGTTATGTATTTCTTTCAGTCTGGATAAGTCATACTGTAACGGTAGAACACGAGAGACTTGGAATTCGGTACGTCTATATAGGCAAATTATGTAAACGTTATCTTCAACTCTCCATTTGCACAGATCTTCGTGTTGTGGTACTTCTAGACTTCATATTGTTTTTCTTCATGTTCCTTTCATGTTGTCTCCCATGCATCTCGATAATGCTTTATAATTAACCTTCTCTGAAATCAAATCTACCTCCCTGCTATTTGATGTTTTTATGCCGACGAACATCTCTCTATACATATTATTATTATTGATCCTTGGATTCCTAGTGGAACATAGGGCTTCAACTAAACGTCTCCACTTGCTTCTGTCTTCTGCTGTACTTTTCATCTGCATCCATGTTGGTCCATACTGTTTCAACTCATCTTCACACGATCTCCTCCATGTCACCCGTGGATGTCCCACTCGCCGCTTCCCTTTCGGGTTCCACTCGAGCATTCGCCTGACTCGCGATGTCAACCAGTGGTCTACTCAGCGAGTGTCCAATCCATCTCCACTTTATCCTGCATATTTGTTGTTGTTTGTTCTCATAGTTTCTTGTTGATGATTCTTTACGGCCATCTGATCTTTAGTATAGAACGAAGACAGTTGTTGATAAAGGTCTGCAACAGGCTGTTGGAAATATTCTTTGTGACCCGCCGCCAAGTTTCTGATCCATCCGTATAGAAGAAGTGACTGACTTGACGTTTGTATTGAAAAACCGAATTTTGTTGTTGATGCTGAGTTGAGTGACGAAGATTTCCAGATTGGTTTCAGGTTGGTGAATGTGTTTCTCGCTCGTTCTCGATTCTCGATTTGACATCCTCGTCCGTTCCACGTGCCTGTAGTTGAGACAATGCTGGTTGCCGAGATAAGTGAGTGAATGAAGTAACCTCTTTCAAATCCCTCCCGTTGATGGTGATTGGCACTGGATGTTGCTGCTGTTGTTGTTGTTGGTTGGTTGGTTGGTTGGTAATTTTCATAACCTCCGTGTTGTCTGTGTTCACCTGGAGTCCTGTCTTTGCTGCTTCTTCGACCAGTTTGTCGGTTTTCGCTTGTAAGTCTTCGATTTTGTGTGACATCAAACATAAATCATCCGCAAAATCCAGGTCTTCTAGGTTCTTCACGTCGGTCCAGGATATCCCTGTCTTCTCGTTTTCCACTGTCTGACGCATAATCCAGTCCACTTCTTTATACATATACTACTGATAAATCTTAGCAGTAGCACTCGCCACAATCTGTCTGTTCCATAATGCACAAATCTATCATGGACATTATTTTATTTAATCACACTGAGTAGACATCAACATTTGTTCCTAATTACTCACTGGATTCGCCTAGATTTTTTGGATTTACAATCAAATAGAGTAGACAAAATGATTCCACTATGATGGCTAAATAATGCGGACAGTTAATTAACTTCTTTCTCATCTGTCAAATTGAACATGTTTATGTCCACTACAAAAAATAACAGATAGATGTTATTCTACTGATGGCTAGACAACTAATAAATAAGAATTAATTGTAAAAAGAAGTGTTTATAGACTGAAGAGAGACGATAATTAATCAATTCAGGAGGGAATTCAGACGAATAACTATTCATCATGATACAAAATTGATGTGAAGGAAAAAGTAAAGTAATAATGGACAGATCAACACTGCTACAATTGATAAAGGGAGTAACAGATTTAATCAGGTGGTTATTTGTTCATAGCAATGCTATTTGAATAATGAAAGGGATAAAACTGATAATAAGATGAGATGTGATTAGAAATAATAATCAATAAGGATTGATTTAAAGCTGGTTTTTCCTTCTCAACCCTTATTCATCTCGTGGACGATGGCTTTGAGTTAGATTGTGATAATATAAATTCATCAAATGGGTGAGTGGCATTGGGTTCACCAATATCCCCAATAATATCAAACATGTTTATAGACATTAATCGGTGGATGGTGACTAGCAGTGGAATCCAGGACAAAGCGGATTTCGTCCTGTTTGGGACTCGTCAGTGGAATACAGGGTACATCCGGGTACATCCAGTGACGAGTCCCAAATAGGACGAAATGTGCAGCCTGAATTCCATACTGCTAGTCACCATCCACCAATGAACTTCTAATTACATGCCCAGACATCGTCGAAGTATCTGCACAAGAAGCCGACATGTCAACTTGAGAATGAGCACTTCGGTCCAATTAGTCGATGGGGAAATCTAAAATTGAATGAAATAATATTTATGGACAGTTGGTAATGTAAAACTCTTGAAATGCTCAATCCTGCTTCAACGTTGTAGTGGAGATATTTGAATGACGCGTTCACTGTGCTCAAATCTAGATACATCCCTAAGTTTTTCACACATGCAAACTCAATGAAAGATGGAATGCAATTCACTTTTGAGTTCGAAAATAAAAATGGTGAGATAGTTAAGGCAAGACTGTTAAATCAAAGGAAAGCAAGCTAATGGCTTAGATGCAATGACCCATAGGAAACTGACACATTCTAATAAATGCTTAAACTTCTATTTATCTTACCCAGACTCGCTAAAGTCAGACTAATTTAAATGTCTATATAATCAAGACAGAAGTCTTACAAGCAGGTCAGAACATGTAAATAATGAGATTACACAAATAAAGAAAAGATCAGTGGTGAATAACTACCCACCATTCCATATTAGTTTGTTTATTAGATATATCACATAGTGAGTGAAACAGTATTATTTAATGGATAACAGAGTTTCGATCACAATCTATTATTGTTCATAATCATATGAATTACAATCACACGACTTCGAAACTTGAGTTTCATGGTTTTCTTTGTTCTCTCCTATTTGTTGTCGTTGGGGTAGTAGAATTTTCCAGATATCCAACTGGACAGATGATGAATCATTCCTATTACATGTATTTACAGTTGATTTGATAGACAGTGCTTCTGTTATCAATCTCTCCCTATATTCTGTGACATCAGATTTTAAAACTGTCATCCTATCCCATCCATCCTATTGTATGGTTGTGTGTAACTGCATGTAGTGAGTGTTGTAGCTGAACTATTCTCTAGATTTCTTATCTTATTTGGATCAACCAATCTAGATTTCGCTAAGTTTTTATGTCCAGCTAGTCTGACTGTCCCTGTTCTACTACTTCGACCTATGTATTTGACCTGCTAATCATTGCAGGCGGGATATTAGATAAACTAAGTTGTTTTGTTTAATTGGTTCCACGGGATTGATCAGTTAACCGACAAAGCTTGTTTCTAATTGAGTTTGTGGGTTTGAATGCGAGCCATTTTTATTCCTGCCTTCTTAAGAATTCTGCGTAATGTTTTCGAGGTTCCTTCCTTGTATGGGATTACTACTGATAATTCTGATTCCTTATCGTTGGTGTTGCCATTATCCTGAGCATGTTTGGCATGCATGTCGTCATTAATATTATTATTGTTATTATTATTATCACTATCACTATTATCATCATTTATTTTATTTTTACATTTCCTTACATACTTTCTGACTAATTTATCAGGGTAATTATTAAGTTTCAAGGCTTCTCTTATATGTCTCACTTCCTGTCTTAGATTTTCCTTGGTACTACTTAGTTTTTGCGCCCTATTACTTTAACCTTTCACCAATCCTATTTTTACTGACATAGGATGGGATGATCGGAAGTCCAAATATATGTTTGAATGTGTGGGTTTCCTGTAAACACTATTGTTAAACTTCCCATCTTCTTTCCGTTTTACGCTACAATCTAACATTGGGAGCTCCTCTTCCTTACATTCCAATTCATAAGTGAATTGAAGAGCCTCCATCTTTGAGTTAATGTGTTCCAAAAATCTACCTATATCCTGTGTTCTAGGTACAGTGTATATGTCATCTGCATACATCAATGGTGAATAACTACCCTCCATATTTTATTCAAAAACGTGCACAGACCCATAAGAAATATAAGAATAGTAATGTAAATAATAAGGAATTTAAAGCTTCCATAGTACTGACACATGAAGAAGAAATACCATAGATGCCACGTATATTTCTTAATGAAGCTAGAATTAGGATGGCACTTAAACCAACCAGATGGTCGTACCACATTAATACGATTATGAGCAATGAATTGTGCTTTAAGCGTCATCCAGCTATTAATACTTTATCACACTTTGTGTCTTATGTCAAATAAACTTATCTAATATGGAATTAAATTGTCAAAGTGACCGCCTTATCAATTAAGGCATCAGAGTTGTAGTTTCAGCCTCACAGCTTAACTGTAAAGTGTTCCGTAGTTTTTTTAACTGTCCTCTGATTGATTCTAATTAGCGATATCGCCTAAGTGAGAAGGATTAGACAAAATGAGTTTAAGTTTAACAATTTCTCTAAAAAGATGAAATCTTTAATTATGTATTATAGCTGCATTCATAAAAAGCTCAGAGGGAGTGAGAAACCATTAGGTGATTACAGTCAAGTAATGATCATCAAGGTAAGGAAAGCATCGAAATGAACTTCTGAACTTCTGAGTTTTCCGTTGTGGATCCCATGACACGTAGCCCTGTCACATAGCCAGTTGTTGAATGAGGCTGATAAAGACCTGAGGTACGCCGTAGTGTTGAAGTATTTCCATCTGGGTGACCGGAGTAGATTACTGACTCTCCAGTTGACAATTTCGACAGTCCAAACCCATTCCATCATCTACTCTCACAGATATCCAGCACTTCTATGCCATATCTTCGCATTTCTTTGGCTATCTGGACAGCCTTCCCATTCTCGTATATTGTACGGATATTGCACGTCCCCATTCTTATTCTTGCTTTCATAGAGAGAAGACACATTAGCTGGCTGACTGGCTTCCCGGAGGCTGGCTTTCACCAGCCCGCTGTGTCATTTCGCCTCTCCGATTCGAGAGAAGAATAAGGCTGTTGCTGTTAGAATTTTTGGTATTTTTAATATGTTTTCTGTGCTTTGAAGTTTCTCTAGAGGTTTAGTAGGTCTAGCGGTGTAGGGTTGCTGGCCCCATGCCCAACCCTCCCTCTTTACCCGGCCTTGGGACTGGCTAGATAACTAGCAAGCTAGTTAACTAGGCGAGGTTCATGATAAACAGTAGTATAAATCATCTTAGTTGATGATTTTATTTTGTTTTTTGATAATTACACCGTTGTTTGCATTGAATGTACCACAGTAACGTTTTAATTAAAATAGTTTCACCTAACTATTGAAATTTGAATATTTAGCCTTGAAACGTTAAAAATAGACATTTTTATTTATGCACTTTTTTAAAAAATTAACATTGTTGTTATTATCATTCGTGTTAAATGATGAAAAAGAATTGGAAAAACAAAACAAAATGTGACTCATTTTTCTTCTATTATTCTTTGCAAATGTTGACCTTTCAACGGACTTCTCAAATTTCTCATCACATAAACCTTTTTATTTCAGTATAAAAAACACCGAAGAAACCAACAAGTTTGTTGCTGCCTCTAAACCCGGTTGTTTTTCTTCTTCAAATGAGTTATATTCAATTGATTCTGTTAGTTAAATTTGCAGTGTGGTCAACTAGTTTGATGACTAAAGGAGGTCAATCATGAACCTGACTAACTCAGTGGTAATGTCTCCGACTGCAATATTGGAAGACGCGGGATCGAATCTCTTAGGAGACACGAACTCCTTGAAGGCTGGAGACACATCTTGCTGATAACCTAGGTTCAGGGTTTCCTAACAACTGCCGCCAACCATCTGACATCAATTCAAAGTGCACCACGATATTCAACCACTTAGCTAGGTGACCAGATTTCAGATTTAAGTGATAGAATTCATTCTGAACTAACAACGAGGACTAGACACCTGCAAGTGGTTACTCATTATTGACCAATTAATGTATACAGTGGAATCTAGGATGCGCATCTCATTTTCACTGGGTCAGACCAGCTGAATGTGCCTATATTCCTAACGAGCGAACTCCCGTTTCAAGAGACAAACGTTATTCACTAATCTTAATAATAATAATAACAGTAATAGTTCATATGAACTGTGATCAAGATTTGACCGGATAGTTGCAAAATAATTGAGCGCCGAGTGAGAAGTAGACATTTGTAAAAAATTATATTTGTAAAATCTCAGCGAAATTGAAATGATTAATTTCAACGTTTCGTTCGGCAATCTGGTCCGAACTTCTTCAGAGAAATTAATCGAAATTAACATAACAGAGGTTTATATATAAAAGGAATATCTCTTGTTTTTGAAACTTTGTCCAATCATGAGTCATAAAACAGGCAGCAACATGTATAATAACGAAATGTATGTATATTAAAGCATCTTTTGTTTTTAATTGTTTGTCCTGTCATATGAAACATGAAATAGGTATCAACAGGTATAATAAACAAAAATTGTATGAACTGCGATCAAAATTTGATCTCAGACTTTCAAAATTAGTCTACTTTTGTTAAAAATATGTGTATATGCAGTATACAATGGTGTGTGTGTATGTGTATGTGGGTGAACAGCCATAAAACATTTGTTAGAGAATCGAGAATTTGACCAAGTATGACTATTGTTGATACATATCCAATTTTTTTATTAGTCAGGATTTGCCATGCATCAGCTAACATCACACCTTCATGTCTGTTCAAACTGTTGGGACTCACCCATATATGTAGGGCTTCTGCAGTCAGTCTTTCTTTATCTGAACCAAAACCCTTCTGTAGAACCTTAGTCCTATCAAAGTCGATTTTATGTCCCGTTTCTATCGAATGCAGTGCAATCGCTGAGTTGTTTTCTAGCTTCTTCAAGTCTGCAGAGGTCTTTGGAACCATCTTTAGACATTGTTTATGTTCTTTCACTCTTATATTTACCTGTCTGGAAGTTTCTCCTACATATACGGCGTTACAATCCCTACAATTGATCTGGTATACACAATTCTGCTGGTTTTCTTGTTCTATTTATCCTTAACCTTCACCATTGATGAGCGTAAGGTGTTAGTTGCACGAAAATACACTCTTATGCTATGATCGTTAAAGATTCGCTTTATTTCATCGAATGTTTCTTTGTGGTAAGGAATCACCACTGTTATAATCCAATTCTTAGCGACAGGTTTCGATTCATCCTTATCTTCACATTTTAAATATCTTTTTATGAAGTCTCTAGGATAATTATTTGATTCAAGAGTGGATTGAACCAATTTTAATTCCTTGCTAATATCTTCCTCCTCAGTAACTAGACGTTTGACTCTGTTGATCAGATTCTTGGCCACCGGTACTTTGGTTGTAATAATAGCTTTATTCAGAACAACTTTCATATACTGTTGGACTCACACAAAAAACTTGGAGGATCTGGACTTCGCCGATGATATATGTCTGATTTCCCACAAACTGAAAGATATGCAGTCGAAAAGAAACAAGTTGGCAGAAGAAGCATCCAGAGAAGATAGGACTTCAGTTGAAGATAGAGAAAACAGTGGTAATGAAGATTCCTGGACAACGATCAGCATAAATGGGAGGAACTTGAAAGAAACAACATCTTTTACCTACCTGATAAGCATCGTTTCAACTACAGGCGGACGGAACTGACGAGGATATCAAAGCAAGAATTTGGAAAGCAAGACAAGCTTTCACTACTCTCAAGTCTGTGTGGAGGTCAACAACATGAAAAATAAGATCCGGATTTTCAACTCCAATGTGAAGTCAGTCAGTGCTACTATACGGATCAGAGACTTGCAGTGCGCATCATAAAGAGCATCTCAAACAAACTACAGACCTTCATTAACAGTTTTCTTCGCTCAATGCTACTCAAGATCAGATGACCGGCCAGAAAAGATCAGCAACAGAGATCTCTGGCAATGAGCGAACCAACCCAGCAGGAACCGATTGTGAAACAAATTGGCAGGAAGAAATGGAGATGGATTGGTGGCCATACTCTGAGAAAACAAACCATCAAGTGACATCACTAGATAAGCCATTGCTCGAGTGGAAACCGAGAGGGAAGCGGCGAGTTAATCGTCAGTGCAAGGGTGACTTGGAGGAGGTCGTGTGAAGAGGAGATGAAAGCGTGTGGGCAGACTTGGAGCCAGCTGAAGACTTTAGCGGAGAACCGAACGCAATGGAGACGCACGGCTGAATCCCTATTTTCTTCTAGGAATTAAAGGAAACAATAATAATTATTCATATACTGTATAGACTTTTCAGTGGAGTTTATTATAAGATATTTCCTCTTGGTTCAGGTTCTTCAAATATAACATTAACTGACAGTAGATCGCATGACATGACAGTTCTATCTGACCTGAAATACACGACATAATTATGTTGAATGAGAATTATGAAAAGTTCAGGAGTGCATTTTGTGAACCAAGGACACCACTCAGGAACGGTCATCTCATGTATTGGTATAAGCTACCATCCAGGATGATGCTTTTTCTCATGTTTTCTAGAAACCTGAGAATCAGCGTGCTGTGTAAATGTTTTAAATACTCGCCAAAGTAAACGATACTATTAGAGGTCATATTTTACTAGATTTAAACAAACTGAATAAGAGAAATTATATCCAATATATATTGATGGAGGTTTTCAGTAGCCCAAGTTTTAAGCAGGCCGTCAGCTAATAAATCTAGAGAGGCATCACCTTTTAAACAACGAGTATCATTTGTCATCTGTCGAAATTATTATTGTTATCTTGAATTCCCCGCTGTTTGATTTAAATTGGACCTAAATGCTGCTTCTTTGTTCAACCAAATTAAAACTAATAATATCAACAAACGAGGAATTACATCATCAATTAATTGGTAATACAGTAAACGGTTGGGATTGATAGAGGGATATCAGGAATGAATAGGCACATCCAGATGAAATTACCGGTTAATCCACTGAATAAACTATTTAAACAAGAAATAGGTAATATGAAGAACTTCTGTGAAAACTGTATTACTACTTTTATTGCTCCATGAGGTTCTGCGTGGAACATTAAGCTTGAGCAGCACATCTTCATTTCATACTGTCCTCTGAAGTCCACTTTAGCTTATCTCCTCCTCACACCTGCTGCATGTCACCCTGTAATAAATGTATCAGTGAATAATTGTTTTAGTGTATTTCCAGTCTTTTACCCAGTACCTTCCAGTTTTCACTGCTTCTATAGTTTGTATTATTCTTTGAAATAAGGCTTTGAATTATTTATAAAATGATCAGTTCAAGGTGATCGTTTCTACAGTTCCACTGAATATTTTGACAAAAAGC
Organism: Trichobilharzia szidati; assembly: GCA_944472155.2. NCBI lineage: Eukaryota > Metazoa > Platyhelminthes > Trematoda > Strigeidida > Schistosomatidae > Trichobilharzia > Trichobilharzia szidati. The sequence goes on along the minus strand of OX235272.1, from coordinate 5,336,884 downwards.
ATCTTACTGGTAACAAGATTTCAATAGAAATATGTAGTCTGATTGGTTAGAAAGGTTTCATCATGAACTGACATCAGTTAGAGAACTATCGGAAAACCAGCTGGGAGTACTGAATAGCTGTATCATCCTGGTTCGGGACTACTCATCAATACTCACCCACCTCCAGGGTTCGAACCCAGGAGCTTCTGGTCACAAGGCGAGCTAGCTCGTAGACCATTCAGCTGCCACTGGAAACCGATCCACTGGTCTGGCCATGAATTATAACTTCTGCCACTTAATGACATAGCACGATCACCTCACAATGCTGGATGATGTCCCAGTGGTTTAGTGGTCTACGAGCTATCTCGCCTTGTAACCAGTAGCTACTGCGTTCGAATCCTGGTGATGGTTGCGTACTGTGGAGAGTCCAAAACTACGACGAAGCGGCCGTCCAGTACTCCATGGTGATTTTCTAATGGTTCTCTAACTGATGTCAGCTCATGATGAAATCCTTCAGCCAATCAAACAGAATCCCTACAAAACCAATACTTGAGGATCTCAATTAACTAGGTGAACATGCTATGACCTTTGAAAAAAAGCACTTTGTCTTAAAATGTAGTCGCAGAGGAAAAAGGCAGCTTTTTTATTTATATTCTATTATCAGACAAAATATTCTCTAATCTACGAATAACCATCTTTTTTCTGTTCTCATGTGTTAGATTTCATCATCCTTACCCATATATGAAAATCAGCAGACCGATTTTTACTTGCTTATTGAAAACTACAGGATTATTTCAATGATGGTGCGTCAGTGATTCAGCAGAAACACGCTTGCTAACCACGCATCTGATCCAGGGTTCGACTTTCCGGCCGACGCACTGATAAAACCTCACCTGGCCGGTAGTAGGCTTGGAAATGAGAGAAGATTGAGTGTGAAGACATCAACCCCCCCACCCCTGTTGAACAAAATCACGGCTAATAAACTTCAGTGCCCCAAACCTGAAGCGCCATGTTCCACTAGGAACGCGGGATATGAAAAATACAGTTCAATGATGGGTTAGATTTTCACCGATTTTTAAATAATTAATCGTAGATGTTTCACCATCAGGCTTTATAACATGAATAACACTCACTCGAATGAAAAATAGAAAATTCATACAAATTATCTGTAAAATCTCAGGTAACATCTTTTTTCCTACTAATAAGTGGGGAAGAGACATTTTTGTACCTCATTATACAAATAAGATACTTTCTTCTTGAGTTAATTATTTGCTTTTGGCTAATGTTGTTATTATGATATATTTCTGTCCCATACGGCTGATTCACAATGGTTTGAGGGAAGACGGTTTTTTCAGCCTAATTACAGATTTTAAATCAAGTCTACGTCTAAAATTTCTGTTAATTACAGTTTCATTTGAATCATAGAGTGTGGAGAAATCCTCTGACTGCTTTCACATGTGTATGTATCCGAATTTTAGTTCACTTCTGGTACTGTATGTTTGAATGCCTTCTCAGCATTTATCCAGTAGAGCTACATTTCTTCCTGTATTCTGTTAAGTGGCGGTTCGCTTCTAGATTTCCACTTCGCCTGCTTATTCCTTTCAGCCAGTTGGTCTTGATATTCAGTAGTGGGAGAAGACATCTTTTTAAGACGCGTTCGCCAAGTCTCTGAAGCATATGGAAGTACTGTCTTGAGACTACTATCAAGACTTCAGGTCTCATTCCTTTTGCGCCAGATGCTGCAGAACTCCTCAATAATCTGAGAGTGATAATGCAGTTCGGGTAAATAAAACCGTGCGTTTCATCTAGATATCTCTCAATGATAATGACTGGTGCTCTTAGTTTTTGTCATGGGGGTATTTATATCATCCGTGGCTTCTCTATGTTCACTTGAAACCCATCATGTCTTTGTTGCCTCTTTTGTCAATTTGTTAGTTTTCATTTGTATATCTTCGTGTTTGTGAGACATGCAACATAAATCACCCGTGAAATCCAGACATTTTAGGGTCTAGTTACTTTGACATAGGATCAGTTTGAAAAACAGATAGCTAGTTTTTTCCGGAATACTGAAGAAAGACTATAACATATTATGCAAGATGTTAAAAGTTGTCAGCAGGGTAAGCAATGTGCCACTTAACCAGCTTGTTAATATTCTGGTTGACAGGCACATGGACTCATGTGAAAAATGGACTAAATCCATTTTATCTAACTCACACCACCCTCTTCACTCACAACTCTCCCCCTTGCATCTCATCAGGTAAAACCAGAAGCCAATATAGAAAACCATATGCTCGCACCAGCAAGTACAAAAACTCAACCATACCCTACTTAGCTCGTGTTCTGTATGATAAAGAAAGCATTAGGCGTGACACCTATAATTCATTAAATAGTCAGTAGTACAACTGGATCTCGTCTTTCCAGCTCATATCATTTATAGGTACAACATTTTCTTTCTTTCTTTTCCTTTTCCCTCTCTCCCTCTTTTCCTTTTTCCGTTATGTGCTGCTTTGTTTCGTTCTTCCGCTTACGCCAGTAAATATGATAGCACCTAATTTTCCAACACCTTCAAACACTGCTCAACTTTGGCTTTGCTACCGACATGACAATGTGTTGTTGTAATAATGAACTGAGATTTCCTTAACCTATGTAGAATTTTATTTATTGATAATGTACCAACTGCATGCAATACTGTAGTAAGAATGCTAAGAATTCCATTCTGTATCGCAAGTGTACTGTTTTGGAATAAAGCAAATTATTATTGTTATTATTAGTGGTGGTGGTCAGACGAAAACGTGGCGTCAGTAAATGCAATCCACAACAGTCAGTTTAAGCAACTGAAGGAGGTGTAAACTTCTTGGTTAGGGTCATCCGAATGGTAAGAACCAATGAAGACTGGAGACAATTGATAATATGGCTCAAAGTCGTTCTCAATGGCTGGCGCAGATGCATTCACTCTTTGTGATTTTTCACACCCAATAAAACTCTGTTGTTCTTCCGTATTACTTTTCTCTCCCCTTCACTCACACTTCTATTTATTATCTCTCCTTGGAACCTCTCTTTAATCTCTTCTGTTGCTCTATATGCTAACAGGATGGAGAGTGGCAACTGAAACTGCTGCGCATCCGTGCAAAGTTGTTCTATGTTGAAACCAGTCAGTCTGGTTATCCTTAAAGTTTAATAATAATAACAATAATAGTTACTTTAATGTGATTTGAATAGCGTATTTAAAAGATGGAGTTTATCCGAAAGTGTGATTTGCTTTGAGCAACACATCTAATCACAGACAGATTTACTTGTCGAATCGATTTATATGAAAAATGAAATGCCAATTACAGTAAACAAAATAATACGGGATTTAAGAATGTGGAGGATAATCATTAACAGAACTTTTTATAATATCACTAAATAGGGATTAACAAGGCAGGTTATGCATAAGAATGAATTACTTTTTTGTACACAGAAGGAAGTTTAAGTCTACATGCAGGATAGTTCAGTATGCACCTCTGACGGTTTATATCAATAATCTTGAAAGCTGTTTTGATATCAGTGTAGTGATAGATATCAATTAAGTGTTTTGTTACAGACAAAGTTGGTGGTCTGTTACCTGCGTTTATGAAGGTTTCACACTTCATTTTGTTTTCCAAAACATTTGGGTATGTTATTTGTTTTTGAGTGAATTTTGACCTTCCCGTTGATTGATCGGAAAGGAATGCTCAGCCCCTGTTAACTTGTTGGCCCCTAGTACACACGATCCGACGATGTTCGGAGATTAAATTGAAGTAATATGGTGGATAGTGACTTTCTAGGGAATCGGGATGCAAATTTCACCCCTTTCGGGACTCATAACTGGACGTACCGGCATTTCCAGTTATTGATGGTATTAACACTACTCTCTTAACATCACATTCAAAGCTGGATGACTCCTCCCTATGAGTGCGTGACGATAATTACACATTAAAATTGGTATACAGCATGGGATAGCTTTCTTTGGGATGGGTAGTCTGTAGGCTTTTAGACTAACTGACTTTTACACCGGTCCAAAGATGTATAGGGACATTCGATTTCAACAAGGATATCCACTCACAGAAATACACTGAGTCCCCTTGAATAAGCACTTCACCAAGCCATCCTAATAATGTAATGAACAGAAACTGGAGACATAAATACTACCCTGTCAAAGTAGGCTTTCTATTAGTTAACCAATTTATTGAGCCATGCCCTCTGCAATTCAAATGTATTTCTAGGAATGCAACCTGGTTATGACTTCATTCCTCACACGTGTTAGATCTATGTGACTGTGTGTGTCTACCCAGTAAGCACCTAACATCTTCATGCTTAATACATATCACAATAATATCATCAACGTATCTTCAATGAGAAGGCACCTTGGCAATAAAATCACCAGATGGATTTTCAACGTAAGACCTATTCACCCTAACCCTGATCCTAACGCCAACTGCAACATCCATACCAATGCTACCTACTTTTCAAAACCCTTACCTTTAAAATCAAATGGAGGTTTACATCACACAATAATAATCATAGTAAATTTAGTATATTTCTAAGAGTTTGTTTGTAGGGATTTGATTCGTTTCAGGTCTGATCACAGACCGATATCAGTTACAGAACCATCGAAAACCACCCAGGAGTACTGGACAGCTGTTAAGCCCATTTCCGGGACTCATCGTCAGTACACAACCACCGTCAGGGCTCAAATCCAGGACTTTGGTGTTACAAGACCAACTCGTGTACCATTTAGCCACTGGAACCCGACTTACTGAGCCATGAATTCTTGACCTGTGGGTTCTACCAGGTCGAAAGTGAGGACAAATAGCTATGATATTGACAGGTGGTAGCGCTAAAATAACAAACTGGTAGAAGTTAGGATTCGTGTGCAACTAGATGAGGCTCCAGTGGCTGAAGGGCCTACAAGACTAACTTTTACCCAACGGGTCTTGAGTTCGAACACTGGCGATGGGTGTGTACGGATGATGAGTCCAAAACTAGGGCGAAAACACTATCCAGTACTCCCCGGTTGCTTTCAATGGTTCTTAAACTGATATCAACCCATGATCAAACTTGAAATCGAATATAGTCTCACAAAAAGGATAGATCAAAGACATCTGGAAGTGATAGACGTTGAGATAGAAATAGACTATAGTTTTAAATTTACTCCCCTCTTTTTTAATCATTTTGTAACTGAAATGATTAAAGAAGTAAAAGGTACCACAGAAATTCAGTAACACTCTTTCTGGTCTGATAAAGGGGCTAAGTTAGTTTGCTGTACCTTCCTAGATTATACACCTGCTTTTGACTCTGTGGTACCTAGGGGTATTTTGTTAAATAAGCTTGCTGTAGCTCAAACTGAGTGTTGGGTTGTCAACTGGCAGCATTCTTACTTCTCAAGAAGAAAGTAGTACACTGTATGTCAGGGAAAGTCGTCCACTTCATTGCTCACTGAGGTTGGCATCCCCCAAGGCGCTGTTCTTTCTCCTTTTCAGTATCTTTTCTTCTTGCATGAATTGTCCCACTCAGATGAACTTTGTTAAGTATGCTGATGATCCGCATGTTTCGATGCCTGTTAACTCTCAACTAGATTGCAGTAAGATGAACAGTTTTCTATCCGGAGTTAGCAAATGGTATTTGTCTAGTGGTCTAAAACTAATTACTTCTAAATATCAGACTGTTAATTTCAGTTTTATATGTCAAAGAAAGTTCAATGATGAAGTTGTTAATTCCAATGATCGTTGTAAAATTGGTGACAGTGATATAGAAACCAAGTCAGACGTTAGTTATCTTGCACTAATTCTTTCTTCTGATCAATGCTGGTCTTCCCACATCTCAGCGATTTCCAGTAAAATATTCTGTCTGACATTGTACATTAAGAAGTTAAGGTAGTCGGACATAAGTCGACTAACCCCTCCTCCTCTTACAGCTTGTTAACTCTTGCATCTTACCTACTCTTCTTTATACTTCAGCCTTATCCTTTCCTGGGTTGCTTAAAAAGACTATGTGATACTTCTTAGAATTATGAAAACTGCCTGTCAGTAGGGTGAGTGGTGTCCTGTTGGGCCATATCGTTGACATCGTGATTATTGACAGGCACCTAATAATTTCACGCAATATATTTGTTGAAAAGATTTGGTCAGACTGTGAGCATACACTCTACCCGCACTCTGACGCACACGTCTTGCGTCTCCTCAGGTAGAACAAGAAGTCACTTTATCAAAAGACTTTACGTGCACACGTCTCAGTATAGAAATTCCACTATAACATATTTGCTGGCACGTATTTTATGTGATGAAAATAGTGTCAGGCACGAATTAACTAACTAACCAACCTTCTTTCCACTAGTAAATTAACGATTTTCTCCATCCTTATACCATCAATTTTCACTGTTGTTATTCCTATAATACTTATAGTCCCTATATTTTGTTTCCATAACTGTAAACACCATTTAGGGCCTACAGTAACTGTTATTTTTTTGTGTTCCCCCTCACGATTCTATGTTGAGAAAACACTGAATTCAATATTCTATAACATGCTAAGATTTTCATACTGACAGTGCTGTCTGAAATGAAACCCACTGTTATTATTACCATTATCATTAACAGTATAGCCATCATTCTCACTTTATACTTTGCATATATCTGACATTATTCCTACTGTAAATACGGAAAAGTTCCTACGGTTAATTTTATTTATATTTTGAATAAATGAGATGCAATATTCTGACAAATGCTAAAAATTCCATGCTGTATTATAAGTGCTATTTTTGGAATAAAGCAGATTATTATTATCGTTATTATCAACATATATATGCAATATCGCATTACATTTGTTGTACAAACCTTCATTTAGAAAAACAAGACTGAGTAAACCTACCAGGTGTGTTTATCTAGTCAAAAACAGTCAGTTTTTAAAATGACAAAACATTAGTCAAACACACTATAAGGTAATCGAAACAATAAACCATCAGACTAGCTTTCAAATAGACCAATATTGTTGGATTGATATAAGAATAGAACTTGTGCACTGTGGTGGTAAAGTATAATACCATTATGGGTAAAATTTATTGTGATATAGTCTCAAAGTATTTGTTAGACAGTAATATTTACTGATGTGCGTCGGTGGCATAGCGGTTAGGACGCTCGCCGACCATTCACATGGTCCGAGGTTCTATCCCCGGCCACCGACACACTCCTTTACCTCGCTAAGCCAAAACTAAAAAAGCTGGTGAAGAGGAAAGGTTGGGCATGAGGCCAGCAACCCCATCCTGTAAAATAAACACTGCTACAGAAACTTCAAGCCTCTAGCTTGAAGCCTTATGTTCCAGTGGGAACGTTAAGGAATAAAAAAATAATTTACTGATGACCACCTTTCAAGCACAACTTATTGCTGCTCATAACCATATCAAGGCACTAATCACACACAATTTTAAGTAATCCCATCATTATTTTTCATCGCTTGACTTGGTTGGTAGTAGTATTTTCCATATTTCCGGTATGATTGATGAGTCATTCCTGTTGCATATGTTGGGTGTAGACTCGATGAACAAGGATTCAGTAATCAGTAATCTCCACCTTCCTATATTACTTCTTAGAATTTTGACTCTGTCCCACCACCGCATTATGTGGTTGTGTATTAGTGCATGCAGTGCAATTGTTCAGTTTTTTTTTTTAAATTACTTGTCTTCGCAGGGTCAATTATTATAACCTTAGCTAAATTCTGACAATTTTCTGATAATCTCACTACTCCTGATCTACTAGTTTGACTCACAGTTATTGCATGGTATTTTGTAAATTATATTTTATATATGTCCAAACCAAGTTCACTTTCAATAGTTTGAAAAAATTTGGGCATTGGGTATATGATATTCATTATAATAAAGGTTTTTGCATTTCCCAATGAATGAAAAAGAAAACGATATTGTTGTTTTCACTGGCGTTTCGCTATTTAATGCTAATAGCTTTATCAAAGTAGTATTAAACCGGAATTTACAAAATCTCAGCATATATATAACAAAGAGTTAAGGGGTGAGGAAATAGTTTTTAGGTCAAGTTAAAAGGACATATTGAAAGTTAAAATACCAATGAAGATCACTAAATCAAATAACAAAGGTAATAGTACATCTGTTATGGTATCAAAACAAAGTTTACTAACTTGATCGTCGTTCGTTAGTCTGGGGTCATTTTTCGTTGTCAAGTTGGTCAACTGGTAAAGATAACATTTTGGATCAACTGACAGGGTCCTTTAGTCTACAGAGTTTGTCCTGCCTGAGTGAGTTTGTAGGTTTGAATATACTACTTAACATACTTCGTAAGACACAAAGTCTTTGACTGAAGAGGAATTTATCAGTTCACCTACCCTTGTAGAACAAAGTACATCTGTCTTAGCCATGGAAAGTTTTCAACATGGGTGTGAAAGCAAACTGCATCATGTTTCTAAAGGGCAGATTAGAAGCGTGTGAGAAGCTTCATTCGAGAAGACTTAATCAATGGACTGCCTTCACTCAGCTAGTCCAGAGAATGATTTTAAGGTCACCTATGGAATTCATATCAATTTGTGGTATTTTGCCAGTCCCAAACTTCTAAAGAAATTGGAGACTATGATTGTTCATGAATTTAAGTCATATATCTGTATGCAAAAGAAGTATGAACAGTCCCTTCATCTACTTTGGCGTCAGGATACAAGAAACACGGATAGAAACATTTTATTTTACTTTTTCGTTTTATTTAGTTAATCTAGGAATTCCTTCGTTATTTCTATTTTCACTCTAAACCGATTCTGATATTATTTCATTTATTCCCCTCAATTAATTTAACTGAACACTGGCTGCATATTATCAAATGTGTCATCTTGGTGCGTCAAGTTATTATTTGCCGAGGAATCCTAAGAATTTTACACTCCATTCTAAGACTTGTGCATTCCGTGAATTAATGATCTCTACTGAGACATAAAAACAAGGGATTCAGTGAAGAAAATTATCTTTTCGACGATTTCATTTTCAGACAAAGCAGTAAGAAGACGCAACTTGTCTGAATAGTGTAGTATATTAGCGTGTAACACATTTCAAACAATTTGATCACACAAGGAATTCTCATACAAATGTATATATGAAATTAATAAAGAGCTAAGAGGTGAGAAAATAGACTTAGGTCAAGTTAAAAGACCACATTGAGGGTCAGAATAACAATCAAGATCACTAAACCAGATAAGAGAGGTGATGGTACATCTAACCTGGCTAGTATCAAAACAAAGTTTACCATGGTGCCCCTTCAGTAGAATCCAACGAATATGCACTGAAGACACACTTGATGAGGAAGAAAGAAAGTTGACACAAACTCTGGTTGATAACATTTATCCAGATAAGTTCATCAGGAGATATAAAGTAGTCAGGACACCAAGACCCACTCCTCAACTGTCTAACAAGAAAGACGTTTACATCAAGCTATTCTATATAGTATAAGTATAAAACTTGGGCAGTGTGGTAGGGTATAACTCCATAATAGATAAGATTTTATTTTGATAAATCACACAGTGTTGTGCAGTTATATTAACTGATTCTATATATGGGGCATCATAGCAGCTTGACAACTAGACAAAGATTGAACGCTGCTTTTAAAAAGACTTGTATGTAGCTAAGATCAAAATAATTGAGAATGTGAAGACAATATATCCATATGAGTCCTTTGAACATGAGAAAAATGATGTCACATCTTCCCACTGTATTTACCAATTTGAATGTACGTGTGCTCACACACATATAGGGAGGACTCATCGATCTCTGCAAGTAAGGGCTGGCTTCAGAGAATATTCCTAAATGGCTTCAGAAACCAATTGAATTACCAGAACCCATTAGTGGTCAGAACAGGAGATCTAGCTCCTCTATTACGAAACATATTACAGAAATAGGACATAAAATTAATGTTTACACATCTTTTAAACCTATCAATAGAACATGTTTTGGGCGTATCCTCAAGTTTGTGGAAGGCGTAGGGTAATTAGAAAGTTCAAACCACCTCTATGCGTTCAAAGCAATAGTTCTTCATCACACTAAATCACCTTCCTTGGTAAACTTTGTTTTGATACTAAAGCAGATGTACTATTACCTCTGTAATTTGGTTTAGTGTTCTTCATTGTTATTTTGACCTTCAATATGTCCTTTTAACTTAACCTTTTAACTCACCTCTTATCTCTTTATTATTTTCATATATATATTCCTATGACAAGTCCGTGTGTGATTAGATTGTAAGAAATGTGTTACACGCTAATACACTACACGATTCAGACAAATTGCGTCTTCTAATTGTGTTGTCTAAATTCATAAAGTGGACTAACTGTTTTAGATTTCATTTTCATTGCTGTACAATCGTATACATGTATATATATATATATATATAGTGTGGTTTCAAGATATAATCAAAATAAAATTATTTGTACATATATATGTATAGATGACAGGGTTTCAACGAAGACTTCAGTACAGAAATGCAGCACTTCCAGCTACCATATTTCATGTAGCACACAAAGGTAGACAAAAACGTGAACAAAAGGGATTCAAAAGAATTACAAAAAGCAGAAATGTAAGGGAGAAGAACATTAACACTGCAGAACATTAGGGTTCAATGGATAAGGCAGATCACGAAGAGTGAATACATCTGTGTTGGTGAGAACAATTAGCAGACATATCTCCAGTATTCTCCAATCATTGATCCTTATCATCCCGATTATCCTCAACAGGCAGTTTACATGTCCCTATGTAACTCACAGTAACTTTCAAAGATTTAATGGACTTGTTTTGTCCACCCCTATTTCTTTTTGGCTTACACTCCCAGTCTGGGAAGACAATGGCCTGGATCGGACAATCCGTATCCTAGCCATTTCAATCGATACAGCTTCACAACCATATCAATATATTAACCCTTCTTACTTCACTCTCTACGCCTAACCTCAAAATTACCCACCATATTATACCATATGAAACGGAGTTAGGAATCACATATTTATGATCATATCTTCCACATTCCCACATTCAGTAAGTGTGTGCACTCTGTATTCCCACCTTAGAATGGAAAAGATGAGGAGAAAAATTTTATGCTTCCGTTGTTATAACACCAAATTTCAATGGCTTTTTCCATACCCTAAGAAATGCTTTTAATTTTGATAATATTTCGAGCAAAATTACTGTGTACGTGATCACATCAGCTGGTGGTATTGTTTTTAATTCACACATAATTTATAATCTTATATGCATCTAATTTGTGTTTGTTCATTTTTGCGCATCTAGAATTATATATTCCAGGTTGTTGATAGCTGTACTGCGTCACTATTGTTGAATGTGATTAGGGTGACATTATTGAGTATGGACTCCGTTATTACTCTTTCTTTCCATTTATTTCTATTTGATTTGGGAAAACAAATGTCATGGTCGGTGGTTAGGACTCTCGCCGACCATGCACATGGTCCGGGGTTTGATTCCCTGCCGACGCACACCTGATATCTATGGTCGGCCTGCAAAATTTGGCCTAACGATATCCATGCTGAAAATTCCATACTTGTACTGAAAATACGGTGTGGCAACCAGCTGTAATCAAAATTAAAAAATAAATACTGTGTCTTGCATCTCACTCCTGTGTTCATGTTGAATGACCTTCACTGAGACGTTTATGCTTATTCACTCTTATTTTGAATGACCTACACGTCTGACCCACATAGTTAATCGAAAATTCGTCATTTTTACGCCTCAGTCTACATGACTTTTTATGTGTGGGAAGGGTTTCCTCTTCATTATTCTTAGTATGCCATCTTCGCACCTCTATCAACATTTTATTGATAACTTGGGCGGCTTAAGCGTATTTTCGCTTCTCAAAAATCCATGAATGTGTCCGTTATTGTTGGTGAGGTAAGCGATGCCATGGCTTTTCCTTTATCCTGTTGATATATTTTTCCACTTAGTGTGAAATATGCCGTTTTTACGAGTTGATCACGGATTGATATCAGTTAGAGAACTGTTGGAAACCAGGGAGTACTGGACAGCTGTTTCCTCCTAGTTTGAGAATCATCAGCAATACGCATCCACTGTGGTCCGAACCCAGGACGTCCCGGTTCAAGACAAGCTCGTATACCATTCAGCCACTAGGACCCGATTCAATGGCCAGTACATGAATTCTAACTTCTACCAATTCGTGATTTAGCGTGACCGACAAGTGAGAAGTCATGACCAGTGAGGTCCATCCAATCAAGTGTGAGGATAAATGTTCCACCGATGAAACTGGTTGGTAATCACGCTAAATCACTAGTTGGTAGAAGTTAGAATTCATGGGCTAGTCATTGTATCAGTCCGAGTGGCTGAATGATATACGAGCTCATCTTGTGACCGGAAGGTCCTGAGTTCGAACACTGGTGGTGGGTGCGTACTACCCTTGATTCCCAAACTAAGAGGAAACACCTGACTATACAATACTCCCTGGTTTTCAATGGTTTGCTAACTGATATCAATCCATGAACAACTCGCAAAAACAAAACTAATCCTCACAAACCATCTATAGAAAACGTGCTGTTGTTAGAATTCTGCACCTCTTATTATTATCTCTTCTACGGATAACTGTGTTGTCTTTTAGAATTATGTTTACCGCATTTATATATTTAAATATATGCATTACTTAAAAGTATTCTAATAACTTCCTATCTTTACTGACACAAGCGTTTCATATCACGTCTTTCTTTTTGCATCCGCACAGAATTACAAACTTCCCAGTCAACCGCCAATAGGTCAACCTCACGAACTCGGAAAACTTCCTGTTGGCCATGCTGCAATTCACCAGCCTTCTTCAAACTGTCACTATCCCAACGTAACACAAAACAAACTGCACACAAGTCAAAACTTCCGCATAGAACATTCCATGTTAAAAAGGCCTGCTATCAATTCTGTTATGGATTATGGTTATGCTTGAGGTGCTTACTCACCTTGATCTGTTTACTCCCAGCATGTTCATGTCATTGGTTATGCGGTAGTCAAAAGATTAAAGGCTTTAAGCGAAGCAGCAGTTTTCTATTCTATTTATATGTGACAGTTAAATTGTTATATTTAGTCAATATATTTGCCCAGTTATACTTAATGAAAGTATTTCTAGGCGTTAAATCCTACTTTTTCGGTATACAAGTCCTGCGAGATTTGATTAATGGAAATGTATGGAGTGAGACAGGACATTTTCCACGTGTTACTTATTGTGATTTTGAGGCGAAAAAATTGGGGAAAAATTACAAGTGAGTAGATTTAAATCTATATTTTTATTTAAAAAAAGATAATTTCAGTCTTTATATCAATGTGAATTTCCTAAGCAACGTTAGTTAGAAGGTAAAAGGATAGCTGTTTCGTCCTAGTTTGTGATTCTTTAGTAGTGGTGACCCATTATCCTAACGGAAATTGAACCCAGCACCTTCGTGTTATAAGGATATCCTATTGATCAATCAACCAATGGGTTGGAATTTGATGATCGGTCAGTACCAACCCCTGTCAACTCGTAACTTGTACAGTGAATATTTTTCGAAACAACGTCCATTAAATCGTGGCCTCCTTAAATCACTAGACTGCCTAAATTTCCTGTCTATTAAAATGAATCGTGTTTACCCCGTTTCATGATTGCAGTAGACTGGGTAATGCGACAAACAGAGAGCAACGTGGAAATGGGCATGAAATGGACCCATACAAAAAAACTTGGGGGATCTGGATTTCGCCGATGATATATGTCTGATTTCCCACAAACTGAGTGATATGAAAGTGACAAGCAACAAGTTGGCAAGAGAAGCATCAAAGATAGGTCATCACTGCAGCTGAACATAGAGAAAACAGAGGTGATGAAGATTCCTGGCCAACAGCACTACCAACAATAACAGACAACAATCAACGTAAATGGGGAAATCTGAAAAAACAACCTCCTTTACCTACCTACCTACCTGGGAAGCATTGCTTCAAATACAGGTAGACGGAACTGATGAGGGTATCAAAGCGAAGATCGGGAAATTAAGGCAAACTTTCATTTCTCTCAAGTTTGTGTGGAGGTCAACACTCAGCACTCAGCATGAAAAACAAGATGCGGATTTCCAACTCCAATGTGAAGTCAGTTCTCCTTACTATACGGATCAGAGACTTGGCCAGTGCGTCACGAAGGGCACTTCAAAAAAACTACACACCTTCATCAACATTCGTCTCCCCTCAGAACTTCGCTGAAGATCAGATGGTCGGCCAGAAAAGATAAACAACAGGGATCTCTGGCAATGAATTAACCAACTCAGCAGGAACGACTTTGCAAGAAATATGCAGGAAGAAATGGAGATGGATTTGCTGGCTACACTCTGAGAAAACAAACCATCTAGTGAGTGACATCACATGCCAGGCCATCTCTCAAGTGGCATCCGAATGGGAACGGCTAGTTGGTCATCATTGGAAGCGTGACATGGAGGAGGTAATGTGAAGAGGAAACGAAAGTATGTGGTCAGACGTACAGCCAGATGAAACGTTGGCAGAGAACCAAACGCAATGGAGACGTGCGGCTGAAGCAATATCCTTTTCTAGGAACGAAAGGAAAAGATAATAATAATAACAGCTTTATTCCGTACATTGTTTATACAATGTACAGAATTATCAGTCGAGTTTATTGCATGATATTTTCTCTTCGTATGGCATCTTCAAATATAACATTAACTGACAGGAGATCGCATGAAATGACAGTTCTATCTGACCTAAAGTGCAAACTAATCGATCATTATGATATCTCTTCTATTTCTCCTCCGAGAAATACACGACACACTTTGTTGAATGCCAATCATTTAAAGTTCAGTAGGGCATTTGTGAACCAAGGACACCACTCAGAAATCGTAATCTCGTGTATTGGTATAAGCTGCCACATAGTGTAATGCTTCTTCTCACGTTTAATAGAAATTTACAAATCAGCATGTTGTAAATACTTCAAATACTCACCAGAGTAAGCAAAGCCACTGGAGGTCACATTTTACTAGATTTAAACAAACCGAATAAGAGAAATTATATTTAATATATTGATGGAGGTTTTCAGTAGACCGATATTTAACCTTATGCTGAAGATGTTGTCTAGAAAGACTAGGAAAGCTCTGCTACTAAATCAGTCAGCTCAGAGAATACATCCGAGTCGGTAATTTTTATGCGGTGGATTACTATTGGTTACTACTTCCTATCAGAATTACAGGACTTCCATCCGACCCAATCGCTGAATGGTTAACGACCTGTCCTCATATCCTGAATGCCCTGGCTTCAGTCCCTGAAAGGATCATACTTGCATACTTCTGAAGAGTCCTAAGCAAGGAAAAAACAGGTGATCACTGTCTTACTATAATTCTCTAACTAATATTGGTTCGTATTCCAACGAAACACAAAATCCAACTTCTATGCTTTTTAGGCATTTTCCAGGATATTCACTTTTAACATTCGTCGACTATTAGTTTACTTCACTGTGTTTAGTGTTCAACGAATATCATTTTAAAAACTAATAAACACCACGGTGAAATCCACAGTCAGTCAATTTTACTTCTGATCAGGACCGTCAGCTTAACCTTGACACTAATCAACTGATGAATGGGATTCCAGAAGTTAATGCACTTTCTAACTTTGAATTTAAAACTACAACTGTACCTCTCAGGTTGACTTGTCGGCTTCTTGTGCAGATGCTTCGACGATGTCTGGGCATGTAATTAGAATTTATTTGGTAGATGGTGACTAGCAGTGGAATCGAGGATGCGCATTTCGTCCTATTTAAGACTCGTCAGCCAGATGTCGCACTGGGTTCGAGCCTCGGTGGGAACATCATCACTCAATGGGGGGTGAAGGCACATCGAGATGACGAGTCCCGAATAGGACGAAATGCGCTTCCTGGATTCCACTGCTAGTCACCATCCACCAATTAAATTCCAGCTATACCTCACCTAATTGCTTAATTGTGTGTTAGTGCATGAATTACGATTCTCGAATCTTCTTCTTGGTCAATTATCATTATTAAGATAAGACACTTGAACCCTTAGTTATATTCCTTTATTCCCATAACATGACAGATTCAAATATACTGGAGTAATCTATGTAGTCAACCTGACAATCATCACGTGTGGGGTATTTTGTAGATTACATTGATTTTGTCTCATCTAGTCATCAGTAGACTCCTTTAGCCTGCATAGGTTGTCCCTGAGTGACTACGTCAATTTGATTATTTAGTCTTTTATCATACGTCTTCTTGAAGCTGAAAACGTATATGAATATGAACGTGATAAAAGTCGAAACTTGTTTGATTGAAATAGAGGAGGTATACCTGAACGGTATTCTAAAGCGACTAGTTTGAGTCTTGAGATTGCAGTTTACAAATGTTAAATCCCTGGAATTTGACTGTATTCAAGTAAGGACATATAATGATATCAGTTAGAGAACCAATAAAAACTAGGGATTACTAAAAGGCTGTTTCGTCCCAACTTGAGGCTCTTCACGGCGCGCACATATGACCAGCCTGGAGATCGAATTGAGGACCTCCAGGCTACGAGGAGCGTTTTTTTACCATTCAGCCAGTAGGACAGAATCTAAGGATTCATGATATACAACTCAACCGCAGATCAACGTCCTTGTCTCTACATCCGACATAGTGAACCTCACCTTCCATAACTAATTACTCAAATTCCAGGAAATCCAACCCAAAGTCAGTCACTGGTGAACATTAGACTAATTTTTAAGCTTAATTCTGCAGATATTTGATTTGTTTTGAGTTAAATCGTCAATTGAGATCAGTTGGAGAACCAGTGAAAACCAGGTCCTTTCTTGTACACTACATGAGATCATATACGAACAATTGTGAGCCTCTTCAGTAATCACTGGTTCTCAAAAGTTCAATATTGCTTATGTCACCGGCAAAGTTCAAAAATAGCGTCCCAGGAGATCGAACGGTCAAATGATCTTGAACCCTTGCTAGTCGTTGGTTAAAGGAACTTACGATTATTCTAGCGCGAAAATGAAAGCTGTTCACCCGCTCATATGAAAATTTCACCCTGATCACGTATTTCAATAGTGCCTGGATAATGGATTGATAAGGCGTTCTAGTATATGTAACTGTGGTGCTTCAATGAACCTGCAACGGTATTCCCAGGTCATTGATGGATATTTATTTAGATGTGCAGAGTGTAGGAAACGAACAAGTTTTCTTACTGGTAAGTGACACTCTCAGTTAACTATCTTCTAGGGACTTTCTCTGCTAAATCGAAACTTTCCTTGACGAATATACTGTTTCTATGCCATTACTGGATTTTGAAGTCCGGTGTGAGATCAACTACCGCTCAGACAGAAAATACGTTGACGTCTACTGTGTGGTGGTTCCAATTTTGTCGAGATTTAGCATCACGGAAAATTAACAGTATTACACAAGTGTTGGGCGGAGTCGGTGTTGTCGTTTATGTCAACGAAGCGGTGCTTATAAAGAAGAAATGCAATCGGAGACGTGCTAAAGCAAATAACGTTTGGGTATTGGGAATTTACGACACCCAAATTCGGAAAGGATTTATTGAACTTATTCCAGACAGGAGTGCCGACACTCTTCTGCCTATAATTCAGAGACTCGTTTTGCCAGGCACTACCATTCACACGGATGAATAGGCAGCATGTAACCGATTATCCGATTTAGGATATATACACCACCGAGTTAACCATTCTGATGATTTCGTCGATCCCAGAACCGGTACTCATACTAAATTCAATGGAAGGTTTCTGGGGAAGACTAAAAAATAGAATCAGAGCTATCAACGGATCTCACCTAGATGAATACATGACACTCCCCATTATACTGGGGACATCTTTTTATCTCATATTAGACAAAACATACCCTGTTTAATGTTTTTTGATGTTTTTTTATGTAAATATACGTAAATTTTTGCGGAAAAATCCTTCATTTTTCTGACTGGTCGACTCAAGGTCACTCGTGCGTTCTCATCCTTTGGGACGCTATTGTAGAACTCATCTAATGATCTTATTTGAAATCGGCTACACTAACTTGCACTTTAACTAACGTTTTCTTTCTATCTCAAATTTTAGATATACCCTACAATGTGTACTTCCGCTGAATTTATTCCTCGAAAAAGTCTACATCTTCTTATGGTTTTGGATTGTATTCGTCGGAGTTTTGACCTTCTACAGTCTACTCAAATGGTTATCACGTCTTACTATAGCAAACAGTCGTATTACATTTGTTAGCAAGTTTTTATATTCATGGAGTGAGACAAAAGCCTTAACAGAATTAAATCCTGTCACTTTAAAACTATTTGTACATAATTATTTAAATTTAGACGGAGTATTCCTTCTATGGTTAATATCTATCAATGCCGGGGATCTAATAATCAGTGATTTAATTATCGCTTTATGGAATTTATTTGAAGCTAGACTCCTGGCTATCCAATCAGCATCCTCACTGATGTCGACAAAACCACCAACAATGACTAGTATCACAAAAGATCAGAAGGACACTGCCAATTTATTCTCTCAGCCTGATCCTAATAATGACTGCCCGATTCAACCAAAACTATCATCATCAACATCGCTAAGGCTCAAGCAAACTATTGAATATGATCAACAGATGGCTTTGTTGAAACCATCTCCAGCATACATTCCAACCTATCATCATACCTTGTGTCCACATTCGAAACCATTTTTAGCTCGACATGAGTCACTTGAGCCTACAGTTTATTTCAATGCGGATTTGTTAGCCCATCCAACAAAAACAAGATCATTGCATACATGTTATGGTGGAACACCGTTTGATGAGACACGAGATGTTAATACTTATAACAATAGTAATAATAATAATAACATGTACCGCAGATCCGATTTGTTTGAAAGTTCAGATAGTATTGTATGAATTGCTTATGTCATATTGCATAATTTCTTGTATATACATATTTACATGTGTCTGTAAATAAAACAAATATTATAAATTATTTTAATATATTACGTTGATGTTTCAGTCTGAGAATATTAGATGCTTGGAGGCGATCGGCAGGAAGTTCTCCTTGACCTAGGTTTAGTGCTAGTCGGCACTCACCAATCAGTCAACAAGGCGTATCTGCAACTTTGATAGAACTCATTCCCCCCCCCTCGAGAGATTTGAACCCGCGTCACCAGCCAGTGCTTCAGACAGACAGACAGGTTACCACTGAGCTACTTGGGCTCGCAACTGACCTCCTGTAGGAATGCATTGGATAGTTTGATTAGACCATAGTTACGTCTCTGACCGCAGCATTGGCTGGTGATGCACGTTCGAATCTCTAGGAGAGGGACATTAGTTCAATCAAGTTTGCAGATACGCCTTGCTGATGAGTGCCAACTAGCACGAAACCTAAGTCAAGAAAGGCTTCCTGTTGCCAATTTCCTCCAACTATCAAATAACATCAAATCAATGTGCACTGTGATGTCAAGCTACCTAGAATGGTGACCACATTGCAAACCTGACTAATAGAATTCAATCTGCACCAAAGAAAGAAGTAGATATATCACACTTGTTCAATCAGTGTTAAAACGCTCGTCAACGATGCTTCCAGATCCGGAGGATGTACGCGTAAACTTCGCCAAGTTTACTAACCGGTGAATAAGTTTGACACTGACATTGTGCGCCATGCCCTTAAGTTGAACCTGAATGAGTAACGACTAGTGGGCGTAAGTCCGAGGATGTTGTATGGTGAGAGGGAGATGAGTGACTATGGATAATCGTGGGACCAGCTAAGGAATACCCCAGAGAATGCGATAAAGTAAGGACATGCCGTTGAAGCTGTAATAATAATAGTGTAGTAAGTGAGTCTGAACGTGAGGCTAGTAAACTCATCTCACGAAAAGCTACAACGCTATAGCTACTGGAACTTCATAGCCGGAAGCCCTATTTTCCAGTGAGAACTCAGGGAGTGAAAGAATATTTTTAATACAGGTTTTGAAAGCCTGGTACTTCTTACATTACTGAGGAATTTTCTGCACCAGTATGTACGCAAGATAGCTGCGAAATCATTTGTCTTTCATAGGTAAACACTGCAATAGCTTACGAGTTAAATCCACTCTCGCCGATGCTTGCATCCTAATAAATGCAGAACAGTATAGCCTAAAGGAGGACGTTGGAAATTTAATATATATATTTACTAATTACTGTCATGACAAAGAATATAATGCTGGGGTTTGAGTTCATTCAACCGTTAGTTCGAGGACCAATGTCATCACAGTGAGGAAGACTCAGAAAACTGACTGACTGAGAAGGCTAAGATTTACCGTTCTATGGAAAAATCAAAGTGACCAGAAATTATAACTAATTATGTAGTTACTTTACCTGATCAAATGAATTAGTAGTTTTAGATGTAAAAACCATGTTCTGAATGGATAGAATGCACCTACAATATCCACTATCCTGAAACTCAGTCTACATTAGGGTCAAATGTCTGATTTCAAGACCACATAAATAATGAGTCATAGTATATCTTATTTTGTTCGTTTAGGAGACAATTTGAGGAGACTTGGTGGGCCGCAGTACTCTCTTAGATCCTCAAAGTACCTATTACTCTAATTCCATTTTTGATAGTAGCTTACCGTCTTACGCACACCTGCCACAAATGAGGAAAACAAAGATGAGGTTATTAACAAATCTATAAGCAGGTGTTTGAGGAGAAGCACATACTTGTGAATAAAGTAAATTTAAGCATATTTTTCAAAAAGATAGTTTATCGATCTAACCAAAAGCAAAACGGTCCGGGTCATGATGGTTCGTGAGGTAACATAATCCTCTGAAATCCACTGACATGAATTTGGCGTCATAAGTGGTTTCACCAATTAGTTTCAAACTGTATTAGATGGTTGGAAGCAATCACCAGGAAGCCTTGCTCGACCTAGGTTTCGTGCTATTTGGCACTCACCAGTCAGCAAGGCGTATCTGAGATTTGAACCCGTGTCATCCAGTGCTGCAGTCGAGCTATTCGGGGTAACGATTGACCTCCTGTAGGACTGTATTGGATATTTCTGATTGAGCACTAGTCAATAATTAGTGCGATATGTCTAGTTCTCTCTTCTGCGCACCAAAGAAAGAAGTAGACACATCACACTAGATACTAGTGTCCATTCAAAGTAAATAGTTACTCTTTTAACACTAAATAATTGTCTCCCTGCATCATCTTTGAAATTATTTCCCTATAATTTCCATCTACAACTTGAAATCATAATAAAAAGTATGTTTAGACTCCATTTTGTAACATATAGTTAATGCATTTAGGATGTACGCAATTAAAGAGAATCCACGAAGTAAAATGAGCTCGTATTATCCTGCAAACGTGTTCTTTCTTACTTTATTCAGAAGAAAACTTGATGAACACTCTAGATTTCAAGGCGTTAATCATCTAACTTTAACAGTCAGTGACAAGAAAGTAGAATTTACGTTAAGTGGTAGCCAGAACCTCCGAATCTCAGTTTTAGTGCCTACGGGTACTCGTGAGCGAAACGTATATGCAGTCTAGAAGGATCAGTCAAACCTTATTCACCCAATACGGCAATCACAGACACTATCATTGAGCTATTCGGACTGACGACTAATTTCCATTGGGATTTTAACTGATATATTGATCGGTCAAAGAAAAATAACCTAGTGCCACGTTTCGCGACCTTAGAGCTGACTAGGCTCTGTCAACGAAGTTTTCAGTGTAGTCACTAAGTTAAGAAGCTGCAGCATTGCAGTTCATTTTGAACTGGTGGTAGTTGCTTGCAGACAAACAGCAAGAAGCCATGGAAGTGTTTTTCATTGATAAATCTCACTGGGTACCATGGACTAGACTCATAACATTGACAACGTCCTAGTGATCAGTCAAAAACAGCGTGTATTTCACTATCTATTCATTATCTGCGCATACTTTTTCAAGTATCCACATAATACATATACATCTATCAAGTTTTCAGCTGATGAAGTAGCTGATGATGATGTTACTAGTTAAGGTTTCCCGACTGGAATAATAAACAGAATCTTAGCCTTGTACCAATTTCTGACCGATGCACTCATCAACTTTGCTTAACTGGTAGTAAGCTCGGTGGAGAGAGAAAGCTATGCGTGAAGTTCGTAACCCCAACCACAAAAAAAGCACAACTGTTATTGAAACGGCAAAGATCAAGGTTGAAACTCTGTGATCTAATGGGAACGCAAAGAAATTAGAGGGAGAGGGAGATTCCTGCATCCTGCACTCGTTCAGCAGTCTGTGATTTAAGTGTTCAGTGAAAATAGCTATCCACTATTTTGAGTTGGCAGACTGTTACTGACGTAATGCATGATTAGTGAGAGAGAATTTCATATTAGTTTGTTTATTAGATATATCACACAGTGAAACAGTATTATTTACTGGATGACACAGTTTCGAACAAAATTTTTTCTTGATAATCATATCAACTGTAATCACACGACTTTGACACTTGAGTTTAATAGTTTTCTTTGTTCTCTCCTATTTGTCATCGTAGGGGAGCAGAATTTTCCATATATCGGGGACAGGTGATGAATCATTCCTATTACATGTATTTGCAGTTGATTCAATAAACAAAGCTTCTGTTATCAATCTCTCCCTATACCCTGTGACATTACATTTTAAAACTGTCATCCTATCCCATCCTATTGTATGGTTGTGTGTGATTGCATGTAGTGCTATAGCTGAACTATTCTCTAGATTTCTTATTTTATTCGGGTCAACCAATCTAGATTTTGCTAAGTTTTTATGTTCAACTAGTCTGACTGCCCCTGTTCTACTAGTTTGACCTATGTATTTGATCTGACAATCATTGCAGGCGGGGTATTAGATAAACTAAACTGTTTTGTTTTAAAGGCTCTACAGGATCCTTTAACCGACAACGTCATCCAGTAAATAATACTGTTTCATTGTGTGATTTATCTAATAAACAAACTAATATGGAATTACTTACTACCACAGTGCTCAAGCTTTAAACATATAGTGAAACAGAAATTAAAATAATGGAGAGTCATCAGTCAGTACTAAATTAGATCGATGACTGCCTACCAACTGAAAGATATTTCAGATAGTCCGACTTCAAACTGCCAGTCTGTTCCATCCCTTCGGAATCAATGTGATTAGAAATGAAACAAGAAGATCAAGATGAGTAGCTAGTGTGATGATAAATGAGCAGTCACGTATCATTCATTCATTAAGACAGCTGCCTAATACCTCCGGGGACAATCTACGGACATCATCAATATCTTAAATAATATGCATATATGAGGTAAGCACATTTACAATTATTCAGTTACGCAAAATACATCATACGACAAGGCTACGGAATAATACCAATAAGGTCACTTTATACAGGTAGGAGCAGTGTACATGACATAATACTAGTCATAATTTGTCCTTGTTTAAATCTAACTAAAATGCGCGTAATAATTGAAAGTTGCGTTACAATTGGTAGGTACGGTAGGCTATCCATAAAATGATAAATTAGTCCTGTTCAAACATTAGTTAGCCTACCGATAACGGTGTTTACCGCAAGGGATTCATCATAACACACTGAGTGTCTAGTTATACGTACAAAGAAGTATTATTACATCATCAATAGCAAATACCAACAGGTAATTTTCAGTGAACACGCGATTAGCAGCCAGAATACTGGTGAACTAACTAATCCGTATTATAGTATGACGAATTAATGCCAAAGGAGCTAAAAGTTGTCGTTCTACGAGTCAATGAGAACTGAAATGCACGATATATCCACTCAGAATTCACCTGAACAAGTCATATCCATGTGTATACAGCCCCTTTCTTTACCATAGCCAACTATATAATATGTATTAGTTCTTAAAAAACGATCATTTCCCCTCCCTTTGTAACAACCTTTTGACTTTGTTAATTTTTACAATTCCAGCTAATTCCACCAGTTTGTTTGTCTGAGTCATCCTATTCATCTTAATCATCATTATTTTACAAATTTCTTGATTATGTAATAACTTGTTGCTAAAGCCTAAGAGTCATCTTATCTTGAATTTGGTAATTATTTTTCACCCCTCCTTTAAAACGTGGATATCTTGTTGCTAACACCTATTAGTTAAATGCTCTGATGACCTTTGGCCTCTTCATGTCACCTCCCTCCTATACCTAAAACTGATTGACTAAAATAATCACTTAATTGGTAAAAATGTTGATGTAAATAAATTATATATAATAATAATTTGCTTTATTCCAGAAACAGTACTAGTGGTACAGTGTGGAATTTTCAGTGCATATCTACAATATTTGCATCTAATTTTATCGAACATTTAAAGGAGTATTTCAAAAAATAAATTTTAAGACAACAACAAAAAAACAAACGAACACAAAAATAATTTTTAAAAATGCGAAAAAAATACCAAGAAGTAGAAAGGAAAATAAACAACATAAAAAAATCTGAGTATTGGGTAGTGGAAGCTATGATATGATTATGCGTGGTGACAGTAAAGCTATAGTCATACAAGAAGTTATGAAATGATATTTAAGAATGCTTATCGCCAAGATGGTCAGTTAATTTGGTTGAAACAACACTAAGCAATCATAAAATAACATTTCAGGGTTTTTTTTTTTTATTGTCAGGTCTAATGCAGTGTTTGTAGTGGTAGTGTGAGTAATCCTGCATAATACAAAATTTTAAGGTGGTGATAATGGCGTTCACAACCAATGATTGTCGGTTAATATTGCCGAAAAAAACAAACAACAACCACAAAAACTAATAATTACATGATGGTTAATGGTAGGACAATTTTGTAAATACTCATAGTGCTAATGTAGTCGGAACCAGTAGATACACAAAAGAAGGAATACAGTAAAGTACAGAAAGGGAAGCCAATGTTAATAGTTTAGGTAGCTAATTATCTTTAAGAAGGAGTTCACTATAGAATACAAAATGAGAGAGAAATAAAAAGAGCCTAAAATTATGTTATTAACAACAGAGCAAGTCATAGGTTTCACGCTTAACATTGTCTCTGTCACTTAGAACACGGGCCAAGTATGGTATCGTTGAGTTCCTGTACTTGGTTGTACGAGCATATATTATTTTATACTGATTTCTGGTTCTACTTGATGAGATACAAAGTGAGAGTTGGGAATAGAGGGGATGTTGGGGGTCTGAGAGTATGGTTTTTGACCATTTTTCGCATGTATTCAGGTGCCTATCAGTTATTGTAGTGACGAGCTGACTGAGTTTCACACCACTAGTCCTACTAACTACCTTCAACATCCTTCTCAGGATGGTATAGTCCTTTTTCAGTAGCCAGAAGATGATGAGGAATTAATTGAAAAGAAGTATATTTCTTCAGTCAATCTGTTGTTTTTTCCTAATGTGTAAATGGGAATTTGGAAATATTCCTATTGTAGGTAAGAGAATTTACTCGATATTTATACGATTGCACAGCTTCGGAATAATGTCGTTGACAAGAGTAACTTTTCGTTGAAAGTCTTTTCCTTTAATGTCCAATTTTCACTCGGGGCCCAATTTTTATGGAACTGTTTATTCAAATCTTGGTTGGCGTTCATATAATCCTCTTATTTTTAATTTACCTTACCATTATTCTGATTAATGGCTGCAATAACAAGAGTTACAGTACTAATATAATCCGTGGTGAGATATCCTCAGATTGGAGACTAAATATACGATGAAAATCTGGACAGTGGCTTAGCCTAGCAAGCAACATACCTAGTCAGTAATCCGAAGAATGCTGTTCAGAATCCTGCCGTGACTCAGATTTTCATATCACATTCATTTATTGCCACACAGCAGAGATTCAACTCTATGTCCTATTGTAAATATATTTTACGTGTTAATTTTATTCGCTTGCGTTCCAAGTGGAACATAAGGACTCACGCTTCAGCTTTGAATTTTCAGTAGCACTGATGTTTTCTTCTACGGCTTAGATCAGCTAACCTTACTCCCAACAATCCCTCTTTGCCTGGCTCAATACTGGCTAAGGGAGGTAAAGATGTGTGCCAGCCGGTATTGGAACCCTAGACCACTCGCTTGGTTGGCCAGTGTTCTATCTTTGAAACAAAGATGCATTTGTTTTATATGTACACACTGACTTAATAAGCATCATTCAAAAATGTCGTAAAATAGCACAGAGTAAAGAATATTTGTCTAGACTATTCAGCTGGTCGTTTTCGCCTAAGCGACGAAAATGGCCCCAAGGTAATTTGGAATACTCAAGGTTATTGTATGTATGCGGCAAAGATATAACAAGCGGAAACTCACCAAATAAATAAAATAGATCGATATTAGTTTGAATAGAAAATCCTAAGGTCAGTCAATATCTTCAGGCTGAAATTATCCCCATTGCTCAGAGAATAATAAAGGATAAGGTGTTATGATAACAGAAAAAGGCGAACCACTTCTGGATGACTCATCAACATTTCGAATCGGTAATTCTAGAAAAGATCCGATTGAGTCAGTGGGAAGACAGATTACCAAGAAACCAAGAAAACATTTGAAGAAGCGTTTGACTGACAACAACACATTTAATGAATTCATCTGAACTAGAGGATTCGTGGCTTTCTTATACAGTTTACCAAAGGTGAAAAAACTTGACGTTTCCATATGACTAATACTATCTCCATTGTTAATTCACTGTATCACAAAGTAGCTGGGTGGCTAGCAGAACTGTTGGAGACAATCTTTGAAAATTTATCTGTCCACAGCATGAAAGACAACTCACTTCACTAGACAATTAAGGAACTTGAGCATCTCGAAAAAAATTCATGGTGCCGTTTGGTGTGTCTTCGCTGTTTACAGAGGTCCAACTATAGGAAACAATACAAACCTTATGTCACCATACCGATCTCATTCCTCTGACAAAGAACTGAATCAGACGGCTGATACTAATATGCACCGAAGAAATACAGTTTCAGATCAATAATGTTTTGTACTGATAAATTGACAGAGTCACTATGGGGAGTCGATTGAGTCGGATTCTGGCAGATATTTTTGTGGGCTACCTGCAACAAACAAGAATGAGGTCTGCAATCGGTCAGACAGACTTCTGTACCACGTATGTCAGTAACACATTCGTCATATATGATGTTGTAATGATGCATCTCAAATATTCAACGTCTTCCATAGTGCTCATTCCAGTATAAAGTCTATAAAGGAGTGTGAAAATGAGGACAAGTTTCATTTTCTTGACTTTAGTGTCAAGTGTGATATAGATGGTAAAATCATAAGTTATATCCACAGAAATGAGATTTGAATGGCAATTTATCCGAATCTCAAAGGCTTCTGATTTATAAGTTGCAAAGAAGAGAGATTAACGAGAACACTGTCTGATTTTGTAAGAAAACTTTGCTCAGAAGAAAAGGTAGAGGAAGTGTCATCCATTGTGGAAAACTGCCTGCATGATAATGGTGCGTGGGAAACATGATGTTGGCAAAGTGAATTACAGCACAGTATAGAAAGTGTCGAACTTTCTACAGCTTGGCTTCAGAGTTGATAATACTACTAGTAGAATAAGATGCAGACTGAACGCTGTACTGAAAGGATCAGCTTCAACCACGAAGTTTGCATTTATTTATCCTTTGGACAAACCCCCACCTTATGTTACCTCCAACTGTGTCTACCTGTTTACTTGTACGTTGCAAAGCATTTGCATTGGAGTCAGAGACAGAAGAGTTATTCTCCGCATTTCTGAACATATACCAAAGAACCTGAGATTGAGGGGCTCACATCCATTAAACAGTGTGATTGCGCGACATCTACTAGATACTGGCTATTCTGTGGACACTCTGAAGCCGTTGAAAATAATCGACTGGCGGAAGACACCTAGGCTGCTACGTTTTACTGAGGTGATTGCCATCAAGCTATTTAAACCAGATCTAAGTATACAGAAAAGAACATTCGTGAAACTCGCCTTGTCTTGGTGGTGGTAACAAAGTACACAAATTTTGTTGTGGCATCTTATCTCCTATTTAGAAAACATTTATTTTTCGTCTAATCATAACACTCGCTATCATCCTGCTTTTTGACTGTCTTATGAAAACATATATACACCGTGTGATTACTTAACCTACTTCTTGTTTTACTCTTTCTAGTTAAACTTTGTTTCTACCCACTAAATACCTGTTGGACTTAGTCCTTTTGTTTTTAAGCAAAGTCGTCTAATTTTCCTGTAATTAGTCAGTCTTTTTCACTATGAATTATTCAACATCTTACATCATTCCTGACTAAAGTTACTCTTAGTCCTTACCAGTTACTCCTGTCATTGTGGAAGAAGTAAAACTGCAACGATGTTGAACCCTGATTTTGCTACAATCAGTTGACATGACAACATGCCGCGTTTATAGACAGTTAATTTATTGATTTTATGAATATACACAAGAGGTGTACTCGTCATGCCTCTTATACGTAGTCATGAATATTTTATTATCCGACTAAATGAGTTACTTCATCAGAGTGTACTAAAGAGCATCTCAATCTAGAACGAATAAGCATAAAGAAAAGGCTGTTTGTGCGGAATAAGACGGCATTATTGTTCATTTCGTGTCGGTTTCTCATGAACTGCGTACAACTAAAGAAAACTTTTAGTTATATATATGTACAGAGGACATGGGTCGGTGCCAGGTTCAGGAACACTGGAAACGATGGATTACTAGACAGCTTTTTCCTCCTAGTTTGGAAATGTTCATCAGTAAGCACGCGTAAGGGTTAGAGTCCAGGATCTACCGATTACAAGCGAAGCTCGAAGATCATCCAAACAGTGGGACCCGAATTAGTGGGAATTTCATAAATGTCAGCCTCTACCACTTCGTGATCTTAGCGCGACTACCAGCCAACGTTATCGACAACTACATATCCACAAGTCCTACTTGCTGAGACCCACTGATAACAGTTTCTCCTGGAAAGTGCAGGCAATTTTGTTTGTGTGTGTACGTTAGATTACTTTACCAGGAGTAAGCTTATAGGAATTCATTTAATTCACCGTTCGGTGTTAGGATAAATACTCTCAGACGACATTGCTCGGTGGCCGCTCTAAAATCACTAATCAGTAGAGGTTTAGATTTATGAGTCAGTGAACTGGGTCGAGTTCAGTTCACTACATACATGAATAAGCACATACATAAATACATAAAGTAATGAGAGTATGAAATGCAATTAACATTAAAATATTTGTGCTTATAGTCATAGTTAAACGACAAGTGGAAAAACACTTGATTTTATATATGGTATAATTCATAGGATGTATAGAACTTGGAAGGGGTGTGCAGTTTTAGTATTAGTAGACATATCGAATAAATTAAAAATGCTGCGTGACACTGTGTGAAATTTGATAATATAGAATTTAACGTTGCAAAACAGAATTGATTTAGGATGACAAGTGGAACGAGTGAAATAACATCGGGGATAATTCACAATGGGAATAGTAAAAGTAACAATTGACGTAATAAAGAAGGAGTATACAAATTGAATAAACAAAATGAAAAATAAGTAGAGCCAAAACATGATTAGGGATTATGATACTTTAGAGGGATAGCATAAAAGGGATTAAGACCATCAAAAGTTGTAGGGTTGAACGAACATTTCTGTATATAGAGATGTGGCTTTTCTGTTTCGATGACCAAAGCTTCAGCTAGGCAGCAAATTAGTCGGACACATAGTGATTTGAGAAAATTATTTTTCACCTTGTAGATGGCTTTGAAGGCTCAGTCTGCAGAGATAAGGCGACGAATATCTGCCGGATGTTCCATGATCACACTTCGTATAATCCACTTCTAACTTTTCGTAACCACGCAAGATAATTTCCTTGTACCCTCTCGGAAAATACTCAAGTCGAACGACTGATATGCCTAGCTTTATATGAGCAGGGAAGTTGGTAGACTCACATACATTTGGTCAACTGCAGGTCCTTTTCCTTCAGGTTATTGAACAATAATGGTGGTCTGGAAAATGCTATTATCAACGATGCTGCAAGGAATATCCTTTTCAGAAACTGTTAGATCATCCTTTTAATGATATCGGAAGCTAATTCACCGTTAAAATCCAACTTCATGTACAGTATTTTCTTGGGTACGGATCTTAAGTCACATTTCATAGGATTTGACTGTTTATTCTTGTCTGTAGAACGCGGCGGAAATCCATTTTCTATTAAGAGTTTTCTCAAAAGATTTGACTGTTTCTCCACAGTATCTGGACTACATATGCACCAAATGCGAGTGGCGAGCGACCAAATCAGGTCTCGCTTTCGATCAATGGGTACCCAGCTGTAGAAATTTGTCAGTTGACCATTCCATGACAGCTTTCAATAAATCAATCTCTTCAGAGTCTCAGCCACTCCATTAACCTGTCTATACATTTTGTTGTTAAGTATAAATTGGACATTTGTTGTATATTTGGCATGTATATGTTCAGAATTACTAATAGGCCATTATTGTGACCGTAACAAATATTATACTTTATAATTGTAAGAACCTGTACAGATATTACTGATATGAGACCTTTATCAATAACTCTCTTCACTGAATACTTCGCTCAAGATAAGATGACCGGCCAGAAAAGATTAACAATAGGGATCCCTGGGAGCGAACCACACCAGCAGGAACCATTTGTGCAACATATATGCAGGAAGAATTGGAGGTGGATTGAATTGGCCATACTCTGAGAAAACAGATCATCTAGTGAGTGACATCACACGCCAGGATATTGCTCCAATGGAACTTAAATGGGAAGCGGCGAGTTGGTCGTCAGTAAGAGGGTGGGGTGATGCGAAGAGGAAATGCAAGGATGTGGGTAGACGTGGAGTCAGGCGAAAACGTTGGCGGAGAAGCGAACGCAATGGCGAGGTGCGGCTGAAGCCCTATATTCCTCTAGGACCTAAAGATAATAATAATAACGAGAATATTTCGCACTATTAAATCTTACAGTTCTTATGCGAATCCCGTAGCATTAAAGGTACTGAATGAGTTCCTGAAGTTAAACATAAGGATCTCCAAATCCAGAATATGTACGGAACTCATGAAGGATTGTATCCAGAAAAATCGATGACTGTCAAAATAAATGATGATCATTTCGTTTATGTCTGTGCAAGCAGACAAGTATGGGCACCAATTGAACCAATAAAATACTGCATCTCCTAGACAAAGAGTACACTAAGAATGCCTAGTACTCAAAGGAATCTGCAATCAACAGAAATCTTGCGATATAAATCAGATTTTATCAAGTAATGAAGACAAAGTCACATAATCAAATGTTCAAATATCAGGTGAATAAAATGATTAGTATCAGTAAAAGTGAACAGGAGAATAAGAAAATCTTCAGATTCAATTAACAGTGACCTCCGTATTACACACGCAGAATTCTAAAAGGTTACTAAATTCTGAAGATATTATCTAGGAAGATAATGGATGGTTTGCAGTTGAATCATTTAGCACAAAGAAGACAACTCCATCAACGGCTACAAGTACGTTAGGTAGAGAATTAAGTTGAATAAGCTAAAAGTAATAAAAACGGTATACATTGAACTACTTTTAATTTAGAAATTTTTGCGAGGAGCACATTTTTAAGTTTGCATACCAACTTGACATCAGATAACGTATCATCGGTATACTGTTCTCCCTTTGAGGCTTGTCTCAGCAGTGAGTATTCACAACTGTCACTTATCTCAACGGACATATTATTATTACATTGTTAGTATCTCCTTTAGTTCCTAGAGGAACATAGGGCTTCAGCCGCACCTCGCCATTGCGTTCGCTTCTCCGCCAACGTTTTCGCCTGACTCCACGTCTACCCACATCCTTGCATTTCCTCTTCGCATCACCCCACCCTCTTACTGACGACCAACTCGCCGCTTCCCATTTAAGTTCCATTGGAGCAATATCCTGGCGTGTGATGTCACTCACTAGATGATCTGTTTTCTCAGAGTATGGCCAATTCAATCCACCTCCAATTCTTCCTGCATATATGTTGCACAAATGGTTCCTGCTGGTGTGGTTCGCTCCCAGGGATCCCTATTGTTAATCTTTTCTGGAAGGTCATCTAACCTTGAGCGAAGTATTGAGTGAAGACGGTTGTTGATGAAGGTGTGTAGTTTGTTAGAAGTGCACTTCGTGACGCGCTGGCCAAGTCTCTGATCCGTATAGTAAGGAGAAGTGACTTTACATTGGAGTTGAAAATCGGATCTTCTTTTTCATGCTGAGTGCTGACTGTTGACCTCCACACAGATCTGGGAACAATGTAAGCCCTCCTTGCTTTTCGGAACCACGCTCTGATATCCTCATCAGTTCCGTCCAGCTGTAGTTGCAACGATGCTACCAAGATAGGTAGGTGAAGGAGGTTGCTTTTTTCAGATTCCTCCCATTTATGCTGGTTGATTGTTGTCTGTTGCTGCTGGCCAGGAATCTTCACCACCTTTGTTTCCTCAATATCCATCTGAAGTGAAGTTCTATCTTTAATGCTTCTTCCTCTGTCAACTTGTTGCTTTTCACTTGCACATGTTCCAGTGTGTGGGAAATCAGACATATATACGACCATGCAACAACATCAAAACAATCAGTGGGCGTAGAAATTCAATAGAGCTTGACGTCGGATTCCTGTCAATTCTCAATGCAAACAAATCAACTATGCATACTGGTATTAATAAATTACCAATAGAAAATTCTTTTCAAAAGTTTCTTCTCTATTCATCTTCATAAAAATAGGGAACAACGTGTTTCATTGTCATTATTATACGGATTGTTAATAAAAACAGAAATTCAGGACTATACCATAAATAACCATGACAACAGTTAATAAAACTTCTTGTGAGGTTGGTTATTCAAACTATTTTTAGAACTACAAATAATAAATAGGCTTAAGAGCTTTAAATATTCCGCCTTAGGGATTTATCCATTCAACATTGAACACAAGTTTATTTAAACAAAGCCCCTATAATTATTACTAGTGAATTTATTTTTTCTCTAACCTTGCTAATGAATATATGTTTAACTAATGTCAATAGTAATGTTTATGGATGTACAACATTCATATTTTCTGCTTTATTTTTCATTTTGTTATACGCCTAAAATTGAAGGATAAACAAAGCTTCATATTATCAACTAAATATGTATATGTGTGCTGTATTAGTTCTTGAGACAGCTGTTCGATGGAAACTTTTTTTCCCAGTTTAAGTGACAGAATGCATGGGAAGTAAAATTAGAACAATAAAGCGTAGATAGCATCTCTGATATTCTGTCTTTTCTGAAGAGAATACATTCATACTTTTCTTTCAGGTACTAAATATTTTGTTTAAAGATTTTAAATTGGCGCTAAATTTAATTTGAACTGTTGTTAAATTGGAAAGGTAAAACAAGTGATTCAGCAGAGAGACTCTTCTCAACAACGAATTTTTTATCCAGCTATACAATCGTATACATATATATATTTGGTTTTAAAAAAATTATATTCCATCAGGGAATTGAAGCATACGTGCGAATACATGAAATAATAATATGAGATGCAATTAAATGTTCGTGATTATAATTATAGTTAAATGTCAAGTGGCAAAACAATTAATGTCGTATACAGAAAAATTCATAAGATGTATAGAACTAGGAAGGTGTGAAATTATTGGATTACTAGGCAAATAGAACGAGTCTAGCATTTATTTCCTCGATGTCAACTTATCACGGAGGACCGATGGAAATCTGAAGAGATCGATTTATCGAAAGCTGTCATGGAATGGTCGACTGAAAAATTTCTACAGCTGGGTACCCATAGATCGAAAACGAAACCTGATTCGGTCGCTTACCACTCGCATTCGGCGCATATGTAGTCCAGATACTGTGGAGGAAGAGTTAAATCTTTTGAGAAAACTTCTAATAGAAAATGGATTTCTGCCGCGTTTTACAAACAAGAATAAACAGTCAAAACCTAAGAAATGTGACTTAAGATCCGTACCCAAGAAAATACTGTACATGGAGATGGATTTCAAAGCTGAATTAGCTTCCGATATGATTAAAAGGAGGATCTAACAGTTTCTGAAAAGCACATTCCTTGCAGCATCGTTGAGAATAACATTTTCCAGTCGACCATTACTGTTCAATAACCTGAAGGAAGAGATCCTGCAGTTGACCAACTGTATGTGAGTTTATCAACTCCCCTGCTCAATTTAAACCAGGCATATCAATCGTTCGACTTGAGTATTTTCCAAGAGGGTACAAGAAAACTATCTTGAGTGGTTACGAAAAGTTAGAAGTGGATTATAAGAAGCGTGATCATTGAACATCCGGTAGATACTGGTCGCCTTATCTCTGCAGACTGAGCCTATAAAGCCATCTACAAAGCGAAAAATAATTTTTCCGAATCACTGTGTGTCCGACTGAAGCTTTGGCCATCGAAACAGAAAAGCCAGATCTCTGTATACAGAAAATATTCGCTCAACCCTTCCAACTTTTGATGGTCTTAATCCCTTTTATGCTATCCCTCTAAAGTATCATAATCCCTAATCATGTTTTGGCTCTACTTATTTTTCATTTTGTTTATTCAATTTGTATACTCCTTCTTTATTACGTCAATTGTTACTTTTACTATTCCCATTGTGAATTATCCCCGATGTTATTTCACTCGTTCCACTTGTCATCCTAAATCAATTCTGTTTTGCAACGTTAAATTCTATATTATCAAATTTCACACAGTGTCACGCAGCATTTTTAATTTATTCGATATGTCTACTAATACTAAAACTGCACACCCCTTCCAAGTTCTATACATCCTATGAATTATTCCATATATTCAAAAGAATGGACACTGGACATTTTTATGCTACCGTCTCGTTTTCTTGTAAGTAGGACATCAAGGAAGGTAATTCTGTCTCGGGATTCGTCTTCGCATGTGATTTTCATAGCCGAATGTACTTCATTGAATTCAATAATTATGGTACTCCTATCAAAACCATTTTCGCAAAGAATGAAGGTATCATCCATATATCGGCAATAAAATCAGAGCTTACTGATAAGGATGTTCTAGCTTAGTTAGAAAGAAATTAGCCAGAATGGGACCCAATGGGGAGCCCATCGCCATCCCGTCCACTTTCCTGTAAAGCGTGCCGTCAAATTTGAAGTTTACGTTCATGGTACATCTTAATATCAGTTCTTTTAGGATTTCAATATGGATTCCAATGTTTATCGACTGCTTGTCCACTTGTTCACATATATAATTAACTGTTTCTATTAGAGGTACATTTGTGAATAACGATGTTATGTCCAGAGATATCATGGTTTTGTCCTTGATATGAATATCTTTTATTATGTCTACGAATTCAAATACATCTTTGACTCTATAATTCACTATCTTCTCATGCAATGGTTTGAGAATATTTACTAACCATCTAGCTAGAGCATGGTAGGGCGAATTTTGCATATTAAGTATTGGTCTTAACGGTACCCCTGGTTTATGCACTTTAGGTACGCCATACAATCTTGGCGTTTACGTGCCCATTGGCCTGATTTCTTCATATAAACTTTCAGAAATTATCTGCTCCTCCTTTAGTTTCTTCAAACGTCTGGTTAATTCATTCTCTATTTTGTTATTGAAATCTTTCTTCTCCTCAAGTTTCTGAAACTTCTGTGTGTCCTTCAATATCTCCTTCATCTTTTTAATATAGTCACTTCTATCAAGAAGGACTACTCCTGACCCTTTATCCGGCTTTGTGATTACCAGTCTCTCATCATTTATCAGTCTTTTTAGTTCTTCTCTGTGCTCCTTTGTCAAGAAACTTTTACTGTCGCATTTGAGGTTTTTGTACTGATAACAACAATCCACTAGACTGGATTTGAAGCGTTCTAGTTCGAAGGTGGATGGTGGAGCTAGATCCCTTGTTTGACTAAATAGGTTTTTAAATTCAATATCAGTATCTAAGTGATTAACTCGCTTCGGTCTATCACAAAATCGAAAGCCAATGGAAAGTACTTCAAGTTGCACCTTATTTAATTCAACACTACTATAATTGTAGACGTACTTTTTAGGATCTGCTGGAAATTTACCAGCCTCTAGCTTCCATTCAAGTCCTTTCAT
Organism: Trichobilharzia szidati; assembly: GCA_944472155.2. Taxonomy (NCBI): domain Eukaryota; kingdom Metazoa; phylum Platyhelminthes; class Trematoda; order Strigeidida; family Schistosomatidae; genus Trichobilharzia; species Trichobilharzia szidati. The sequence continues at coordinate 5,300,838 of OX235272.1, read as the reverse complement.
GAGCTCTATCTGCTTCTTCTGTGCTCTTCGTTCACTAACTTGGGTAACGTATTCCATAAAAGGCGTTCGAAGATCTTCTGGCAGTTCATCTACTGCATATTGCCTGCGAGAGATATTCATTTCATTCTCATGAATCAATGTAGATAAAGAGTCTGTTTGGTTTAGCGCATATCGTTTCAGCGTCTTCCTATTGGGATGAACTCTGCTTCGACCTAGAGACTTGTAATAACCTTTAGGATAGTGATTTAACTCGATGCAATTGTTAATGAAGTCAATATATGACATTAAATGTTTTTCCACTTATCGTTCAAAGATGACTATAATCACAAATATTTTAATGTTAATTGCATTTCATACTCTCATTACTTTATGTTTGTGTGCATGCATTTATTCATGTATGTACTCAACTGAACTCGACCCAGTTCACTGACCCATAAATCTAAACCTCTGCTGATTCGCGATTTTAGCGGGGCCACCGAGCAATGTCGTCTGAGAGTATTTGTCCTAACACCGAACCTTGAAATAAATCAAATCCCTATAAGGTAACTCCAGGAAAAGTAATCTAACGTACACACACAGACAAAGTTGCCTGCAGTGTTTTGATAATTCATAAGTTGGGGTATTTCTAAAATCCACTGTTGGCCTTATGGGGTATCCTGGCTTATGTATTTTAATAGTTCCATATATTCTACTAGCATTATTAGTTTTAGGCATTAAATTAATCCATTTAAACTCACCCAGTGACGGCTTCACTTAGCTCTAATACTATGCCCTATCAGAAATCATTCAAACTCTAGATTAACTAATTCATTTGAGATGAAAAGTAAACTAAATGACATTCAACTAGCGAATGATGAAACAATGGTTAGTTTTGATATAACTAGTCTTTACACTATTATACCAATCAATATGGCCTTAGAAACGGTTAAAAGAGAACTAACTTCTGATTCCAAACTTAGTCATAGGACAAAGCTGCCCATTGAAGAAATTATTTTAGGGATTCACTTATGCCTCACATCTACTATCTTCAAGTTCCAAGGCAAAATATATAAACAAACTGAAGGTGTAGCAATGGGATCATCAATATTCCCTATTGTAGCAGATATCTTTATGGACAGCTGGGAAAATATGGCACCTAATACGTTTAATCCTACTCCAAAAATATGGTGGAGATATGTGGATGACACATTCTCAGTGTTAAAAACAGAACATATCTCTAGCTTCTTGACACACATAAACTCACTAGTGGAGGGAATAGAATTCACATTTGAAGCCGAAAATGAGCAAGGAGAATTAACCATGTTATATTGTAAGATAAAACGAATAGAACAAGGTAAACTTCACACTAGTGTTTATAGAAAACCAACGCATTCTAATAGATATTTAGACTTTAATTCGTCTCATCCATTAACTGTTAATGCAGGCTTAGTGAAGTGTCTGACAAACCGAGCAATGGCACTAAGTAGCACAAAAAAAGACCTAAATGATGAAATAAAACAGATAGAAGAGGCGTTGGTTCTAAATAACTATCCTCTAAAATTCATTAGGAAGATTCAAAAACGCCAAAATAAAAATAAAAATAACTGTGAAACTAGTAATAATAGCATAAATAAGAGAGAATATAAGTCATCTACTGTTTTACCATATAAAGAGGGGACATCTGAGGCCCTACGTAGGATACTCAATAAAGCAGGAATTACGGTGGCATTCAAACCTACAAACTCACTCAGGTAGGACCAGCTCTGTAGGTTAAAGGACCCAGTGAACCCAATTAAACAAAATAATATAATTTACAAAATACCCTGCAATGCCTGTGAGTTAGGTCAACTACTTACATAGGTCAAACTAGTACGTCAGGGATAGTCAGATTATCAGAACATAAGAATTTAGCTAAGGGAAGAATGGTTGATCCTGAAAAGATAAGTTATTTAGAAAAAAGCTCAGCTATTACACATCATGCATTAACAAACAACCACACAATAGGGTGGGATAGGGTTAAAATTCTAAAAAGTAATATAGGTAGGTGGAGAGTGACAGGGGTTGATTACGGAATCCTTGTTCATCGAGTAATATACACCCAACACATGCAACAGAAATGACTCAATGCAAATACCAGAAATATGGAAGATATTATTACCACCAGTTAAATCAGAAAAGTATAATAATTAATCATAAAATTCTATTTCAATTCAAACACATCAAAACACTCTAACAAATAACTTATTGTGATTATAGAAACACTCGTCTTTTTTCCCATCTAATTGTAATGCATCAATAACACATATTATTATTTCTGAATGTACATTATCTCATAATGAATTTTATTCCAATATGTAATTGATTCCACACATGTATATAAATGAAGGAAAAAAGTTGTGTGAGTAGTGCCTTGATATGATTATGAGCAATAGTTTGTGCTCGAAACGTCATCAGTTAATATTTTTGTATAACACTGTGTGATTTATCAAAATAAAATCTTAACTATAATGGAGTACATACACAGACAAAGTTGCCTGCACTTCCAAGGAGAAGCTGTGATCAGTGGGTCTCACCAAGTCGGACTTGTGCATAAATACTTGTCGATAACGTTGGCTGGTAGTCGTGCTAAGATCACGAAGTGGTAGAGGTTGACATTTATGAAATGGCCACTGATTCGGGTCCCACTGGTTGAATGATCTTCAAGCTTCTCTTGTAATCGGTAGGTCCTGGACTCTAACACTTGCGGGTGCTTACTGATAAAGAGTTCCAAACTAGGAGGAAAAAGCTGTCTAGTAATCCATCGTTTCCAGTATTCCTGAAGGTGACATCTATCCATGTCCTCTGTACATATATATAACTAAAAGTTTTTTAAATTATTAGATGGTTGGAGACAATCGGCAGGAAGCCTTGGACCTAGGTTTTGTGCTAGTTGGCACTCGTCAGCAAGACGTATCTGCAACCTCGAAGGAACTCATGTGCTTTCTGAGATTCGAACCCACGTCACCAGCCAATGATGCAGTCAGAGACGTTACCACTGAGCTCTCGGACTCGCGATTGACCTCCTGTAAGACTGTAGTGGATATTTTGATTTGACACTAGTAAATAGTGTGATGTGTCTAGTCCTCTCTTTGGTGCAGATTGAATTCTATCAGTTGTACGCAGTTCATGAGAAACCGACGGGAAATAAACAATAATGCCGTCTTATTACGCACAAACTGCTTTTTCTTTGCGCTAATTCGTTCTAAATTGAGATACTCTTTAGAAACTTCAGCTTACAAAAGTACACTTTGATGAAGTAACTTATTTAGTCGGATAATAAAATATTCATGACTACGTATAAAAGCATGAAGAGTACTCCCTTTTGAAAAGTCAAATGTCTTAAACTCCAACAAAAAGCCTCCGTCCTCTTGTGTATATTCATAAAATCCATAAATAAACTGTCTGTAAACGGCATGTTGTCATGTCAACTGATCGTCGCAATCTTACTTCTTCCAAAATGACAAGAGTAACTGGTAAGAATTAAGAGTAACTTTAGTAAGGAATGATGTAAGATGCTGAATAATTCAGAGTGAAAAAAATTGACTGTTTACAGGAAAATTTGACGACATCTGTGACTGCAGCACTGGTTGACGCGGTTTCGAATCTCAGAAGGGACATGAGTTCCTTCAACGTTGCAGATACGCCTTACTGATGAGTGCCAAATAGCATGAAACCTAGGTCCAAGGCTTCCTGCCGATTGCCTCCAACTATCTAATATCATCAAATCAATGTGCACCGTGATAGCGAGCTACCTAGAATGGTGGCCACATTGCAAAACCTGACTGATGGAATTCAGTCCGCACCAAAAACTGGATTAGACACTTCACACTAGTTACTAGTGTCCAGTCCAAATTAGACGACTTTGTTTAAACACAAAAGGACTGAGTCCAGCAGATATTTAGTGGGTAGAAACAAAGTTTAACTAGAAAGAGTAAAACAAGAAGAAGGTTACGCAACGACATGATATATATATGTTTTCATAAGAAAGTCAAAAAGCAGGATGATAGTGAGTGTTATGTTTAGGTGAAAAATAAAGTTTCCCAAATAGGAGATAAGATGACACAACAAAATTTGTATACTTTGTTACCACCACCAAGACAGGGTGATTTTCACAACTGCTCCTTTCTGTATACTTAGATCAAGTCGTTTGATAGCAATCGCCTCAGTAAAACGTAGCAGCCTAGGTCTCATTCGCCAGTCGATTACTTTCAACGCCTTCAGATTGTCCACGAAATAGCCAGTATCCAATAGACGTCGCACAATCACACTGTTTAATGTATGCGAGCCTCTCACTCTCAGGTTCTTTGGTATGTGTTCAGAAATGTCGACAATAACCCTTCTGTTTCCTCCTTCAATGCAAATGCTTTGCAACGTACACGTAAACTGGTAGAGACAGTTGGAGGTAACATGAGGTGGAAGTTTGTCCACATGATAAATAAATGCAAGCTTCGTGGTTGGAGATGATCCTTGCAGTACAGGGTTCAGTCTACATCTTATTCTACAAGTAGTATTATCAACTCTGAAGCCAAGCTGTAGAATGTTTGACACTTTCTATACTGCGCTGTAATTCACTTTGTCAACATCATGTTTCCAATGTTTGTCGACGCACCATTATCATACAGGCAGTTTTCCATAATAGATGACACTTCCTCTACCCTTCCTTCTGAGGAAAGTTTTCTTAGAAAATCAGACAATTGTTGGTATTAGATGGTTGGAGGCAATCGGCCACAGGAAGCCTTGGACCTAAGTTTCGTGCTAGTTGGCACTCACCAGCAAGGCGTATATGTAACCTTGAAGGAACTGATGTTCCTTCTGAGATTCGTGCCAAAAGACACTTTATATGAACCTCGACTTCAAAGGAGACCTATTCAGTGACGTCCTTAGAAGGAGAATCTCCAACTCTTTAAGAAGAACTTTCTTTGCGGCAACATTGAGAGTAGTCTTCTCTAGTCGCCCGCTGATCTGCAAAAGCCCAAAAGATAAGATCCCACAGCTGACCACTTCTATGTGTATATATCAGTTCACCTGTTGCTGTGGAGCCAGGTACATCGGTCGTTTAACGCGCATCCTGTCAAAAAGGGTCAAAGAACACTCTCCATAGTGGCTGCAGAAAGGAAGTAGTGGCCGTAGAAGGAGTGCAATAATCGAACATCTCGTCGCCACTGATCATTCCATCCCAACAAACACCTTCTGCTTCAAAGTAATCCACAAACTAAAGAACAACCTACCAAAGACACTATGTTTCCGTCCTCTTTGCATTGCAGAAGCCCTAGCCATTCAGTTGGAAGAACCAGAACTATGCATAAAAAAGAAAATTATTCAAACACTTCTACTCTCATGGTAACAACTCTGTTGATTTGACTTAACTTTTGTCTGTATGCTTACTTTTCTACTTAAAATCCTTGTGTAATTCCGTATATTTTGTTCCCATGTACACTCAGAGTACAACTCTTTCATCAAACTATTCATGTTATTACGTAACTCTTCTTTAGCAATCGTTTGTGACAACTCATCACTTTTGTTACTATCCTCTTATATCAACATCCAATTCATCTGAACTTACTAATTGTATTTTCGTTTGACAAATTTAATGTACACACACATACAAAACAACCATACTGATTTGCGATTGTACAGGTATGAAAATGAATTCACCGCCGAAAAGAGACTCTTCGCTGAACTACTTGTCTTCTGTCTATTAATGTTCGAATGGGAATTTTTCATGAATTAAAAAGTTCCTGAATTGTCTAGTGAACTGAGTTGTCCTTCAAGCTGTGGATAGATAAATTTTCAAAGATTTTCTCCAATACTTCTGCTAGCCATCGAGCTACTTTTTGATACATTGAATTAACAATGGAGATAGTATTAGTCATATGGAAACGTCAAGTTTTTTCAATTTCGGTAAACTGTATAAGAAAGCCACGAATCCTCTAGTTCAGATGAATTCATTAAATGTGTTGTTGTCAGTCAAACGCTTCTTCAAAAATGTTTTCTTGGTTTCTTGGTTAATCTGCCTTTCCACTGACTCAATCGAATCTTTTCTGGAGTGACCGATTCGAAATGTTGGTGGGTCATTCAGAAGTGATTTGCTTTTTTCCGTTATCATAACACCTTATCCTTTATTAGATCTGAGAATAACAACAGACTCATTGTAAGTAATTTTTATTAAAATCGTGTGTAATGTTTTGATCAGAGTTTTTAATAATAATAATAATTTGCTTTATTCCAAAACAGTACTTGTGATACAGAATGGAATTCTCAGCATTTCACTACAGTATTGCATCCAGTTAGTACATAAACAATAAATAGAATTCTACATAGATTAAGGAAATCTCAGTTCATTATGACAGCAACATATTGGCTTGTTGGTAGCAAAGCCAAAGTTGAATAGTGTTTGAAGGTGTTAGAAAAGTAGGTGCTATCATATTTACTGGGGTAAGCGAGAGAAAGAAACAAAGCAGCACATAACGGGGAAAAGAGAGAGAAAAGGAAAAGAAAGAAAGAAAATGTTGTACCTATAAATGATATGAGTTGGAAAGATGAGGTCCAGTTGTTCTGCTGACTATTTAATGAATTATAGGTGTCACGCCTAATGCTGAAGTACTGAAATGGTGTTTTGGCTTAGTCTGGCTGAGTCACACTGTTTACATGCTACTCTCCAGAGTTTATGTTCCAGCTGCACTGTGTTAGAATGTTACTTCTCAATCATCTTTTCTACTCAAATGATTTATTTCTTTTGTAAAAGCTGTTCTCCTTTGTTGAGACTGTCTCGTTTTAGGAAGACTTTATCGATTCCATTGATAACTAGGAATTTCTGCAGTTATTTAAAGGGAAGAGTTGGTCTATTTCGAGGCAGACTCTAAGGGATTGAGAAGACAGGAATACGTTGGATCACTGATAAGACTCAGCCGCATCATCCTGGAGAGAATCAAACATGCCCTGGATGAAAAACTTCGACCGGAACAGGCTGGATTCAGGAGAACCAAGTCATGCATTGATCAGATCGCCACATTACGGATCATCATTGAACAAAGATTGGAATGGCACTCACCCCTCTATCTTAACTTCATCGACTTTGAAAAGGCCTTCGGCAGACAGCACCTATTGAGAGGTGCTCTGGCAACTACTACGCTACTACGGGTGCCAACGACAATTATACATCTCGTCCTACAGCTGTACGACAATGCTGCATGCCAAGTAATCCACAATGGGAAACTTACGGAACCCTTCGAAGTGAGGACAGGAGTAAGACAAGCTGGCTGCCTACTATCGCCAATGATTTTCCTGATTGCAGTAGATTGGATAATGCGACAGACACGCAGCGGGCAATGAGGAAACCGGCATAAAACGGGCTCACACAAATAACTTGGAGGATCTGGACTTCGCCGATGATATATGTCTGATTTCCCACAAACTGGAAGATATGCAAGTGAAAAGCAACAAGTTGGCATAAGAAGCATCAAAGATAGGAATTCAGATGAACATAGAGAAAACAGAGGTAATGAAGATTGCTGGACAAGAACAACAACGACAGACAACGATCAGCAATAAATGGGATAAGTCTGAAAGAAGCAACCTCACTTACCTACCTACCTGGGAAGCATCGTTTCAACTACAGGCGGAACTGACGAGGATGTCGAAGCAAGAATCGGAAAAGCGAGACAAGCTTTCCCTACTCTCATGTCTGTATGGAGGTCAACAGCACTCAGCATCAAAAATAACATCCAGATTTTCAACTCCAATGTGAAGTCAGTGCTACTCACTATACGGATCAGAGACTTGCACTGCGCGTCATAAAGAGCACCTCAAGCAAACTACAGACCTTCATTAACAGTTGTCTTCGCTCAATACCACTGACGATCAGATGGCCGGCCAGAAAAGATCAGCAACAGAGAGCGAACCAACTCAGCAGGAACCGATTGTGAAACAAATAGGCAGGAGGAAATGGAGATGGATTGGTGGCCATACTCTGAGGAAACCATCAAGTGATATCACTAGACAATCCATCACTCGAGTGGAACCCGAAAGGGAAGCGGCGAGTTGGTCGTCAGTGCAAGGGTGACTTGGGGACATTGGCTAGCGGTTGCGCTATATCGTCAATTGGCAGAAGTTAGAATTCATGGGCCATTGGATCCGGCCCCAGTGGCTTAATGGTATGCGAGCTCGCCTTGTAACCAGAAGGTGCTGGGTTTGAACTCTGTCGTTGGGTGCGTACTGCTGAAGAGTCCCAAAGTAGGACGGAACAGCTGTCCAGTACTCCCAGCTTGTTTTCCACTGGTTCTCTAACCAATGTCAGCTCATGATGAAATCCTGTAACCAATCAACTAAATCCCTACAAACCAATAATTGAATATCAAGTCAGTCAGTTCTTTTATGTGGGTCAGAGACTTGGCGTATCAAGGAATGTGTTTTCAACACGTCACTGAAGGCTCTTATGAACAGCTGCCAACGCTCTACAAGAATAAGAAGCTCTGAGAACAAACTAACTAGGAGCCTATCACTCAACAAATATGTAGAAGGAAGTGAATGTGAACCGTGCACATGCTGTGGAGGTCGTTCAATGAAGTCAGGCGCCAGGCGTATCATCAAGTGGAACCCCATCACGATTAGGCGTGCGTCCAATGGTGACATAGAGTAGATAATATGAACAGGAGACGAGAGACTATGGGAAATTGTGGGGCCAGGTGAAGACGATTGCAGAGAACACGACAAAGTGGAGATGTGGTGTTGGTAATAATAATAATAATATTGAAAAGAATAAAAGATGCATTGGATGCGGAACTCCGTCACCAACTAGAACAAGCTAGATTCAGAAAGGGCAGATAACGTGCCGGCCAAAGTGCAACTCCACGCATCATCATTACAGAAAAAAGCATAGAATGGCAGTCACATCACACTCTACCACAATTTCGTCGACTTCCAAAAGGCCTTTGACAAGCACTGTTGAACGAGAAGTAATTTGGAAACTACTTCAACACTACGGCGTGCAGCACCCGAATCATTATCAAACTCACTCAACAGCTGACTATATGACAAAGCCAAATGTCACGCGTTCCACTACGGACAACCCAGTGAGGCGTTCGAAGTACATACAGAAGTAAGACAAAGCTGCATACCTATTATCACCTGCGATGATAGTCTTAATTGTGAGGAAATGGATTATGCATCAGACTGTAGGGAGTGAGGATACGGGAATACACTGGACCACCTATCAAAAGACTCTAGGAGATCTGGATTTCGCGCATAAATGATTCATGTATAACGTCACACAAAATCGAAGACATGCAGGCAGGCGAAAACCAACAAACTAACAGAAGAAGCAGCCAGTGAAGACAAGACTCCAGGTGACCATAGAGAAGACGGAGGTCATGAAGACAACCAACCAATCACCACAAACTCAAGCAATTTGTCAGAGGTGACCTCCTTCACTTATCTGGTCAGGAAGCACAGCTCTAACCATAGTCAGTCGGATTGAATCAAAATGTTGAAGCCACCCAGACAGAATCGGAAAGGCGAGATACTCAGCATAAACAGCAACACAAATGTGAAGTCAGTCAGACAGTTCTTCCATACTGGTTAGAAACTTGAAGTGAGTGTCACGAAAGGGATTTCCAATAGGTCACTGAGGACTTTTATCAACAGCTCCCACCTTCTCTGACTCCATACTCAAGGTCAGATAGCCAACGGACCGGCCAGCAAAAATTAGCAATAAGAAACTCTTGGAACAAACCAACAAGCAAGAGCCGATCGCTCAACAGATATTTAGGATAAAATGCAAATGGATTCATCAGGTATACGTTGAAGAGACCATCGAATGACATCGCGCACAATGTACGCCATCACTCCAATGGAATCCTATAGACGAGCGATGAGTGCATCGTCAGTTGGAGGGTGTCATGGAGGAGATCGTGCGAGTTGGAGGAGATGAGAGATGTGGGCAATCATGTAGGTATCCAGTTAGAGAGGGAGAGGGTAGAGAATAGAAGAAAGTGGAGATGCTTTGTTGAAGCCATCCCTATATTCCCCTCGGAACCCAAGGGAATAATAATACTGATCACTTTTAATCTAAACTACTATGTTTAATTTGTAAAAAATTATATTTGTAAAATCTCAGCGAGATTGAAATGAGTAATTCCAACGTTTCGTTCGGCAATCTGGTCCGAACTTCTTCAGGGAAATTAATCAAAATTAACATAACATAGGTTTATATATAAGAGGAACTTCACTTGTTTTTAAAAGCTTTGTCCAATCATGAGTCATTCAAAAGGTATCAACAAGTATGATAAACAAAATTTTATGAGCTGTGATCAAAATTTGACCTCGGACTTACAAATATTGGTCTACCTTTGTTAAACACTTTAAACAGAGTGTGTGCGTGTGTGTGTGTGTGGGTAAACAGTTGTAAAACATTTCTTAACGTCTCCATAAGAACATATGGACAGTTGAGAATTTTGACCAAGTATTAATAATTACTGATACATATCCATTTTTATTTATTAATAAGGATTTCCTATGCATCAGTTAACATCACGCCTTCATGTCTGTTCAAACTGTTAGTATCTAGAATTTTATGATTAGACGTATTTTCAAAATTATGGTGTTTAGGATTAGCGTTTAGTAGAAGCACCCTGTCGGACTTATTGCTTTGCCTTCTTTCTGAAGATTGAGCTGCTTTATTCGACCTACTGGAGTTGTCAGGTGACTCGACATCTACGGATTTCGGATATGCATTCTGTTGCAGACAACGGAGAGTGAAAACAAGATGATTGTTCCAATTACACAGTTTCTTTGTTAATTTAATTCGATTGCAAAATAATTCAAATGAACTGTCGTCAAGATTTGACAGAATATCTTCTTATGGAAATGTTAAGAAATGTTTTACAACTGTTTACCCACACACACACACGCACGCACACACTCTGTTTAAAGTGTTTAACAAAGGTAGACCAATATTTGTAAGTCCGAGGTCAAATTTTGATCACAGCTCATAAAATTTTGTTTATCATACTTGTTGATACTTTTTGAATGACTCATGATTGGAGAAATTTTTAAAAACAAGTGGTGTTCCTTTTTATATATAAACCTATGTTATGTTAATTTCGATTAATTTCCCTGAAGAAGTTCGGACCAGATTGCCGAACGAAACGTTGGAATTACTCATTTCAATCTCGCTGAGACTTTACAAATATAATTTTTTACAAATGTCTACTTCTCACTCGGCGCCCAAATATTTTAGAACTATTCTGTCAAATCTTGACGACAGTTCATTTGAATACTATGTTTAATCTTTTTCTGCTTATGTGTATTAAGAAAATCAATAAATCATTACAAATTCATATTCAAATCTCAATCACAACAGAATCGTATACATGAAGAAAGTGGCTGTCATTTTCGATGTAGTCCAATAAATTCATAGTAAATACTTTCAAAAATGTAAGCAGTCTGATTCACCGTAGAGTATGTAAGATTTTTTCTGTCCTAATAATAAGTATATATATAAATCGACTAATGGGTACAGTTGAAAACTCAACATTCTTTTTTATTTTCTCAGAGAAAATTTTTTTGAAAATTATAAATTCTTCTACAAAACCTGAGATAGAATACGATGAACGTGGGATATTTTTGCCCTTCAAATTTATCTTTTATGTATGTGTGTATGTGTGTATTTGTATGTGTAAGGATAAGAGTTTTTCGATGATGATGCTTACTTTATTTTGATATTTTCACTTTTGACGGGGAAGGTAGAAGAAGACGATGAGAAGCAGAAACACAAGGAGCTTGAGGGAGAGGGAGAGGGACAGTCGATGAACACTGTCATCATCAACAGTTTCAGTGATTGAAAAAAAAATAAGATTAAATATTAAGAAAAAGCTTCTTCTTCTCGTCAATAATGTTTGTTCTGCTCTCCCCCTAGCCTGCTTTTCCTCTGCTGACTACTTTACGGGATATTTTCCCATGGAAAGCTTTACGATAAATCACTTGACTAAATAATAAATAAAAAGCCTAAGAGAAGGCAGATAAAAAAATGTGAAGACAGCGCCTAGACGATGAGTGTTTTATTTATTACTGGTATTGATGATTTGTTGATATCTTATGGTGAATGGGGTTTTTGGTGGTGAGTTTTTTTTTACTTTTCGACCCGACCAGACCATCTCCTGCCTCATAACTTGTTTTCTCATGAGCGTTTGTCGACTATTTTTATGGCTTTTTGTTTGTATGCAAGTTGAGAATATGATTGTAAGTTTTGAAAATTTAGTAGATAAATTTTTAGTGATAACATGAATTTTGGCTTGGATTCAGAATTAATTGACTTCTACACAAGTGATATGTTCCAGTAGTATAGGAAGCGAAAGAAATTAGAAGTTGTTGAATATATTTAAGACTCTTACTTTACTTTACTTCGGCTATCTCCTACGGGAGGATCAGCCGGCTTCATGAACATCTCGAATCATCGCTGCCCAGGCGCGGCGATCTGATGCAAGGTTTTGCGACAGGGTTATCCAATTCTTGTTCCACAGACGGAGTCCGTAGACGGTTTGTAGCCCCAGGCACTCCATATCAGCCTTGACTGTACCAAGCCATATAAGAGAGTTCATGAAGTTTCATGGGAATTTGGTACGAGTGATGTCCCCAGAATCGCTCGGCCTTTTGTTTGAGAGTGCAGCTCTAGCCTTTACACAACCAAGTGTGACCTACAAGGCAGTAGGAGTGGAGTAGGGAGTCCACTATCCATTGGCAGACGGTGACCGGAGTTCGGTTCATACGCCTTTTTGAATGGGGCTAGACATCCAGGACATCCAACAAGCCCTTTGTCCATACGTCTGCCGGTGAGCTCCAGCGAGCTTCATACGCCAGTCGTTGTAGGTTTGCAATCAGGGTTTAGCCATCTCCCGTAGACTGTCATCCAATGGACAGTCAACCCGGTGAAGAGCGCTGGGCATCCGCTTTCGCCCTCTCACTTTGGTGAAAAACACCTCCGCCACGTGAAGGCAGTGAGTAGGACTTCCTCAGGAGAGGCTTTGTAAGACGCCCGGTCATATGGGAGCATTTCAAGAGGTGTGCGGAGGGGTGGCTAACCCGCAGCGCAAAGCACCCACCCCCGACCATCAAGAGGCTTTGGAGGCTATTTAAGACTCTATATACTACTGAATAAGAGACATAAGTAGTTGGGCATCTTTCAAGTCAACTAGTAGTGTTTGCTGGCCGGATAGCCCATTCTGTCGTTTGGGACTGATCTACTCAGCAGGTGTACTAGGTTTTGATGAAGGTCGGTAAGCCAAATCACTTCAAACTACTGGCTACTTTGGTGAAGTGGTGAAAACTCTCAGGGCTGAGTTAGGCCGGGTACACTGATGATGAGCTCCCCCTCCCCTCGAAACGAGCGAAACAGTCATTCAGGGGTTAGATCAGCTTGATCTAGCTGATGAGCGCTATTGGCTGATGTGAGTGCATGTCCAACTACTCATGATTTTCGATGAGTAGTATATAGCGTTGTGCATAAAACAAGTACTGTCGAACAAAATTAGTTGACCGAAATTCAGCTATTTAAATTTTTACTCAGAATCAGGTAGAAATTTCCCAACAAGGTGGGATCCAAACTCTGTCAACACGAGTCAAACACCAAACAGTTCTCGCAGCCAGTCCAAGGTCCCAGTGACCTTGACTCACTCAAACAAAATCTCATTCTTAAAAAAAACGTAGTCAATGTATCGCACAACTATACGGAGAAGTATTCAAATTAGACATTTAGCAGGATGAAAGATAAATAATAAGGACCAAGTCAGCAAATTGTATGCAAATGCTAAGAGAATGGTATGCGATCTCAGAGAATAACCGGTAATAATTATTACATTAATACAGGTGTAAAACTTGGGCACTTTGGTAGTAAGTAATTCCATATTAGTTTGTTTATTAGATATATCACACAGTGAAACAGTCTTACTGTTTACTGGATGACACAGTTTCGAACACAATCTATTATTGTTCATAATCATATCAATTGTAATCACACCACTTTGAAAATTGAGTTTTATAGTTTTCTTTGTTCTCTTCTATATGTCGTCATTGGGGTAGTAGAATTTTCCAGATATCTGGGACAGGTGTTGAATCATTCCTACTACAGGTGTTTGCAGTTGATTCGATAAACAAAGCTTCTGTTGACATCAATCTCTCCCTATACCCTGTGACATTAGATTTTAAAACTGTCGTCCTATCCCATCCAGCCTATTTTATGGTTGTGTGTGACTGCATGTAGTGCTATAGCTGAACTATTCTCTAGATTTCTTATCTTATTTGGATCATCCAATCTAGATTTTGCTAAGTTTTTATGTTCAGCTAGTCTGATTGCCCCTGTTCTACTAGTTTGGCCTATATATTTGACCTGACAGTCATTGCAGGCGAGATATTAGATAAACTAAATTGTTTTGTTTTAAAGGCCTGCCTTGTTAAGAATTCTGCTTAAAGCTTCCGAGTTTCTTTCCTTGTATGGAATTACTACTGATGATTTAGATTCCTCATTGTTGGTGTTGTCTTGAGCATGTTTGACATGCATGTCGTCACTAATATTGGTATCATTAATATTATTATTATCACTATCGCTACTATCATTAATTATTTTATTTTTACATTTCCTTACATATTTCCTGACTAATTCCGAAATTACCCTGATAAATTGTTTATTGAATCAATTGAAGAGAATACGTTTAATAGGAATGATTCATCACCTGTCCAGTCGGATATCTGGAAAATTCTACTACCCCAAAGACGACAAATAGGAGAAAAGAAAGAAAACTATAAAACTCAATTTTTAAAGTGGTGTGATTACAATTGATATGATTATGAACAATAATAGATTGTGTTCGAAACTGTGTCATCCAGTAAACAGTAAGACTGTTTCACTGTGTGATATATCTAATAAACAAACTAATATGGAAGGTAATAATTACGGTTGATTTGTACGGATTAGGTTTGTTTTTCGAGTCTGACCACGGATTGATATCAGGTAGAGAACCATTGAAGACCAGTGAGGAGTGGATAGTCAGCTGTTTCATCCTAGTTTGAGAATCATCGGCAGGACACACCCACTGGGGTTTAAACCCAGAACTTTCCGGTTACAAGGCAAGCTTGTATACCGCCGATAACATTGGCTGGTGGTCGCTCTAAATCACGAATTGGTAGAAGTTAGATTTCGCGGGCTAGCCACTGATTCGGTTGCCAGTGACTGAATAATTACAGTCTTAGCTGGAACATCCAAATAATTATCAATATTGTGATTAGATCGCTTAGGAGGAAATTTTCAAACAATTAGCCCGTTGCACTACGTATCAAATACATCCAGCTGATAAGATCTGAATAGAATGAAACGCGTATCAGGGATTCTTCCGTTATCTACCAAACTTTTTAATACTCAAATCTTCCAACAATGATAAATGTCCAACGATAATATATCACATGTTCTAGGTAGTCGAGATCTTCTGATTGTGATGTGTACCGAGTATGTTTGGCACTTATTTGCAGTGTTAACCTTCATTTCGGGATCTTTTGAGTACATACATATTCTTCTTAACTATTTTGCCCTCAGCCAGACCCATTTACTCATAGGTAAAATATTATATATAACTCATTCAATTGAATTTTAGATTTCCCCGTCGATTAATTGGACAGAAGTGCTCGGTCTCAGGTTGACACATCGGCTTCTCATGCAGATGCTTCGATGATGTCTGGGCATGTAATCAGGGGTTAACTTAGTGGATGGTGACTAGCAATGGAATCCAGGCTGCGCATTTCGTCTTATTTGGGACTTGTCAGCTAGAGGATGTACCTGCATTCCGCAGTGAGTGATGATGTTCCCAATGAGGCTCGAACCCAGTGCCCACAGTTTCGAACGCCAAAGTGTTATCCACTGCTAGCCACCATCCACCAAGTTAACCTCTAATTACACACCCAGACATCGTCGAAGTATCTGCACAAGAAACCGAAGTGTTAACCTGAGGCCGAGCACTTCGGTCCAACCAATCGACAGAAAAATCTAAAATTCGATTAAATAATTAATATGACCTGTTGCACAAGAGGTGGCTCTCGTGGCCTGAGTGGTCTAGTGGGCAACGCTTTACCGTCTGAAACTGTGGGCACTGGGTTTGAGCCTCGGTGGAACACCATCACTCAGTGACTGCGGAGTGCAGGTACATCCACTAGCTGACAAGTCCCAAATAGGACGAAATTCGCATCCTGAATTACACTGCTAGCCAACATCCACCAAGTTAACCTCTAATTATAACTCATTCAGATACAAATTTTGATCTAAGATTCTTTAAATTTTTTGCCTCAGTGACTATCGAAATGCAATATATCTATTCCGACAGCTGAATGCCTTAAATATTTCTTTAAAATTATCAACTTTAATACTAGTCAAGTGGAAAATTCAACTAAACCTATAAAAGTAGTCAGAAGTATTATTATATTACTATTCATTCACTGAGTCTTAGATGGAATATTGTACCTGAGAGACATATTTCTAATCCAGGTGGTTATTTGTTCGCACCTTCAACTGGCTTTATGACTGTGCTCAAGCCTGAATTACTTCTCCACATCATCTCCTAACTTGTCGATTTCCATTCGAATTCCACTGGAATGTCTGGCACATAATGTAATTCGGAGGTCTCTTCAGCATAAATCCTCTCCAGCTGAGAATGGTTACGAGTTATTACTAAAATTCAGGAACGTCATTAGTTGTTGAATTGCTGTTAGGTGGTTGAAAGTAATCGTCAGGAAACACTAAACCTAAATTCAATGCTTGCTGGCACTCACCAGTCAGCAAGGCGTATCTACAATCTTCAACGAATTCATATCCTCCTCCTGCTTCAAAGTAATCTACAAAGTGAAGAACAGCCTGCCAAAGACAATACGTTTCCGTCTTCTTTGCATCGCAAAAGCCCTAGCCATTCAGTTAGAAGAATCAGAACCATGTACACGAAAGAAAATTTTTCAGCCACTTCTACTCTCATGGTAACAACTCTGTTGATTTGACTTAACTTTTGCTTGTATGCTTATTTTTCTAACTACTTAAAACCCTTGCGTAATTCCGTAAGTTATTTTGTTCCCATGTACACCCTGAGCACAACTCTTTCATCAAACTCTTCACGTTATCACGTACCTCTTCTTTAACAGTCATTTGTGTTTTGTTTGGCGGCCTGTTTGACATCTGGGCTACCTTTCTGTACATCTACATATTTGCATCTAATACATCATGTTTCCATTTTTAATTTTAACAAAATATGGTCACAAATCGTATCAAATACAGTAATGAATTCATTAAATGTTTTAAACCATATGACTTTCATGCATCTAATAAAACTAAGAGAAAACATCATGGTGGTTGGCAACGCGCTCTCAAACGGACACCATTATATCGCACAACTATTCCTGTTATTGTCAGTTCAAACTGCCGTTCACTTCCCAACAAAATTATGCATCTCCAGTCTCTCTTATCATCTGATACTTATCACAATACTGCGATAGTCACATTACAAGAAACATGGCTCCATGATCTTTATGATGACAACCTGGTTTCTCTAAATGGTTTCACATTGTTTAGACAAGATCGAATATGCTCTAGAAAGAAAAGAGGTGGAGGAGTCGCAACCTTCATTCATTCTCAGTGGTCAACTTCAAATAATGTATGTTTTTCTTTCTCTAGTGACTTTATTGATTGTATTACAGTCAAATGTCGTCCGAAACACCTATCCAAGTTTAAATACGTCTTCATCTCAAACATTTATGTTACTCCTGGATGTTCCGCCTCGGATCTATCTCATTTTGCCGATGAATTCACAGCATTCGCGGTTACGCATCTTGAAAACTCTTTATCAGTTGTCACTGGAGATTTCAATACCTGTGACTGTTCTTTTCTTGAATCATTAGGTCATGTCAACATTGTCAAATTTCCAACTCGACTTGATAAAACTCTGGATCTAGTATTTACTAATGATGCGGAAATATATGAAGCACGCAGACGTGCTCCTATAATGAACTCTGATCATTGTATTATTCGGATATTACCCAAGATATATAGCAGATATCACTCTAATATCCTCTCGAATCTCTCCAGGAAAACACAACAAAGATGTTACTCACAAGAAAACGTGCTCAAACTAAGATGTATGTTAAATGACACAAACTGGGAACTTTTCACTGAACACACTCTGGATGATACTATTTCCAATCTGACTGACTATCTTAAATTCTGCCTTGATGTATGCTGTCCAAAACAGATACTTTTCAAAAGAATAGATCGTTTCTCTTCTCCTCATCTCAAAAAGCTTCGAAGAGAAAAAGAGAGACTGTACAAGGCTAAGGATAAAGCTGGTCTTAGGAGAATAAACATCCAAATTAAATCCGAAATCAAGAGGTTAAACAATATTTATAATCAAAGAATTTTGTCATGTAAAACTCCTGGGAACATGTGGAAGCTTTTCAAAGAAATTACAGGTTGTGGTAAGCATAGTTCTTGTGCTCCCTCTATTGATGTAAATACTCTTAATAGATCTTTTATCCGCCTTCCCAATGTACCTTCTAGCTTCAATGTAACAAATAACATGACCAGTGACTTTAATAGTTTTAAAACTTCTGATGTTCTTAAATGTTTAAAATCTCTTAAACCTTCCCAGAGTCTAGGTCCTGATGGTATACCTGCCATTGTCCTAAGGAAATGTGCTGATATTTTAAGCAACCCACTTACAAACATTTTAAATACTTCTTTTTCTAATAATGTTGTACCTTCTCTGTGGAAAGATATTAAAATCATCCCTGTACCCAAGTCAGGCTCTGGTAATAATGCTAAGTTCAGACCTATCGCTATTACCTCTCCTTTTTTGAAACTAATGGAGAAACTATTGTTACTAAAACTTGTTCCCTCCCTAAGCTTCTCAAACGATCCAAAGCAGTTTGCTTACAAACAGGGTAAAAGTACTTTGGACGCTGCTGCTGTGTTTCATCACAACATTGTATCCTCCTTAGACAAAGGGGCCAAGTTTGTCCGTTGTACGTTCCTTGACTATACATCTGCTTTCGACTCTGTACCTAGAGGCCTATTGTTAAACAAGCTTAGCCTTGCACAAACTGAGCCCTGGGTTATCAACTGGCTGCACTCTTACTTCTCTAATAGGATGCAGTACACGGTATATAATGGTGCATCTTCCTCTCCGTTGCTTACTGAAGCTGGAGTTCCTCAGGGTGCTGTTCTTTCTCCGTTTCTCTTTTCCTTCTTCTTACATGATTTACCTCTCTCAGATGAAGTCAACTTCGTCAAATATGCAGATGACCTGTCTGTATCGTTTTCCATTAAGTTTCAGTCAGACTGTCTCAAATTAAATAGCTTCCTGTCGGACATCAGTGAGTGGTCCAAACTAAATGGTCTCATGCTGAATCCCTCAAAATGCCAGACTATTGACTTCTCCCTTAGGCATAAACGAGATCTACAAACACTAGTAAGTTCTCATGAAGACTGTTGCATTGAGGGGACTAAAATTGAAACTAAGTCTAATGCTAAATACCTCGGTCTAGTTCTATCTTCCGACCTTACTTGGACATCTCATATCCTAATGATTTCTAGGAAAGTGTTCTGTCTTACCTACTACATTAAGAAACTTAGACAATCCGGAATCACCCAACCTCTACTTTCACAATTTGTCAACTCTTGTATCTTACCTATTCTACTTTACTGCTCCCCGTTAGTCTTTCCTGGTCTACTGAAAAAGGACTATACCATCCTGAGAAGGATGTTGAAGGTAGTTAGTAGGACTAGTGGTGTAAATCTCAGTCAGCTCGTCACTACTTTAGTTGATAGGCATCTGAATACATGCGAAAAATGGTCTAAAACCATACTCTCAGACCCCCAACACCCCCTCTATTCCCAACTCTCTCCTTGTATCTCATCAAGTAAAACCAGAAATCAGTATAAAAGAATCTATGCTCGTACAACCAAGTACAGGAACTCAACGATACCATACTTGGCCCGTGTTCTAAGCGACAGAGACAATGTTAAGCGTGAAACCTGTGACTTGCTTTGTTATTAACAACATAATTTCATACTCTTTTATTTCTCTCTTATTTCGTATTCTTTAGTGAACTCCTTCTTCAAACTTACTTAGCTACCTGAAATATTAACATTGGCTTCCTTTTTTGTACTTTACTATATTCCTTCTATTGTGTATCCACTGGTTCCGACTATATTAGCACTATGAGTATTACAAAATTGTCGTGTCATTAACCATCATGTAATTATTAGTTTTGTGGTTGTTTTTCTTATTTTCTATACTTTTCGGCAATATTAAACTGACAATCATTGTTTGTGAATGCCATAGTCACCACCTCAAAAAATTTTGTATTATTCAGGATTACTCACACTACCACCACAAACACTGCATTAGACCTTGGTAGACTTTGGTACTTTTTCGCATTCATAATTATTTTGTGTTTATCCTGTTTTTTTGGTTTTTTTTTGCTGTTGGTGTCTTCAGATTTACTTTTTTTTTGTTTGTTTAATACTTATTTTAAACGTCGGTAAAATTAGATGCAAATATTGTAGATATGTGCTGAAAATTCCACACTGTACCACTAGTACTGTTTCTGGAATAAAGCAAATTATTATTATTATTTGTGACAACTCATCACTTTTGTTACTACCCTATTATATCATTATCCAATTCATCTGAACTTACTAATTGTATTTTCGTTTGACAAATTCAATGTACACATACGTACAAAACAACCATATATATTTGCGATTGTACAGCTGTAAAAATGAATTCACCGCTAAAAAGAGACTCTTCGCTGAACTACTGGTCTTCTGTCTATTAATTTTCAAATAAGGTTCAACCAACTACTATAGACTTTTTGAAGGAAACGGAGCAAAACCTCAAGCAGATTATCACAGAATGCCATGCAGTATTGCTTTTCAAACGAAGTCTGTGTTGCTGATTATTACAGTTTCGCCTGAAGAATCTGCCTGAGAAATAAATATAACGCTAGAGAATGGCACTGAGAATTCTGCTGCTGAAAACCAACCGGGAAGTAATGGATTGTTCATAAATGCGCGCCCATCACACCCCCAGCAGGAGTTCTGTAACTGATTTTAGTCTATGGCTAAACCTGAAACCAATCAGATTCCTTCAAATTAAGACTAAAATATTGATCCAACACCCACTAGTGACTGACTCCAGGATGAATTGCCTGGAGTCCTAATGAAAAGTCGTTACCAGTCAGGTACATCAGGTTGGGTGTGGGGATAACTACCCACAGGCGACATTGGCTGACATGGGCGTTAAAAGTAGCAGACTGACGGAAATTAGAATTCATGGGCCATTGGATTTAGTCCCAGTGACCGAATAATCAACGATCTTGACCCTGTAACCTAAAGTTCCTCGGTTCCTGCATGATGGTGTGTATACTTTTGGAGATTTCTCAACTAAGCCGAAATCGCTGTTAAGTACACCTTGATGGTTTTCAATGGTTCTCTGACTTGAACAAAGCAAGAACAACAATTGTACCAGGATAATATGAGCTCATCTTTTATTATTTCGAGGATTCTTCTCAACTGGTTAAAACTTTTCCATGATCACAAGGAGTAATTGGTAGGAAGTAAAAGTAGCATTCTTCCGGAATGATTTAACTAATTAAGAGTTACAAACACTGACTATTTATAGAATTATTAAATAATTAGGTTTGGAAACAAAAAACAGAGTTGTATATATATGTGTGTGTATAGAAACAAAGTTTAGCTAGAAAGAGCATAACAAAAAAGCAGATTACGTAACTATAGAAAATGTTTTATCTAATAGCCAATGGGAAACTTACGGAACCCTTCGAAGTGGGGACAGGAGTAAGACAAGGCTGCCTACTATCACCAATGATTTTCTTGATTGCAGTAGACTGGATAATGCGACAAACAGTGGGCAATGAGGAAACAGGCATAAAATGGACTCACACAAAAACTTGGAGGATCTGGATTTCGCCGATGATATATGTCTGATTTCCCACAAACTGGAAGATATGCAAGCGAAAAGCAACAAGTTAGCAGAAGAAGCATCAAAGATAGGACTTCAGGTGAACATAGAGAAAACAGAGGTGATGATGTAGATTCCTATCCAACACCACCAACAGCAACAACAACAACTGAAAACAATCAGCATAAATGGGAGGAACCTGAAAGAAACAACCTCTTTTACCTACCTCGGAAGCATCGTTTCAACTACAAGTGGACGGAACTGACGAGGATATCAAAGCAAGAATCGGAAAAGCAAGACAAGCTTTCATTACTCTCAAGTCTGTGTGGAGGTCAACAGCACTCAGCATCAAACATAAGATCCGGATTTTCAACTCCAATGTGAAGTCAGTGCTACTCACTATGCGGATCAGAGACTTGGCCAGCGCGTCATAAAGAGCATCTCAAACAAACTACAGACCTTCATTAACAGCTAGTTGTCTTCGCTCAATACCATTCAAGATCAGATGACCGGCCAGAAAAGATCAGCAACAGGGATCTCTGGCAATGAGCGAACCAACTCAGCAGGAACCGATTGTGAAACAAATAGGCAGGAAGAAATGGAGATGGATTGGCTGGCCATACTCTGAGGAATTAAATCATCAAGTGACATCACTAGACAAGCCATTGCTTCAGTGGAACCCGAAAGGGAAGCGGCGAGTTGGTGGTCAGTGCGAGGGTGGGTGACTTGGAGGAGGTCATGTGAAGAGGAGATGAAAGCGTGTGGGCAGACTTGAAGCCAGGTGAGGAGTCTAGCAGAGAACCGAACGCAGTGGAGACGCACGGCTGAAGCCCTATGTTCCTGTAGGAATTAAAGGATACAATAATAATAATAACAATAGAAAAAGAAAAGAACAAGGTAGGGTGAGTCATGTTTAGATGAGAGAGTAGAGTTTTCTAAACAAGAAAAAGGGTGACTCATAAAAGTTGTATATTGTGTTATCACCAGGGCAGTGCAACATTCACCACTGTCTCTTTCTGCGTACATAAATTTGGTTTAAGTCGTTTGATAGCAATTGCTTCAGCAAAGCGTAGTAAGCTAGGTTTTTTTTGCTTGTTGATTATTTTGAACGACTTCAGGTTGTTTACAATATGACCAGTGTCCAGTAGATGACGCGCAATCGCACTGTTTAATGCTTGCGGACCTTTTAGTCTTAGGTTCTCTGACTGACGTCACTCTCTGATCTAACTAGATACTAATCATTATGATACACAAGTGTGTTGGGGTTTTTATGGTCCTCCTGGAAGAACCCATCCAGGCATTATTCCTCTCCTGGGAACCCTTCAAATAAACACCACTTCCATTTCTAAATTCCCCTCCCCTTTTTCCTTTCTTTTCTATCTTTCATCTCTCGATGACTGTTTTCTCTAAGCAAATTTTTGTTTATTTAAAATCATTTACAAGCGAGATTTATTAATATAATCAAGTCACTCACAAGGCAAACAGCAAGAAGAACCGTTAAACAATGGGCTTCGACCACACCCTCACACATACACACACACAAACATTTGTATATGCATGAGGAAATGAGGAAATAGATACCATCTGTGAATATTTTCAACAGAAACCATAGTGAACATATAATTACACACACACACATACAAACCATTAATAATTACAATACCTTTTGACATTTCCGTTGTAATTAGGCATTCCAGTATCGTCTTAATTCATTTCTCCTTATTAGAGGAGATAACAATAAGTATTGTGGGAGAATATGTACACTCGCTCACACACACTGACAGACACACTCCAAGAGAAAGTGGTGAAGTGAGAGAAAGAGGAGGAGAAGAGATGGTGGTGGTGAGACGAAAAGCCAAGCCAGCGTATCTGATTCAATGTCTAAGTGTCATGTTCAATTGTCAATTGAGCTGTTGAATGCAATAAACAAATCTAACACAAACACAACCACACATTGGAAGATACATTAGGGAAAAAGGGAGAATCAGTAATCCAAGATACTCTAACCATCTCGTTTGTACAATAAAACACTTAATCAACTGGTATATTTTATCATAAAAAGGTTTCTTTTCTTTTCCACTAATGTTAGCTGAAATTTCCCGTTGACAGACTAATTGAATGACAACTGTAAGTGAATATATGTGTATCTGTATAGTCAACGACGATAAAGACTGTAGAAAACCCTATTTAGCTATGCACCACCTTTTCTTTTCCAAATTAACTTTTCAATAAATTAGTGAATAACGACTTAATTGAATATATTGAATGATTTGTTAAAGGCGGAAACTTTAAAATATATTATAATATCAGATAGTAAGAAACACAATGTCTTAAGAATCTTAAAGTGAATATAAAGCGAAAATTCCGTTGATGTGAAGTGAAAACGTAATTTAAGTCTCTACAATTGGTAATGTGCGTCGGTGGCATAGCGGCTAGGACGCTCGCCGACCATGCACATGGTCCGGGGTTCGATCCCCGGCCGACTCACTCCTTTACCTCGCTATGCCAGAAATAATGCTAGTGAAGAGGAAAGGTTGGGCATGAGGCTAGCAACCCCATCCTGTAAAATAAACACTACTACAGAAACTTCAAGCCACTAGCCTGAAGCCCTATGTTCCACTGGGGAACGTGAAGCAAAAAAACAAAAAAGCAATTAGTAATACGATAAAAGATGTTCAAAATAGCTTCAGTCTGTTTTCAGTAATTCATTCTTACGCTGTACATCGATATATATTGTTATTCTTGTCGAAAGTCAGCAGCCGGGAGCTAGATATTCATGCGCCAAGTTGCGACTCAGATACTTATTGTGTAAGAGCTGATGATATCGTCCAGTTACCCAGGATGAATTAGGTGAGGCGGGACTTGAACTCATCCCAGTTGGCCGGAATTCGAGTTCAGTATGATATGATTATGAGCAGTAGTTTGTGCTCGAAACGTCATCAGTTAATATTACTGTACACTGTAACACAATGTGATTTATCAAAATAAAATCTTATCCATAATGGAGTTATACTCTACCACAGTGCCCAAGTTTTAGGTTTCTTCAAGCAGTCCAGAAAAGATTCAGGGGGCTCTAATAGCCATAAAGAAGAATCGGTAAAACACAAAAGTTGAGAGAGGTTGAGTTTCTTTTTATTACTTTATGCTCCCAGTGGAACACAGAGCTTCCAGCTACATGCTTGAAGTTTCGGTAGCAATGGTGTCTGTTTTTACGGGATGCGGTTGCTAGCCTCATGCCCAAGCTTCCCTATTTACCGGTCTTATTAATGCCTTAGAGAGGTTTGGGAGTGCGTCAGTGGCCGGAGATCGAACGACGGCGAACATTCTACCGCTGTGCCACCAACGCTTAGAGGTTGAGTTACAATAAAATAACTTTTTAAAAATAATAATACCTTTGTTCTGAAACAGTGCTGATGTAATTTGCTGATGCGGAGTTTATTGCACGATATTTTCTCTTCGTCCAGCATCTTCAAATATAACATTAATTGACAGTAGATCGTGTGACACAGTTCTACGTGACCTGAAGTGCAAACCATTGCCAAATGATGAAATCTCTTCTTTTTCTCCTTCAGGTTGTAATTGTCTTAATTACTCGTCAGAGTAAGTAATATTATTAATGGCCATACTTTAATAGATCTAAACAAACACAATAACAAATATGCCATTGTAACAACAGAAGGTAAGACATGGAAGCCTAGGTATATTTTTCATTAATATAAACCGCTGTTTAAACATACATATATATATGCAGTTTATATTCTTTAACCAATTACTGAGCGTGTGATTCTGGTTTACATTAAACGATATGAAATAGAATTTCCAAATAGATATATATAGTATTCTTTTGCTAATGCTGTATTTAACTGTGGGAATATCTAAGATTCATCTTCCGTTGGGACACAATGTTTGTATCACACCACCACAATATGCAATATATTGATGGAGATTTTCGATAGCCCAAATTTTAAGCAAGCCACCATCTATACCAGATTATCTGAACTTCATTAGGCAGAAATATGTTTCTACTAATCAACAGTGTATGGGATGACCATGAAAATCTGAGGAAAGACATAATCCAAGGTATTCAACATTCGATTCAGTTTCTACTTCAGTATCCTCTATATTATAAGAATCATAGGAACAAACCAGTTCATGTAAGTGTTCTGTACGCATAAAGGTGAAATTAACAGTCTAACCTTTGGGTGAATTTAGCTCGGATCCATTTCATAAGGACCACTTGCAAATTTCTAAGAGAGTCATACATTTTCGCAAAGTCTGATTGGGAGGTAATGAAAACGTTTCTTAGAAACCAGCAGGAGATTCGAAGAAGAACTGATGCCGACGAGATGAGAGATATTCAATTTACTCCCTATCACACTGCTGTCAATATTATAGGAATCATGCTTCAAGTGATAGATTATCGATTACTGTATTACTTGAAAACCTCGCACAGCGAGTAAATATCTTGCAACGAAGCAAGTTAAAAGTTCCGTACTGTCTGTGGAAACAGAACTTTTCAAGAATGAAGCTGGTATTATTATTTTTGCTTTCAATAATCTTAGTTCCTCTAGGAGATCACAATGATATCTCACAATCGACTGACTAGTTTTAATAATAATAATAATTTGCTTTATTCCAGAAACAGTACAAGTGGTACAGTGTGGAATTTTCAGCACATATCTACAATATTTGCATCTAATTCTACAGACATTTAAAATAAGTATTAAACAAACAAAAAAATAAATCTGAAGACACCAACAGCCAAAAAAATTCAAAAAAAAAACAGGATAAACACAAAAATAATTATAAATGCGAAAAAATACCAAAGTCTAACAAAGTCTAATGCAGTGTTTGTGGTGGGAGTGTGAGTAATCCTGAATAATACAAAATGTTTTAAGGTGGTGACTATGGCGTTCTAAACCAATGATTGTCAGTTTAATATTGCCGAAAAGAATAGAAAATAAGAAAAAACAACCACAAAACTAATAATTACATGATGGTTAATGACAGGACAATTTTTTAATACTCATAGTGCTAATAGAGTCGGAACCAGTGGATACACAATAGAAGGAATATAGTAAAGTACAAAAAATGAAGCCAATGTTAATATTTTAGGTAGATAAGTATGTTTGAAGAAGGAGTTCACCATAGAATACAAAATAAGAGAGAAATAAAAGCGCCTAAAATTATGTTATTAATAACAGAGTAAGTCATAAGTTTCACGCTTAACATTGTCTCTGTCACTTAGAACACGGGCCAAGTATGGTATCGTTGAGTTCCTGTACTTGGTTGTACGAGTAAAGATTATTTTATACTGATTTCTGGTTTTACTTGATGAGATACAAGGCGAGAGCTGGGAATAGAGGAAGTGTTGTGGGTCTGAGAGTATGGTTTTTGACCATTTTTCGCATGTATTCAGGTGCCTATCAATTATTGTAGTGACGAGCTGAATGAGTTTTACACCACTAGTCCTACTAATTACCTTCAACATCCTTCTCAGGATGGCATAGTCCTTTTTCAGTTTACAAACAAATGACCTAATTGAGTCACACGTGATATTTCCTGAGCACTTGCTTGAATGAAAATACACATCATGTCTTGGTTCTATCCTCGCTAACTTTATTGATTATAAAAACAAACATTTAATTAAATGAACTGTTAATAACCATGGTTGCTGTTTTCTACGCCTAGCAGAGAACCTCACAATCTAATTTGCAGTCATTTGAAGTACCAGTGACATTTCCTCCAAAAATTCTATTAAAATACTAATTAAAGGACATTACAATAATCTTATAATCTGAAATGTAATTAATGTCGCCATCTATACATCTGTCATTTATCAATCACCATGGTAACTCTCCGTTAAACACTACAAAATTGGTGTACTCTGGATGGGGATTGTTATGAGGTATAGGTGAACAGAAGCTAAAAATAATTTTATGCACAGATTGAGATGATTATTTGTATATATATATATATATATATATATATTCCGACAGTAAAATAGTAACAACCAAAATATATACAATTTCTGTACTGATTAATGTTAAAATTAACATTCTTTTCTTCTGGTTCTGACATACAAAATTTAAAAGAGGCACTCATTCAATTTTCAATGCTCTTTTGCATGTTCATGTCATACAAGATTTCATTAATTTTAGCGCCAGTCATTTTTAATTATTATTCCGTTATATTTGTAAGGTAAAATGTCATAAAGTAGAAAATTAAACAAGATTCCTTTTTTTAACGTCATTTTTTCTAAATTTAGAAATATTTTGTATTTTTGTGTCTGAGAAAACCGGTTTCTTTTTGTGGATAGTGTTATTAGAAAACATAGTTTATCTGATCAATAGAATGTATTTTCGAAAAAGTTGTTCTCTGTGGTTTTGAGACTTGATGTGTTACATAAAGCATTTCTATGTCGTGGCCCTGAGTTTGTAAGAGAAGGCTCCCGTTCAAAAGGAGAGTATCCGGCAATCAGGAGCAGCCTGGCTCTTTTATATTGAATGAATTTTAGTGTCCCTCTTGTACCGTGATTATTATTATTATTACTGACAAAGAGTTTTGACAGTCATCCGTGTCCTGCTTCTTATCCAAAATTCGCTTTAGTGTACCTGATTCCTAATTGTCTGTATTGTCTATTACATCCAACATGAGTCAGACTTGTATCAACAACCACCCTCACTATCCTTATGTTGGAGGTCAGATGACCGGAGAGGATTAGCAACAAGAACCTCTGACAGTGTGACGAACAAACTAGTGACCATTTTTTAACACTTTTGCGCTCCGAAAGGAACAGAGGGCTTCCGCCTGGAGCTCTGGAGTTTCAGTAGCAGTGGTTTCTTTTAAAGGGGTGGGGTTGCTAGTCTCACGCCCAACCTCCCCTCTTTGTTGAGAATATAACTGGCTAAAGGAAGCAGAGACGTGCTTCGGCCGAGAATTGAACCTCAGACCACGTACATGGTCGACCAGCACTCCACCGCTGAACCACCGATGCACTAGTAACTAACAACCTATCCCCCACCAAATATTCAGAAGGAAATAGACATGGACTGAACACACTCTGTGATGCCTGTTGGATGACATCACGTGCCAGGGCCTCTATTGGGAAATGAATTGGAAAAAACGAGTTCGAGAGTGACATGGAGGAGATGAAAGGATATGGGCAATCGTTGAATCTCCTAAAGACAACTGCAGAGAACAGAATGAAATGGCGATGTGCTGGTTAAGCCTTGTGTTCCACTCAGAACTCAGTGTAATAGTAATAATAATAATAGTCTAGGCAATACATCCGGATTTCGCAGATCATTTATGTTTATTGTCACACAAACTCGATTAAGAGGCAGCCAGTGAAGACAACACTACAGGTGAACATAGAGAAGACGGAGGTGATGAAGATAACCAGCCAACATCAGGATCAACAACAACAACCAGCACCAGTCACCATCAACGGAGAGATTTGTAAAAGGTTATTTCCTTCACTTTTCTGGTCAGGAAGCACGAATTCAACCAGAGGAACACGGTACGGATGAATATGTCAAAACAAGCCAACCAGAATCGTATGGGCGAAATACGCCTTTGTCAACCTGAAACCAGTTTGGAAATCGTATGCACTCCACCTCAGCATCCAGAACAGGATTCGGCTTTTGAACACAAATGTGAAGTCAGTTAGTCATTTATTCTACACGAGTCAAAAACTTGGCCAGCGTGTCACAAAAAGAATTTCAAACAAGTTACAGACTTTCATCAACTGCTGCCACTTTCGCCATCTGATTTTGAGTGGAGAATTGAGCGAAGACAGCTGTTGATGAAGGTCTGTAGTTTGTATGAACTGTCCTTCGTTACACGCTGGCCAAGCCTCTGATCCGTATGGTAAGTAGCACTGACTTCACATTGGAGTTGAAAATCCGGATCTCATTTTTCATGCTGAGCAGTGCTGTTGATCTCCTCACAGACTTGAGTGTAATGAAAGCTTCGTTGCTTTTCCGATCGTCGCTTTGATATCCCCATCAGTTCCATCTACCTGTAGTTGAAACGATGCTTCCCATTTATGCTGATTGTTGTCTGTTGTTGTTGCTGTTGACCAGGAATATCCGTCATCACCTCTGTTTTCTCTATGTTCACCTGAAGGAAGTCCAGCCTTTGATGCTTCTTCCTCTGTCAACTTGTTGCTTTTCACTTGTATGTCTTCCAGTTTGTGGGAAATCACACATATATCATTCGCGAAGTTGAGATCCTCCAAGTATTTTGTGTGGATCCATTTTATGCTTGTTTCCTCACTGTCCGGCGTTGTCTGTCGCATTATATAGTCTACCACAATCAGGAAAATCACTGGAGATAGTAGGCAGCCAGCCAGCTAGCCAGCTTGTCTTACTTTCGTCTACACTTCGAAGGATTCCGTGAGTTTCTCGTTGTGTATTACTTGGCATGTAGCATTTTCGTACAACTGTTGGATGAGGTATATAATTGTTGGAGGCACCCCTTGGTAGTAGCGAAGTAGTTTCCAAACAACCTCTCGATCGACGCTGTGCTATCGAAGGCCTTTTCAAAGTCCATGAATTTGAGATACAGAGTTGACTGCCATTCCAGCTAGAATTATCTTAGTACATTTGTCGACCGTGCCATATTCAAATTAATGAATAAGAAGAATTGTATCAAATTCCAGAATATTTAAAGCAAATCCACATCGCAATCTATGAAGAGGGGTATAACAAGATAGTAACGCAATTTTTATTATCCCTTGTTTTCATATTTTCATTTTATTTGCCTTTTAGAAGTTTTTTTCTTTTTTTTAAATTATAGAGACATAAGACAGAGTAATCACATCAATGACAAACAGTAAATGAGCGATGATTAGGTTTTTTAGACATTTTTATCAATAATACTACTATTACTATCAGTCAGTGATTATTAGTAGTATAAATGATGAATCATATTTATTGACTTCTCTGTCATAGTTAATGCACGCAAGCATGTCAGACAATCTTTAACTTGCGTTATCATTATTGTTACTAGTAATAGTAGTAGTAGTAGGAATATATTTTTGATTTTTTGTAATGAAGTTATCTGACAATTTGTCAGTAAAATACAGTTCCCCCCTTGGGAATATCTTTTTATTTTCCTTGGAGGGAAACGTCTAAAACATCAACATTTCGAGAGGGAATTTTCAAAACATAAAGTGATGTTTGTTTTTTTGGAAATGTTAAGTGTAAATTAATTGACAGAATGATATTTTTGACAGAATTTTAAAATTGGCTATCTTCGTCAATGAATGTTATGGTCAGAGACTGAGTCACCGGTTAGATTGAATAATTTAGACGTATCATGAAGTTTTTACGAGTTTGACGACGGATTGATATCAGTTGGAGAACCATTGAAAACCAGGGAGTACTGAACAGCTGTTTCATCCTACATTGGGAATCATCGGCAGTACGCACCCACTTGTTCCCCATCCCAGAACTTTCTGGTTACAAGGCAAGCTCGTATGCCATTCAGCCACTGGGACCCGATTCAGTGGCTGGCCCATGATTTAGCGCGACCACCGTCGATTGACTGGACTGAAGTGCTCGGCCTCAGATTGACATGTCGGCTCCGTGTGCAGACGAATTGACGATACCTCTTTATGGAACTTGAAGTCAACTGGTGGATAGTAACTAGCAGTAGAATCCAGGATGAGGATTTCGTTCTATTTGGGACTCGTCAGACATTGGATGTACTTGAATTCCCCAGTGAATTAGTGGTGGTGTTCCCACAGAGGATCAAACCTAATGCTCGTAGTTTCAAACGCTAAAGTGTTATCCAATCTTAATTAAATAAAGCAAGAACAACAGTGGTTCGTCGGCTTCTCATCATCTACTTACAGCCTAAATAAATTGTGAAGTTTACGCACAGAAATGTTTTAACATACTTGTAAACTTTACATGTTGTCAGTTGACAGAAATCCACACGATTAGTGAAAAGTGCTCAGAAAATTGTTCTTATATAGTTTTTACACAGGCAGTTCAAGTCAAAATAAATGTATGCGTACAATGGTAAAGGAGTTACGTAATAAAGACAAGAGGTGAGTAAGATGATGAGTAACTAATAAATTTGGTAACGATGTAGTGAGTTCAAATCACGTCAAAGAAACAAGAGACAAGCAATATTACAGATTTTAAAAACAGGGGGGTGAGGTTAAAGACAAAGATTACGTAATCAGAGTAGAGAATAAAGACATCCAGTTACCATGGCAAGGAAAGACTAATAACTGCTTCTTTCTGAACACATAAATCTGGTTTGAAGCGTTTGATAGAAATTGCTTCGGCAAACTTGAGGAGAATGGAGCTCCTTTGTCTATTGATGATTTTAAAGGATTTCTCGATTTCCACCTCATGACCCGTGTCGAGGAGATGCCTGGCGATGGCACTGTTTAAAGAATTTGTTCCCTTTAGACGTAAGCTTATTCTACCTGGACAGGACAGTATCTTAATTACCACAGTTTTTGCCCTGTTCGGTACAAAAGAGCCTTAGTAAGGTGCCTCTTCAGTAGAATCCAACGAATATGCACTGAAGACACACTTGATGCGGAAGAAGGAAAATTGACACAAACTCTGGTTGATAACAATTATCCAGACAAGTTCATCAGGAGATATAAAGTAGTCAGAATACCAAGACCCACTCTACAACTCGCCCCTAAGAAGGACGTATACATCAAGCTACCCTATATGGGGCATCAAAGCAGCTTGATAACTAGACAAAGACTGAACGCTGCTGTCAAAAAGACTTTTTATGCAGCCAATATCGTAATAATAGAGAATGTTAGGCCAATATATCTATCTAAGCCCTTCGAACATGAGAAAAATGACGTCACATCCCACTGTATTTACCAATTTGAATGTACGTGTGGACACACATACATAGGGAGGACTCATCGATCTCTGCAAGTAAGGGATGGCTTCAGAGCATATTCCTAAATGGCTACAGAAACAAATGGAATCTTCAGAACCCATTAATGGTGAGAACAGGAGACCTAGCTCCTCTATTGCAAAACATATTATAGAAACAGGACATAAAATTGACGTTAACAGATCTTTTAAACCTATCTATAAAACGTGTTTGGGGCGTATCCTAAAGTTTGTGGAAGCCCTAGCAATTAGAAAGTTTAAGCCACCTTTATGCGTTCAAAAACAATTTGTCATCACATTAAACCTTCCTTGGTAAATTTTGTTTTGACACCATAGCAGATGTACTATTACCTCTGTTATTTGGTTTAGTGGTCTTCATTGTTACTTTGACCTTGAATATGTCCTTTAAACTTGACCTAAGTCTATTTTCTTACCTCTTACCTTTTTATTAATTTCATATATATTCCTATGACAAGTCCGTGTGTGATCAGATTGTTCGAAATGTGTTGCGCAAATACATTACACGATTCAGACAAATTACGTCTTCTTATTGCTTTATCTAAATTCATAAAGGGAACTAATTGTTTTAAACACCTGTCTTCGCTGAATACTGATGACCGTCAACCAGAAAATATAAGCAAGGAGAAGTTCTACTGGCGAGCCAACCAAGAATGTACTAGCTAACAAATAGGCACAAGGAAATGTAAGTAGACTAGAGGTGCACTGTGGCGACCTGATAAGTGGTGACATCATACGCCAAACCCTCAAGTGAAACCTTAATAAAATGCAGTAAGTTTGACCTAGGTCAAAGTATGATATAAGTGAAGCGGAAATGAAGACTTGTGAGCAGTCATGCAGCCAGTTAAAGTTTATCACAAGGAACCGACAGCAATAGAGGTGTACTGCTGAAGGCTTATGTTCCATTCAGAATACAAGCAATGAGTGAATTATAATAGAATGGTGAAATATCTGATAACAGTTGACTGCACAAGTCTTATTCATGGAAATCAACCTTATTTGAAATAAACACAAAATCTTCTATTCCAAAAAATTAGTATTCAAAATTTGCCTCTAGTCTTAATCGCTTTGATAAGATAGTTTTCCAAATTATAGATACCGTCATGAAACCTATTAATTAAAAAAGGTGAAACACCTCGAAAGAAAATAAAACTGGTATCCTCCAGTTGCTAATCATTTCTTCACTGTCCAATCACACAGTGTATAGGACACTTTTCAAAGTAGTTCTAAGTGAAGGATTCCAACGAAACCTACCTTAGTCCACTATGGTAGGTACTTCATCACAAACAGACATCAGTCAGAGAATTATTGAAAACTACTGGGTGTTGAAAAGCTGTTTCGTCTTAGTTTGGAATTCTTCATCACTGAGAACCTAAGACCAGGAACACTCAATGCTTACTAATTCCTTTAAGTGGAAATCTCCTGAATGTCATTTGTACTTTCTATCCAAATGCTTACCTGTCTGTTAGGATGTACTTCTAGGAACTAAATAATTCAAAGGTGTGCACCACTATGTGCAAATAAAAGATGTTTGAGTCAATTAAATATCCATATGTCTACTAATCTTACTGACTAGTACATCTAAAACTGACAGTTTTCAGACTATGTAGCTAAATGCATGTTTTATGACTGGAACTACGACCTAGTAGACTGTGAGAGCATACTAACTTAATGTGCACGCTAATCTGTCCTAACTGAACGTCAACAACAGCAATAATAACATCATCGGCACGCAGCCAAAAAAGAAAAGGCTGGACGTGGATAAGAAAGCTTATGCTGTCTCAAACAGAAACTCTGTATATATAAAGTTAGAATGACCTTGAAAATGCAGTAATTCAGTGATGCATTCAAAGTATTAGCAGCTTATAGGAATCCAGTAATCGAAACAGTCGCGAAGATAAAGGGCCCACTCTGATGTGCGATAACTCCCTAAAACAGTTATTTTTGGGTTTCTGGTAAAATTAGGCAAAACTATGTGTATATAACAGTATGATGAAGATATTATCCGGCAAAGTTAAAAATTAGGCACCACTAACTACCAATCAGCGAATGACTTTGAACGCACCAGTCACACGAAGGAGGCATTTTTGAGTATGGAATAAATATATTTATGAAAAGAAATGCATAAAAACTGTAAAAAACTGTTACACAGGATACCTTTCGGTTCAACATAGGAGTATCAATTGAAATGCCTTCTATAGAATTCGTGTGTGTCTCTGTAATGAGATCCACAAAATCGTTAGAACGGTTCACCCTGTGATGAATATATCCAAGGGATAACAGGGAGTTTTAACCTTTCTACTCATCTGTGCGTATTATAGATTCCTGTTTCACAAGTCGAGTGATAATGGGTATTAAGGTAGTTGATTTTCTATCTGCTATCCTCTCAACAAATTCTTTCTGCAGACAGATGTCATATAAGCCAAACACCCAAACAGTATTTGCTTTTCACGACCACAGTTGTATTTTTTCTTTAATAAGACAGTTTCATCCAAATGTACGAGGACATCTCCTCCCAGGAACCAAGTAAGTCTCTCTATTTTCCATGACTCGATATCCCTGTAGTACTGTTACCAATGAACTCACTGGACCGTTCAAGATCATTTCTGATTGGTAGTTGGTGGTGCTTAAAGTCTCACTTGGCCTATTTTCCTAGTTAAAGCCACTAACTGTTTGATTTTTAGCTACAATAGACTTCAAATACATAAAGATATAAGAAAAAGGCAATAACAGTTCGACATTATCAAACTTAATCCAGACAGACTACAAAGGCAGTATTGAAGAATCCTTTCTTATCATGTGTCTTTCCTGTATCTAATAAAGTGCCAAAAAAACTGCCTATGCGTCGAATACTCCACACAGTAGAAGTAGTAGCAGTTTGTCAGAATCGTATTACTTTAAGGTTGAGAGCAAGCGAAATTTTCCTGGTTTGAGACTATCCGGAAGTAGGCATTCATGACCCCACTGAAGATAGGACAGAGTACCTTATGTGCCGAGAACACTGACCCTTTAAGAGACTATGGATTCTAGTTTCTGCCAATTCGTGATATATGTCTGCAATGCTAACCAATGTCATCGGTGAGTAAGTGTCCACACATCCATCTAGATGGACGGCACTAGTCATGCCTTCTCATTAGAACTATAAGCAGTTTTATACTGTCATCAGCCACTGCTGGGCATTAGGATATTTTTCAAAGATTCGACCAATTCTAAGATAGATCAAGAAATAGCCCCAGTTAATCAACCATTAGAAACCAGTGAGTATTGGGAGTCTGTTACATCCTATTTTGACAGTATTATTTACTGGATGACACAGTTTCGAACACAATCTATTATTGTTCATAATCATGTCATCAATTATAATCACACGACTTAGAAACTTGAGTTTTATAGTTTTCGTTGTTCTCTCCTTTTTGTCGTCTTTGGGTTAGTATAATTTTCCAGATATCTGACTGGACAGGTGTTGAATCATTGCTGTTGCATTCCTTTTTGCAGTTGATTCGATAAACAAAGCTTCTGTTGACATCGATCTCTCCCTCCACCCTGCTGATACATTAGATTTCAAAACTGTCATCCCATACATCCAATTGTATGGTTGTATGTAATTGCATATAGTGTGTGCTATAGCTGAACTGTCCTATTCCCTAGATTTCTTATCTTATTCGGGTCAACTAATCTAGATTTTGCTAAGTTTTTATGCTCCGCTAGTCTGACTCACTGATCCTGTTCTACTACTTTGACCTATGTATTTGATGTGAAAATCATTTCAGGCAGGGTATTAGATAAACTAAATTGTTTTGTTTTAAAGGATCGACAGGATTGCCCCTTTAACTGAAAAAGCTTGTTTCTAATTGAGTTTGTGGGTTTGAATGCCAGCCACTTTTATTTCTGCCTGCCTTGTTAGGAATTCTAAGTAAAGTTTCTAAGGTTCCTTCCTTGTATGGAATTACTGCTGATCATTTAGATTCCTTATTGTTGGTGTTATCATTATCCTGTGCATGTTTGAAATGCATGTCATCATTAATATTACTATTATCACTATTACTACTATCATTATTTATTTTATTTTTCATTTCTCTACATACTTTCTGACTAATTTATCAAGGTAATTATTAAGTTTCAAAGTTTCTCTTATATGCCTCACTTCCTATCTTAGAATTTCATTGATACTACTTAATTCTTGTGCCACGGTGGAGCACAAAAATCTAACACTATCTGAATTAGTTGACCCCAATAACAAGATAATAAATCTGGAGAATAGGACAGTTCAGCTTTAGCACTCACCACATGCAATTACACACAACCATACAATAGGATGGATGGAATAAGATGACAGTTTCAAAATCTAATGTTGGTACCAGCAGAGTGGAGGGAGAGGTAGATGTCAACGGAAGCTTCGCTTATCGAATCGACTTAAGAGAGTATGTGTAACAGGAGTGATTCAAAACCTGTCCAGTCGGACAACTGGAAAATTATACTACCCTTGTGACGACGAAGAGGAGAGAACAAAGAAAACTATGAAACTCAAGTTTCGAAGTCGTGTGATTATAATTGATGACATGATTATGAACAATAATAGATTGTGTTTGAAACTGTGTCATCCAGTAAATAATACTGTTTCACTGACTGTGTAATACATCTAATTAAACAATCATTACCTCACTGGGAATGTAAACAGCTAACTGTCCAGTACGTTCAGGTTTCCAGTAGTTTCCGTTCATAATCTAGCTTGAATTCAGTCAAATCCCCACAAACCACCAACTAGTGAATGTTTATAATCTAACTTAATCAAAGCCCTGCAAAACTAACACTAGCTAAACTTTTCGTCATTATTCTTACTTTCTCTCTTTCAATATACAAAGTTGTAAACAAACAAAAAACGCAAGCCTAACCTCATCACTTCAGTATTACTGTACATAAAATGTGTCACTGTGAGTCATCATAATTCCAGTTTCCCACTCTGTTAGCTAATAGATATCATCATTGCAGGAAAACAATTATACTAATAGAATCTAAGCTAAGGTATACAAGTCTTTGGGAAGTAAATAAGCTTCCTTAATAACAATAATAAGAATAATGGCTTTATTCCAAATAATATTTTTGATCTAATGTGTGGGAATAGTAGCATGCACTACATTACAACATTTACAACAACAATAACATACAGCAAGTTAAAGGAACGCTCGTGGGATCGCCCATATCAGTGATGAAAAGGCTCGAAAACATAATCCTACCAAAGATCAAACCTAAAATTTGAATACGTTACGCAGACGACACATTTGTAATATCATGGAAAATTCCCATTGTAAAAAATAGAAAATCAAAACAAATGATTCGGCGAAGAAACTCTTTTCAACGAATTTATCATTAAGCTGTACAATCGTATATATATGGTTTTTAAGAAGTTATATCCGGTGAGGGAATTGAAACATAGGTGTGAATGCATGAAATAATAATAATATGAAATGCAATTAAAACTAAAATGTTTGTGATTATAATCGTAGTTAAATGTCAAGTGGCAAAGCAAATTAATGTGATATATACAGAATAATTCATAGGATGTATAGAACTTGAAAAGGGCATGCAATTATAAGATTAGTAGACAAATCGAATAAAAAATAAAAACGTTACGTAATATTGTGTGAAATTTAATAGCATAGAATTTAATGTTGCATAAAGGAATTGATTTAGAATGACAAGTGGAACAAGTGATACCGGGGACAATTAAAAGTGAGAGTAGTAATAGTAACAATTGACGTAATAAGAAAGATTATACAAATTCACCTGCTCGTGTGGAGCTAGGTATATCGGTCGTTCGACACGAGTTTTGTCCAAGAGGGTGTAAGAACACTATCCCGTATGGTTACGAAAAGGTGGAAGTTAGACAATAAGAAGCGCGATCATTGAACATCTGGTCGATAATGATCACCCTATCTCTATAGCCTCCGCCTTTAAAGTCATCTACAAGGCAAAGAGTAATTTACCCAAATCCCTACGTACCTGACTCATCTGTATTGCTGAAGCTTTGGCTATCGAAACAGAAAAGCCAGATCTCTGTGTACAGAAAAAGTTCGTGCAACCCCTCCAACTTTCATGGTCTTAATCCCTCTATCCTAAAGTATGGTAATCCCTAATCGTATGTTGGCTCTACCAATTTTTCATTTATGTCTATTCAATTTGTATACTCTTTCTTATTACGTCAATTGTTACTATTACTACTCTCACTTTTAATTGTCCCCGGTATCACTTGTTCCACTTGTCATTCTAAATCAATTCCTTTATGCAACATTAAATTCTATGCTATTAAATTTCACACAATATTACGTAACGTTTTTATTTTTTATTCGATTTGTCTACTAATCTTATAATTGCATGCCCTTTTCAAGTTCTATACATCCTATGAATTATTCTGTATATATCACATTAATTTGCTTTGCCACTTGACATTTAACTACGATTATAATCACAAACATTTTAGTTTTAATTGCATTTCATATTATTATTATTTCATGCATTCACACCTATGTTTCAATTCCCTCACCGGATATAACTTCTTAAAAACCATATATATACGATTGTACAGCTTAATGATAAATTCGTTGAAAAGAGTTTCTTCGCCGAATCATTTGTTTTGATTTTCTACATTTGTAATAATCAAAAGAAACGAGTTAGATAAAACTCACAACTTAATGAACAACGTCTTCAACGATATCAAATTCACAAGAGAAGGGGAATCCAAGAGCAAAATCTCATTTTTGAATGTCTTAGTCAAGCGGAAAACCACAGGGGAATTAGAAACTCAAGTTTATAGTAAAACCAGCTAACATGGACCAGATGCTGAAAAACAACAGCAACAACGTAATAATACACAAAAGGAATTGTATACAAACACTATTCAAGAGAGCCAGCCACGACTCATTGCAGCACTCCTACCTTAAGGAAGATTGAAGAAAAATATCTCATGGACGTCTTCCAAAAGAATGTATATCCACGGAATTTCATCAAAAGACATTTACACTCAAGCCAACCTATCAAATCAAATGCCCCAAACGAAAGCACAAAAAGTCTCCCCACCATGTGTAAAGGACATCTCAGAAATCACTGCAAAACTCTTCAAACCTTTAGGAAATGACGTCGCCCACAAACCAACAAAATCACTTCACTCAGCTCTATGTCAACCAAAAGACTCAACAACGAAAGAAGATGAAACCAACACCATCTACAAAATAAATTGTAAAAACTGCGGAAAACACTACAAGTGGACGTCCCCTTCATCTTCGTATCTGTGAGCACATAAGCTGGCCGTCAAAAGACATGATGACATCCACTCCCTCATATCGCTCCACAAGTCAAAGAAACAATCAGTTCCAATACAAGTAGCCTAGAAGGTGTGAAAACACACAAAAACAACCAATCAAGTTCAAGGTCACTCGCCAAGAGAGATGACTAATAAATTCGTGGAGAAATCTAAAAGCTCACTTCAAATTGAAGTATGCGCTGAAGATGTTGCCTATTAGGGAGCAATGAAAGCTTCGCAAATAAACCATCCAGCTAGTTCAGAGAACACAACCACATCAAAAACTGTTCTTTTCGCATTATACTGTAAGGAGAAAAATAATTAGTTATCACTGAGTTCTGATATTTATTCGTGAGAGTATAAAATCTTTCATAGCTGCTTCTTGTCCTCAGCAAGTAAATATATGGGGATAATTGTGAATAAAGAGGGTGCTCATATTTCAATAAACGACTTTTACCAGTTTTTTGTATGAGCTCATTTTTCTGTCCGAATGATGATGTCAAAGTTTTGTCTGAAAGGCACACTGCTCATCCTGTCAGCAGGCTTTAATATTCTTGACAATGTAACGAAGTCGTATTTAAGCAAGGCCAGTAAAAGATAATAGGCAACATTCAAGAGTTAAAAATTGTAATTGTAGAGGCTTATTTATACCAGGTTGTCCTAACTCCCTTATGTAGATAGTCAGATGAAATATTCTTTTAAATCACAAGAATTCAGGAAGACTAGGGAAGATGATATTAGATGGTTGGAAGCAATCGGCCGCAGAAAGCCTTGCTTGATCAATGTTTCGTGCTAGTTGCCCCTCACTAGTCAGTCAGGAAGGCGTGTCTGCAACTTTGAAGGAACGAAATATCCCTTCTGAGATTCGAACCCGCGTCACCCAGTTCAGCAGTCAGGGACTAGGAAAGATTAGGGGAAAAACTGAGATCTGGATATTGGCGAAGTTCAAGAATAGCGTCCCAGGAGTGCGAACGCTCAAATTACCTTAAACGCTTGCTAGTCGTTGGTTGAGGAAAATTACTATTATTCTAGCACGAAAATAAACGGTGTTCATCTGCTAAGATGCAAATTTCACCCAGATCACGTATTTCAATACTCCCTGGATAATGGATTGATAGGACGTACAAGTATATATACTTGCGTTGCTTTAATGCGCCTTTAATTATATTCACAGGTTACTGATGGATATATATTTAGATGCACGGAGTGTAGGAAACGAGCAAGTGTTCGTACTGGTAAGTGACACTCTCACTTAATTGTCTTCTAAGAACTTTCTTTGTTAAATCGAAAATTTCTTTGATCAATATACTATTTCTTTGCCGTTACTGGATTTTGAAGTCCGGAGTGAGGTCAACTGCCGCTCAGACAGAAAATACGTTGACGTCTGCTGTGCAGTGGTTACAATTTTGTCGAGATTTAGCATCATGGAAAATGAACAATATCACACAAGTGTTGGGAGGAGTCGGTGTTATCGTTCAAATCGATGAAACAGTGCTTATAAAGAAGAAATACAGTCGCGGACGTCCCAGAGCTAACGTTTGGGTATTGGGAAATTATGACACCCAAATTCAGAAAGGATTTATTGAACTTATTCCAGACAGGAGTGCCGAAACTCTTTTGCCTATTATTCAAAGGCTTGTTTTGCCTGGCACTACTATCCATACGGATGACTGGGGAGGATATAGCCGATTATCGGATTTAGGATATATACACAACCGCGTTAACTACTCCGATGATTTCATCGATCCCAGAACAGGTACTCATACTAATTCAATACAGGGTTTCTGAGGAAGAACAAAAATAGAATAAGAGCTATAAACGGCTCTCAAAACCAAGTTATTTTTAGTCACCTGGATGAATACATATATAGAAATTTGTCTAATTTAAAATCTGACACTCCCCTTTATAATTGGGATATTTTTATCTCATGCTTATGTATGTAAATATACGTAATATTTTGTGCAGAAGATCCCTCATATTTCTGATTGGTCTGCCCAAGGACACTCGTGCGTTAGCGTCCCTTGGGACGCTATTGTAGAACTTTGCCCGGATATTTCTCAACCGAGTCAGTTCCCAATTCAATTACCTCTTTGTTACAAGAACCAAGCAAATCAAATTTGTGTCTGAATGCGGAACTATCTCACATTAGAAAGAATTCAGCTTAAGACTAACAGACGAGAACCACTTGTTAACTTCTGATAAAAATCCATTCATTTTTGGATATTCTGACTAGGAAGTAACACGTACAGAAATAGTCAGATCATCAGGAATTCTGAACATCACTCTGCATAACGGTTAAGTAAAGGACAAACAATATCTATTCACAGCTCTATTCTATCTCATCTTTTGGATACAGAACACAAGATTGATGTTAACCAGGTGGCTTTCAAAGTCATTTACCGCATACCAACAAAACTTAACTTCACCTTAAGAGTTCGTCTACTATATATTGCTGAGGCCATTAGGATCCACATTAAGAAGCTTAATTTATGTATCCAAAAGAAGCTAGTTCAGAAAGTGTCCTTACCACTTGGCCATCTAGGTTCGAATGATCCTCAATTTTTTGTAGAAAATTTCTTTAATTTCAGTTGGTATTCTATTTGCTATTATATTTTTATGCTTATTATAATTTATGCATCTTTCTCGAACTGTGGTGATTCCATTGTGATCTAACTTTACAAGTCGATATTATTTAAAAACACTAATATTGTTATTGGCTACTATTCTAGAATATTCTATGTATACAAAGATATATATTATTGTAGAGCTAGAAGAGGAAATAATCGAAAAGGATATTCTTTGCTCATTTATTATATTTTTTTTAATAAAATATGCTTCATCGAAATGTGGTGTGTCATGCAAGAAAAAAGACGAAAAGGAGGAACAACAGCATCATCAGGGACACCGGCTTCAGTAAGCAAAGTAGTGGGAACTTTCCTTTATTTTATAGAGCGTACTTCTTTCTCTATGAAAGTTAAGAATGCAATCAGTTGTCAAACCACAGCTTAGTCTGTGTCACAGTCAACAAGTTAACAAGGCCTCTTATAAATGACTGACTGAATTTCAACACAGAACTCCACAAAAGATATGCCAGTTTAAGTAGCCACACTTCGTGTAGACATACAGGTCGACAAAATACAATTGAAACAACTATAAGAAGCAGAAATGTACCAAAGAAAGAATTAGGGTCCAGTACATATGGAAGATCATTAAAGGTGAATGCATTTACACCGCTGAGAATGGTTTTGCTCTATATCGGATAGTTTTAAGCCATTGGATCTTACAAACCCAAGGTTTCGTGTTAGTTGGCACTCAACAATCAGTCAGAAAGGCGTCTCTTCAACTTTGAAGGAACGAAATATCCCTTTCGAGATTCGAACCCGTGTCACCAGCCAGTGCTGCAGTTAGAGACCGGGATAGATTAGGGGAAAAACTGAGATCCAGAAATTGGCGAAGTTCAAGAATAGCGTCCCAGGAGTGCAAAAGCTCAAATGACTTTGAATGCATTCTAGTGGTTGGCTGAAAAAACCTACG
The DNA here is from genome assembly GCA_944472155.2 of Trichobilharzia szidati. Taxonomy (NCBI): domain Eukaryota; kingdom Metazoa; phylum Platyhelminthes; class Trematoda; order Strigeidida; family Schistosomatidae; genus Trichobilharzia; species Trichobilharzia szidati. Next base: position 5,257,087 of record OX235272.1, on the reverse strand, counting down.
ATTATTCTAGCGAGAAAATGAACGTTCTTCATCTGCTCAAGTGCAAATTTCCCCAATATCACCTTTTTAAATACTGTCTGGATAATGGATTGATAGGACGTACTCGTATATTAAGTCGCGGTGCTTCAATGAGCCTTCAGCCGTATTCACAGGTCATTGATGGATATATATTTAGATGTACAGAGTGTAGGAAACGAACAAGTGTTCGTACTGGTAAGTGACACTCTCACTTAATTGTCTTCTAGGAACTTTCTTTACTAAATCAAAACTGTCTTTGACGAATATACTGTTTCTTTGCCATTACTGGATTTCTGAGTCCTGAATGAGGTCAAATGCCGCTCAGACAGAAAATACGTTGACGTCTACTGTGCAGTGGTTCCACTTGTGTCGAGATTTAGCATCATGGAAAATGAACAATATTACACAAGTGTTGCGAGGAGTCGGTGTTATCGTTCACATCAACAAAACAGTACTTATGAAGAAGAAATACAATAGCGGACGTTCTAGAGCTAACAACGTTTGAGTATTGGGAATTTATGACACTCAAATTCAGAAAGGATTCATTGAACTTATTCCAGACAGCACTGCCGACACTCTTCTGCCTGTTATTCAAAGACTCCTTTTGCCTGGCACTACTATACACATGGATGAATGGGCAGGACATAACTGATTATGGAATTTACGATAAATACACAACCGAGTTAACCATTCTGATGAGTTCGTCGATCCCAGAACAGGCACTCATGCTAATTCAATAGAGGGTTTCTGGAGAAGATTAAAAAATAGAGTAAGAGCAATAAATGGCTCTCAAAACCAAGTTATTTTTAGTCACCTGGATGAATATATGTATAGAAATTGGTTTAATTTAAAAAATGACACTCCCCATTATAATTGGGACGTATTTTTACCTCATATCAGAGAAAAATAACCTGTTTAATGTCTTTTCATGCTTTTTTTATGCAAATAGGCGTAATTTTTTGTGTAAATTTCCCTAGTTTTTCTGATTGGTCGGCTCAAGGTCACTCGTGCGTTCGAATCCATTGTGACGCTATTGTAGAACTTTGCTCGGATGTTTCTCAAACAAGTCAGTTCTCACTTCGATTACCTCTGTGTTACGGGAACCATGTAAATCCCATCTGTGTCTGAATATGGAACTAACAATCCCACAATTGAAAGAATTCAGCTGAAGACTAATAGACGAGAACCACTTGTTAATTTCTGATAAAAAGCCATTCATTTTTGGATATTCTGACTAGGAAGTAACACGTACAAAAATAGTCAGATCATCAGGATTTCTGAACATAACTCTGCATAACGGTTAAGTAAAGGACAAACAAAATCTATTCACAGCTTTATTCTATTTCATCTTGTGGATACAGAACACAAGATCGATGTTAACCAGGTGACTTTCAAGGTCATTTACCGCATACCAACAAATCTTAACTTCGTCTTAAGAGTTCGCCTACTAAATATTGCTGAGGCCGTTGGCATCCACATTAAGAAGCATAATTTATGTATCCAAAAGAAGCTAGTTCAGACATTGTCCTTACCTTGGCCATCTAGGTTCGAACGATCCCCAATTTTTTGTAAAAATTTCTTTAATTTCAGTTGATATTCTATTTGCTATTATATTTTTATGCTTATTATAATTTATGCATCTTTGGTGAACTGTGATTTTATTGTGATCTTACTTTACAAATCGATATTATTTAAAAAACAAAAATAATGTTATTGGCTGCTAATCTAGAATATTCTAGAATATATATTATTGTAGAGCTAGAAGAGGAAATAATCGAAAAGGATATTCTTTGCTCAGTTATTCTGTCTTTTATAAAATTCTCTTCATCAAAATGTGTTGTGTCATGCATGAAGAAATAAAAATGAAAAGAAGGAAGAACAGCACCATCAGTGACACCGGCTTCAGTAAGCAAAGTAGTGGAAACTTTCCTTTATTCTATAGAGCACACTTCTTTCCCTTTAAAAGATAAGAATGCAATCAGTTGTCAAGCCACAGCTTAGTCTGTATCACAGCCAGCAAGTTAACAAAGCCTTTTATATATGACAGACTGAATTTTTTCAACACAGAACTCTACAAAAAATATACCAGTTTAAGTAGCCACAATTCGTGTAGACATACAGGTCGACAAAATACAATTAGAACAACTATAGAAAGCAGAAATGTACCAAAGAAAGAATCAGGGTTCAGTAGATATGGAAGATCATTAAGGCTGAATGCATTTGCACCACTGAGAATGGTTTCGCTCTATACCGGATAGTTTGAAGCCATTGCATCTTACATACCCAAGGACCATAATCAGGGAGTTCACCACCTGCCTACGTGACTGGCTCAAAACAACTGGTAAAGTTTGTCATTGGATAGGATCCAAGTGGCTTAATGGTCTATGAGCACGCCTTCAAACCGGAAGATCCTGGGTTCGAACCCCGTCAGTGGGTGCGTACTGATGAAGAGTTCTGAACAGGATGAAACAGTCATTCCCTAACCGGTATCAGCTCATGATGAATTCTTATAACCAGTGATTACATGGATTAATGTCAGTAAAAAGTTTGTGCTTTGTGGAATAGATCAAATAAATTATGATTGCATTTCAATTGAAATGTAACAGTTAACGTTGTTTGTCAAGGAAGGCGATGGCTGATGATACGCGACACATGTCCCAAGCATCTTAGTCGATTCAACTTCACAACCCCATCGACTTACTTATCTTCACTATCTAATACTCTACGTCTAACACTAATTTTACTCACGGAAACTCTGTCACTTAACACGGGTGATAAGACACAAACATCTTTAATCCAAGATAGCTAGTCTTTTCATACATATACATCACTCAACTTAAATATTGATTAGATGGCATTTCTAGAAGAAATTCAAAATAATTCACATGATCTATCTTAACCTGTATATGACAGTTCATATTCTATTCTATGAAAGCTTACCTATGTGATAGACTGAGAAAAGAACGAAAGACAGATAAGAATCTTTCTCCGTTATGGATTATTGTCTTTAGAAGCAAATACAATAAGCGCATATTATGAAACTAATATTATAATTGACGTTATTTTTGAGTTGATCACGGATTGGTTTTAGTTAGAGAATGGATAGCCAGCTGTTTCATCCTAGTCTGGGAATCATCGGCAGTACTCAGCCACCGGGCGGTGCTCGAACCCAGGACCTCCTGGTTACAAGGCAAGCTCATATACTATTCAGCCACTGAGACCCAATTCAATGGCCAGTGCATGAATTCTAAATTCTATCAATTCGCGATGCAGTTAGCGCGACCACCAACCAATGTCATAGGTGGGACATCCATCCTCACACTTGACTGGATGGACCTCACTAGTTACAACTTCTCACTAGAATTCCAGGAAACTCCGTCATGTAGCAAGTCACTAGCGAGGATCAGATTAATTTTCTGTAGTTGGTTTGTAAGGATTAGTTTTGTTTTAACAAGTTGATCGCGGATTCAAGTCAGTTAGAGAACCATTGTAACCGGGAGGTCCTGGTTTCGAATCCCAGTGTATGCGTACTGCCGATAAGTCCCAAACTAGGATGAAACAGCTGGTTATCCATTGCTGCCTAGTTCTCAAGGGTTCTCTAACTGATATCAATCCGCGATCAAACTCGAAAAACAAAACTAATCCTTACAAATCAACTATAGAAAATTAATATTATTATTCTTATTGCATTATTCATTCCTTGCTCTGTGAGTGGAACACTGAGCCTCAGTGACGGAACTCAATTTCGCTCACTTTTCTTCTGGATCTAGGACTCTTCACAAACTTTCATTTCTTACTACATATCATTCTTGTTCTCAGTCTCAAGTAATCGTTTCTTCTATGAGTTCCACTCGATAGCCTGTATGGCATTTGATATTTTCTCAGAATATTTCTAACCCATCTCCATTTCCTCCCGCATATTTGTTGGGTGATGGAATCTTAGCTGGTTCGCTACAACAGTTCTTTATGAATTATCGTTCCTGGTAGGCTATCTGAATTTGAATATCGAGGGAAGGAAGCTGTTCATGAAAGTCTACGGTAGCCTTCTGGAAATTATCTTCGTGATCTACTCACGTGATTTCTAAAACTTATAGAAGCAGTGAACACGAGCTGAATTCTCTTGAATAAGCACTTTACCAAGCCTCTTTAATACTGTCAAAATTTAAGTACTGCCCTGCTCAAGTAGTCTTTCTGTAAACTGATCACTTTATTAAATTACTGTCTCTCCGATTCAGAAGTACATCTAGAAATGGAAGCTGGTTGCAACTTTCTTCCTCGCATATAAGACTTACATGATTTTGTAAGGAGTTAACCCTGTCCCTAAGAAAAATGTTTTCACTAAAATACCATAGAATGGAAAATTGAGTAGTAGGATTTTGGGACAGACTAGATTCGGTCATCTGTAGAACCTACTGTGCAGCCCGAGTTGCAATTATTGAAAAATCCAAAGTATGCTCCACTGCAGACCTTAAAAATGCACTAGTGATTATATCACATCCTATACCAATGACCACTTTACATGTGTGTGTGTTGATACACATAGGGAGGAGTAATCGCCATTTGCATGTGAGGGTGGCACAGCATTTTCGGAAATGGTTAGAAAGACAGATGAACTTTGGATAATCAATAGTCGCAGTGGGCAGACTACCGTCTTCGTCTATAGCTAGACATCTAATCGATATGAACCACAAGATTGATGTTATATATACGTATATATATATATACTCTCAGCTGCAAGTGAACTTTTAGATAGAGTGCCAAATAGAGTTCACGGGATTTCATTCTTTAATCCTAGGTACACAGGAATAGGAAATGTTTGAGATGTATGGAAAATTGGTGCGACATGGAATGTGCTATGAACAGCTTACTGAACGTCAATGGTTCAGTGATAGAATGCTCGCCAAACGAACACGTGCTCCGTGGTTCGATCCCCAGCCGACGCATTCCTCAACATCGCTTAACCACTAGTAAGCCCTATAAAACTGGAAGGTTGGGCGTTATGCTGGCATCTTCAATTCCGGTAAAAAATCAAGCACTTCTGCTATTGAGGCTTCAAGTCTGAAGACCGATCCAAGCCATGACCACCCTTGTCAAACACTTTATTTTTATTATCGTAGAACATACTAGTTGTAAAGCCGGTCATAAAGAAACTAAGAAATGATTACATCATCTCCCAGTATAGGTCTTCTTAATGCCATATTTAAATCTAATAGGGGGACTAGCTCAATTGGTGTGTGGTGACTAGCATTGGAATCCAAGATGGGCATTTCATTCTACTTTGGACTCGTCAGCCAATAGATGTACCTTCATCCCCCAGTGAGTTAATGAGGCTCGAACCCAATACCCATAGTTTCAAACGCTAAAGCACTATTCACTAGACTCTTTGGGGAACTAGAGCTACCTGTTTCTTGTGAAAAGAGCAACAGTAATTACTTAATTCACTTTGGACTTTCCGACTAACTGAGTGGACCGAAGTGCTCGGTCGTAGGCTGACATGTCAGGTCCTAATGCAGATGCTTCAATGATGTCTGACGACTTCACTTGAAGTGAATTGGTAGATGGTGATGGACATGTCAACCTGAGGCCAAGTATTTCATTCCAATCAGTCAACCGGTAAGTCCAAATTGAATTCATAGAGGGAATAACTGTTTCAATGTATTAGTATACTTGAATCCTGATTTCTAAACTCACCCTAATGAAAATAGTATAAATCTTTGTTTCGTTTCCAGACCAGTACTCTATGCTGGTTTTCAATGGTTCTCTAACTGATATCAAACCGCGATCAACTCTTAAAAACAAAACTAATCCTTACAAATCAACTATAGAAAATTAATATTATTATTCTTATTGCATTATTCATTCCTTGCTCTGTGAGTGGAACACTGAGCCTCAGTGACGGAACTCAATTTCGCTCACTTTTCTTCTGGATCTAGGACTCTTCACAAACTTTCATTTCTTACTACATGCCCTTCTTTTACTCCCTCTCAAGTAGTCGCTTCCCATTTGAGTTCCAATGGACAGCCTGTCAAGCGTTTAATATCTTCGCAGAATATTTCTAATCCATCGCCATTTTCTCCTGGATATTATTTTGGGCAATGGAATCTTAGCTGGTTCGCTACAACAGTTCTTTATGAATTGCCGTTTCTGGTAGGCTGTCTGGATTTCAATATCGAGAGAAGGAAGCTGTTCATGAAAGTCTACAGTAGCATTCTGAGAATCACCTGCGTGGTCTACTCATGTAATTTCTAAAGCTTATAGAAGCAATATCTTGAAATTAGTGTTAGAAATCCCAATTTAGTTCCATGTTCTCTATGTGTGTGTGGGTTAATTGCCACAAAAGTTTAAGAGAAATTTTAAAGCAAATCCGTTTTCAGCAAGAAAATCCCTCATTATTTTTATTTTCATCCTCTGTAATATCAGCTCTACAAATGCGTTGAATTCTCATGAATAAGCACGTCACCAAGCCTTTTTAATACTATGATGGACAGAAGCTGTGAAAAATTTAAGTCCTGCTCTATCCAAGTAGTCTTTCTGTAAATTGATCGTTTTATTGAATTACCGTCTCTCCGATCCAAAAGTACATCTAGAAATGGAAGCTGGTTGCAACTTTCTTCCTCGCATATAAGACTTGTATGATTCTGTAGGGAGTTAACTCTGTCCCTAAGAAAAATGTTTTCAATAAATTACCATAGAATGAGAAAGTAAGTTGTAGGATTTTGGAACAGACTAGATTCGGTCATCTGTAGTACCTACTATGCAGCCCGGGTTGCAATTATTGAAAAATCCAAAAGTATTCTCCACTGCAGACCTTAAAAATGCACTAGTGATTATATCACATCCTATACCAATGACCACTTTACATGTGTGTGTGTGTTGATACACATAGGGAGGAGTAATCGCCATTTGCATGTGAGGGTGGCACAGCATTTTCGGAAATGGTTAGAAAGACAGATGAACTTTGGATAATCAATAGTCGCAGTGGGCAGACTACCGTCTTCGTCTATAGCTAGACATCTAATCGATATGAACCACAAGATTGATGTTATATATACGTATATATATATATACTCTCAGCTGCAAGTGAACTTTTAGATAGAGTGCCAAATAGAGTTCACGGGATTTCATTCTTTAATCCTAGGTACACAGGAATAGGAAATGTTTGAGATGTATGGAAAATTGGTGCGACATGGAATGTGCTATGAACAGCTTACTGAACGTCAATGGTTCAGTGATAGAATGCTCGCCAAACGAACACGTGCTCCGTGGTTCGATCCCCAGCCGACGCATTCCTCAACATCGCTTAACCACTAGTAAGCCCTATAAAACTGGAAGGTTGGGCGTTATGCTGGCATCTTCAATTCCGGTAAAAAATCAAGCACTTCTGCTATTGAGGCTTCAAGTCTGAAGACCGATCCAAGCCATGACCACCCTTGTCAAACACTTTATTTTTATTATCGTAGAACATACTAGTTGTAAAGCCGGTCATAAAGAAACTAAGAAATGATTACATCATCTCCCAGTATAGGTCTTCTTAATGCCATATTTAAATCTAATAGGGGGACTAGCTGAATTGGTGGGTGATGACTAGCATTGGAATCCAAGATGGGCGTTTCTTTCTATGTTGGACTCGTCTGCTAGTGGATGTACCTGCATTCCCCAATGAGTTAATGATCCCACTGGGGGTCGAACCTAATACCCATACTTTCAAACGCCAAAGCGTTATTCACTAGACCCCTTTGGGGAACGAGAGCTACCTGTTTCTTGTGAAAAGAGTAACGGTAATTACTTAATTCAATTTGGACTTTCCTACTGATTGAGTGGACCGAAGTGCTCGGTCGTAGGCTCATATGTTAGCTCCTTATGCAGATGCTTCAATGATGTCTGACGACTTCACTTGAAGTGAATTGGTAGATGGTGATGGACATGTCAACCTGAGGCCAAGCATTTCATTCCAATCAGTCAACCAGAAAGTTTAGATTGAATTAAAAGAGGAACTAACTGTTTCAATGTATCAGTACACTTGAATCCTGATTTCTAAACTCACCCTAATGAAAATAGTGTAAATCTTTGTTTCGTTTCCGTAAAGATAAAGGGATTACACATTAAAATATAACAATAGTAATAGTTGAACTTCTTCCATCTCCTCATTATTTACAATGTCCTATGAGTTCTTTCCCACTTATCCTTAGATTAACCCATATAGAACAAGTTGTGTATAGGTTGGGGAGATGCTCATCAGGTGGAAGTCAGAGTGATATACAGTTTCCTTCACACACACATACATATACACACACGTGTAAACAAATATACAGACGGATGAGCAGAGTTAACAAACAGACAGGTGAATTACACCTGGTCTCATAACGAAATAAAATATTATACAACTTCAGTAAGAAGTCAAAAACGTGTAGAAGATTTTCCATAGTAAAGGTCACATTCACCTCTCTGTTTACATCTCTGCTGACGCCCAAATAACAAACAATACAATGTTAACTCTTATGTAAATGAATTATGGGAATAACTAAAAAGTTTTAAGTTAACAAGGAAATAAATGAATTTTCTAAATTTATTTTCCTTTTGTTTAAACTGATTCTCTAAAAATTAGCGCGCTTTTTAAAACTAGTTGTTCATGTTGGAGACTTCGTGTTCATGTATATTTCTGGGCCAACATGGAACAGCTTCATGGTAGTATATGAGCCCATTCAACAGCTACCTCAATGTTACTAAAATTAATAATCTGAAGTTACTTGTTCCACGATGGCGGCCTGCTTGAACCACTGATCTACAAGAGTTTCTATCCACTAAAATGCCTAAACTCTTCAGCATTTCTTATTGTTTTAATCGTGAGATTAAATTAGATGAACACTACATGAACTCGCGCGCACATTTAATTAGCTTATAACTAAATGCTGCGTATTTGTGGTAGGAAATGGAGGGAAAAGTATGCAGAACTGATTTACTAATCATACGCAACAACCCTATGTCACATAACACACTTCAGATTATTTATTTACATGTAAATACTGTAGGAAGACGAAATATTCTGGAACGCTAAAAATTTCTATACTATATGTTCAAATATTGTGTGAAATAAAGCCTTATTATTACTACTAATATTACAATACTTCAAGTAAACATGGAGAACACAGTGGTGATGAAGATTCCCAGCCAACAACAACAGACAACAATCAGCATGAATAGCAGAAATCTAAAAGAAGCAACCTCTTTCATCTACCTATCTGTGAATCATCGTTTCAACCACAGGAGGACAGAACTGATGAGGATATCGAAGCAAGCCTGTGTGGAGGAGGTCAACAGCACTCAGCATGAAAATTAGATGTGGATTTTCAACTCCAATATGAAGTCAGTTATCCTTACTATAGGGATCAGAGACTTGGCCAACGCGTCACGAAGGCCACTTCGAACAAACTACACACCTTCATCAACAGCTGTCTTCACTCAACACTACTCGACATCAGATGACCGGCCAAAGAAGATCAGCAAAATGGATCACTGCGAACGGACTGGCCCAACAGGGGCTAATTGTGCAACAAATATCCAGGAAGAAATGGAGGTGGGTTGGCTGGCCATACTCTGAGAAAACAAACCATCAGGTGAGTGACATCACACGCCAGGCCATCGCTTGAGCGGAACCCAAATAGGAAGCGGCGAGTTGGTCGTCAAGCGAAAGGGACATGGAGGAGGTGATGTGAAGAGATTGAAGCATATGGGAGCCAGGTGAAAATTACTGTTAGAGAACCGAACGCATTGGAAACGTGTGTCTGAAGCCATATGTTCCGCTATGAATTAAAGGAAACAATAATAATATAATACATAGGTCGGTGGTTCAGTTGTTAAATGCTCGTCGACCACAGATGTGGTCCGGGGTTCGATCCCCAGCCGAAACACTCCCAAAACTCGCTAAGCCAGTGGTAAGGCCGGTAAAGAGGAAAGGTTGGGAGTATGACTAGTAACCCCACTCCGTAAAATAAATACCACTGCTACCTCAACATCAAAGCTATACTTGAAGCCCAGTGTTCCTCTCGAAAAGTAAAGGAATAAAAATAGTTGTTATAATCCAGGATGCATGTTTCGTTCTATCTGGGACATTTCAACTTGATGTACAACATGCTCTCAAAGAATTGATGACGTCCCCTTAAACTACTAAAAGAATCGAAACCATTCGAAAAAAAATGAAAAACCACTAGAAGAGCCAGGAAAAATATGCTTGATTCAACAGGAGATTCTATAGTCATGACGTAATATTATGAATTCAGTGATACCTAACAAGAAATAAAAGAAATTCAAGGATGAGTAGATTTCAGTGAAATTATAATCTGGTTGTCAGTGGTGACTGGTAGCTCAAAAACATCCTGTCGATTCATAAAGTTTTTGATTGATAGTTTAATCCACTTCGAGTGGATTAGACTGCCAAACGAGGGTCTTCGAGACGCTAAGAATATATGACCTTGTGACTGTTGGTAATATGACTCAAAATACTCTTACTAGAGTAGATGTATTCACTCTTTGGGGTCTTCTGCGTTCAGTAAATTCTCATTATTCTTTGTACATTATAATTTCTTATCTGTCTTCACTATCTTTATGTAAGCGTAATGAAGCACGGTGAATTCGACGCTAGATTCCATCATGAATCGCCATCAGTTAAAGATACTTGCAAACCAGGGAGTACTGGATAACGGTTTCTTCCTAGATTAGGAATCCTCAACAGTACACAACCAAACGCAATCCCCTCAAGGAAATCTAACTTGAATTCTTCGAAAACAGACACTTGAGAATTAAATCAGTGATCTTTTGTGGATTACAACAGAGTGGATTTCGTAGAATTATAGGGAAGAGTCATAACGTGAGGAAAGATACTAACCATTAACGTAAAGAAACGGTGGCTCCGTTCGAGTATCACAAACTAAAAGAATATAAAATTCCTGGCCCACTGAATCGCAGCTCATCAGATGAAGCATCAACGGATTTAGATTACAACCTGAAGATCACTGGTCAGATTCCTGGTGAAAATATGATTGCACACTACTAAAGAGTCTCTGCCAATGTTGGTTAACATTGAATGGTTTGTTTATTCGAACTGTTGTCCACTTGGAGGGAGATAATAATGGCAATCATTGCTTAATGGTAGGCTGGTTGTCAGAGGACTGGAGAAACACGATAAGAAGTATTAATGTACATTTTACTCACGTTAATTCACAGAGTTTAAACATAGTAAAGTGTGATTCTATTTCGTAATCGGTTGAGCAATAAACAATTGTATTGTTAATCCGTTTTCTGATGTCCCCCACTGGTTAACGTGCATAGTATTCCGCGTGTTAGTTTACACTTCTGAAATCAGTGATAGGTTCAGGATCTTTTGCGATTCTCGCATTTGACAGCCTCAAAATAGAACGCAAAAATTTTTGCAGAACTCTCCGACTTCCAAAGGTAATCTAACTGATATCGGGTGCTGGTGAGATCTACCTTGAGATAAAAATCTCTTCCCAGATATCTTCACAAAGAGACGATCATATAAAGAGTTGATAGTACACTGCATTCAATAGGTTTGTTCCTCTTAGATAAAAGAAAACTGACTGCGTGTCTACACTTCATTAGAAAGTGATACGCAATAAAAACCAACCTTTCCTTGAAGACACTTTCAAAAATAGTCAATATTTTGATTTAGTTGTATTCTCTAAACTGGCTGATTTAATTGTGAAGCTCCCGTTGTCCTCCTTCTTCTAGACAACATCTTCAGTGCAGATTTTAGTATGAAATGAACTTATTTGAATTCTCCATGAATGGTGATATTAACATTTATTACCCTTAATGAATTTGAATAAAGCAAGAACAACAGTGGTTTTGCAGAATAAATTGGTACCACCATTGTTTATTTCGTTGGTTTCTCTCCCATCAGCTGCTTAGAGGACAAAGTCATTCTTTAGTGTATCTACAGAAACAATTTTAACATACTTGCACAGAGTTCCTTTTAAAACAGAAATCAGTCAGTCAATATGTGCACACAGTAATAATACATATGATAATAAAGATAAACACTTTATCCCGAACAGCAGTGGGAACTTTCGACATTACATAATTGGATGAAAGAGAGGTAAAAATAACAAGTTACCAGGATGGGCAAGGAAAGACTGATAACTGTGTCTACCTGAACGCATAAATCAGGTATCAAGCGCTTGATGGAGATCGCTTCGGCACAATTAAATAGAACTGAACTCTTTCGCCTAATGCTAATTTTGGACGATCTTTCAAAATCCACCTCATGACCCGCGTCAAGCAGATGTTTGACAATGGCACTGTTGAAAGCATTTATGCCTTTTAGACATAGGCTTTCTGGTATAAGTTCAGAAAATCGGAGGTATACCGTTCTTCTTTCTGTTCTTCCAATGTAACTGCCACACAGATACATGTAAATTTGGATATACAGTTGAAGTTAACATGAGAAGGATATCTATCGATTTTCGATTGCCCCAAATAGCAAGTTGTTCGATAAACAGGAATCAGCTTAGATGCAGGATAGGCTCTGTCTAGTGACATCCTTAATCTTCTGTTGACAATTGCTGTAATATTTTCACCTGTATAATCAAGTTGAATGTAGATGGGCTTTTTCTCCATTGTGATTTGTTTGACATTTGAGACTTCAAATCGTCCGTATTTGTTAATGAAACTTTGAGAGTAACCGTTGCTTTTCAATATATTTTCCAGAAACGTATATTCTTCCTCTAATTTCTCTATAGAGCATATTCTCTTTGCCACATATTACAGAGTCTTGACTAGTCCACGTTTAAAGCTATTTGGACAAAAACTATTAAAATGCAAGTAGTGTCTCTTACAAGTAGGCTTTCTGTAAATAGACTTCTGGAGACCCGTCTTCTAGGCTTTGCATGGCAATATCAGGGAAATGGAACTTTCCATCAATTACATTTTCCATGTTGAATTCAATATTGACATGTGCGACATTAAATAATCTGAGTAGTTGCGAAGCATGACTTTCATTGTTGCACACTACAATCTCCTCTGTCGTGACTAGTTGTTAATTTATGTCTCTACTGTTCATATTTTTATTGACTTCGAATTTGAACTTTACTGTCATGTGAATTCTTCCTCTGTATTAGTTGGTAAATTTGATCTCTTGTAAGGCATTTGTTAACTATTGATTCATTTAACTACCAGGCTTCTAGAAATTCCCTGCCGTAGGTTTTGATGTTTCCCCTGTTTAAAATTTCTACATTCTCTAAATCATCAAATTCTTATGTTCCGACAGGCAATCTCACTACTCCTGATCTACTAGTTTGACGTATATAGTCGACCTCACAGTCATTGCAAGGTATTTTGTAAATTATATTATTTTGTTTAATTGAGTCAACCGACAGGGTCTTTTAGCCTACAGAGTTTGTCTCTGAGTGAGTTTGTAGGTTTGAATGCCACCCTAATTCCTGCTTTATTAAGAATCCTACGTAGGGTCTCAGATGTCCCATCCTTATACTGTATAACTGTAGATGACTTATATTCTCTCTTATTTATGTTATCATTACTAGTTTCACAATTATTTTTATTTTGCTTTTGGCCTTTTTCGATCTTCCTAATGAGTGTTATAGGATAATTATTTGATACCGACGCCTCTTCTATCTTTTTTATTTTATCATTTAGGTCTTTTCTAGTAAATCGGAGATAATCAGGTTGTCGGAACATAAAAATTTAACTAAGGTATGAATGGTTGACCCAGAGAAGATAGGTAATTGAGAAAAAAGCTCAGCAATCGCATTGTATGCATTAACACACAACCACACAACAGGGTGGTGGGAGAGGTTTAAGGTTCTAAGAAGCAATCTGTGTAGGTGGAGAGACAGATTGATTACTGAATCTTGCCTGGTTCATCAAGTCTACACCCAACACATGCAACAGAAATGACTCAATGCAAATACCAGTGATATGTTAGATATTATGACCACCAGTCAGTCAAATTAGAGGAGGATAATAAATAATCTTAAAATTCTATTTCAGTTCAAGTACATTACAACATACTAACAAGTTACTTATTATGACTAAAAAACACGTCTTATTTCACATCTCATTGTAATTGATCAATAACACTCATATTAATAATTATCCTACATTGAATTTTATCCCAATATCTAATCAATTCCACTCATATATAAAAGAAGGAAAAAAGTTGTGTGAGTGACTTGATATGATTATGAGCGGCAATAAATTGTGCTAGAAAGGTGGTCACAAGTTAATATTACTGTACAACACTGTGAGAATGTATCAAAATAAAATCTTATCCATATTGGAGTTATCTAACAGAAGCACTGACTACCTTGATTTCCCACGATGTTTGTCCGATGTATGTCGCATCACATTCCAAGCATATACATTGGACAAACATCACGAGAGATCAAGGTACTCAGAAGAAATGAACACCATAGAGCATCTGTGAGACCACCGAGAAATCCAGTTGGTGAATTATAAAAGCTTGAAAAATCATCAGCCATAGATCGTCTACATGCTATGCTATAGAATCAGACCACGAAATTGATATTGACGGCACTGAATGTCTAGTATCAGAAGCACTTCATGTCAAATGGAATCGAAATTGTCTGAATAGGACAGAATTTGACCTCGTTACAACACCCCCCCCCCCCATGAAATGAGTGTGATAAGCAATTTGATTACGTAAACACACGCTGCTTTTATAATTTTACACACTTATCGAATCCAATAATCTACACCTGGTTTTGTTATCTTTACCAATTGGCCAACATGACAATGGAAAAATGCCCCCATACTGAGGAACAATGATTAAGTTGTTACATATAAGCTGGTTGGATTTTGAAAATTCTGGTTTAATAATACCACTTTGATAAAGTTATTAGAAGGATTAAGTAGAGAAACGTCAGTCAAAGCAACAGTATCGTTTTGTATTTTTATTCATTGGGAAATACAAGAAAACCTTTATTATAATAGTTATTTTTACCTGAGGCTAAACATCTCTTCATTATAAATACAAATAACCTGACCAAATGCAAATATCGCAAAGAGATTTCAAAAGAAGAAAATGGAAAATGAAATGCACTTTCTACAACCCTAATCGAATTACCCTTCACAATCAAATATTGTTTTTACCTAAATGAATCAGTATGCACTTATACTTTCAATTGATTCTGTGTTTTTGTTGCTGTTGTTATTATTTTTATTACTTTTTTCTTAAAGTTCAGTATATATCAGTAGTATATATATTATCATACAACATTGCAACATAGTATCCTTACCAAAATACACGGGGGAAAAAAGACATCTCTGCATTTTTGTCATTAATCAGAAGAGGATCTAACGAAGGTATGAATTCCACGTCCTACCGCCTAATGCAGATCATATTCAGTAATACACCAGAAGTTCACATGCATGACTAAGGTAATAAGAATTCACTTTTTGCGCACCAATAATAACGTATTGCGGAACAGGCTGGATTCAGGAGGAACAAGTCATGCATCGTTCAAATCGTAATACTACGGATCATCATTGAACAGAGCTTGGAATGACAGTCACCTCTCTATCTACCTCACTCAACTTCATCGACAGGTTTACCTAGGGGATTTCATCAGTAACTGACATTGGTTAGAGAACCGTTGGAAAATCAACTGGGAGTATTTCACAGACAGCTGTTTCGTTAGCCTAGCTAGCGACTCTTCAGTAATACGCACCCACCACCAGATTTCGAACCAAGGACCTTCTACTTACAAGGCGAGCTCGTAGACCACAAAGACATTGGAACCCGATCCAGCGGTCCATGAATTCCAACTTCTGCCAATCCACGATATGGCGTGACCTCTAGAAAATGTCAAATGCAAATACTAGTCGATGAGTTATAATTGTCCCAGAATAAACAAGCAAAGACGTACAGAATTGTAGTGATGAAGTAGTCCTTTTTGGTATGGAGTTGCTCAGTCCACATAAGAGTATGCCAACAGTCAGAGGGTACTTGTGGAGAGAAAAGTACATTTAAGCAAAGGATTCTAATGTGGATGTACAGATCAGGTACGAGCCAGAGATGACTGGCAATAGTGGAAGGCAAGAAGCTGGGAGAGGGAAGTTGTGTCGTGCGTACTGCGCGCTGAACCAGGTCGTGGCCTTATTCAACCTCAGTTAACAACCACGATGTGCAGTGAATTCATTATTTTTACTATTTTACGATGAACGTATAATTTGATAATTCTTGGCCTCCACACTTCATGATAGATCAATTGGAGTTCTCTGATGCCATAGTCACTGATTGTTGGAAATTTGTCAGCCATTTCTCACTAATGAATATTGTTTCCCATTTACACTTTACTTCCTATTACTGTCTTATTTATGACAGAAAGAAAGGAACATTAATATGCATAGATTACCAGACTATCTTAAAAGTTAACTGACCCTAAGCAGATTAACAAATTATCAATATAGCAAAAATATTCATTCAGACATCTATAAAACACAAAATAATCGAGCAAAGAATATCCTTTTCGATAAATTCCTTTTCCGACTCTACAGTTATATATATGTTTATATACACAGAATATTTTAAATTAGTAGTTAATGACAATATTAGCGTTTTTTTAAATAATATTGATTTGTAAAGTATGACCAATGCAATTACAGTTCAATACAGTTCACCGGAACGTTCACACCAAGACTATATGGCTCGCCTAAAGTGCACAAAAATGGTGTACCGCTACGACCAGTATTAGATATGCTAAATTCACCATACCATCCTGTAGCCAAATGGTTAGTTGAACTCTTACAGCCCCTTCATACTGAGTTGGTGAAACATAGTGTAAAGGATACTTTTGGATTCGTTGAAAGGATAAGAGATTTAAATGTTGATAATAAATTCATGATATCATTTGACGTATCTTCCTTATTCACCAATGTACCTCTCATGGAAACAGTGGACTTTATATGCGAAGAACTCAAAAGACGAAACATCGATGTTGGCATTCCCATATCTTTTATGAAAGAGCTTCTCTTGAAATGTACAGTGAATGTCCACTTTTTATTTAATAAGGAACTGTATAGACAAATCGACGGTGTGGCAATGGGGTCACCACTAGGACCCATTCTAACCAACATTTTCCTCGCGAAACTAGAAGATGGGCCTTTGAAGGATGTTATTAATGAACTCGAATTCTATTGTCGGTACATGGATAATACATTTTTGATTGTGAAGAACGAAAAGGAAGCAAAGAACATCCTGGATAAATTTAATGAGGTACATCCTTCAATAAATTTTACAATTGAGAAAGAAAAAGACTCTAGTATTTCCTTTCTAGACGTCCTTATGACCAGAAAAGAGGATGGCACAATAAGAGGAAGTGTTTAAAGAAAACCTACATCAACTAGCCAGTACACACATTTTCTTAGCTTTGTGCCCTTGAAATACAAACGCAATCTGATAAAGTGCTTCGTCCACAGAGCAAGAGAGATTTGCTCAGACGAATGTCTTGACGAGGAACTTAACAATATTAAACGGTTGCTAAGTGAGAATGGTTATCCTGAAAAGTTTATTGATAAGAATCTGAATCTGAAACTAAAGTAGACCAAGTTACCAACAGTTCCAAAGATAGCCTTGTTCTTACAGATGCAGTTCTTAGGAGACAACACCAGTGAGATACTAACACAGCGCCTTAGAAATGCGGCGCACAGATAACCAGACTATCTTAAAAGTTAACTGACCCCAAACAGATTGACAAATTATCGATAATCAGATACAGATAATCAGCCCAGAATTACAATATTTACAAATTACATAATATACAAAGTGATTGATAACTAATAACCATTTGTCCCCATTATTACATTCTAAACAAAAAACTGCTGTCTATTTCAGACAAAATATAAGGGAGGAGAGTTACGAATGCGGCAAACGAAGACATACAAAGGAAGATGTGTAAATCGGCAGACGAAACAACTTCATTACTCACTGTTTTTACTTCTTCACATGACCCTATCTCTTTGTCCATTTGACTATCTATCTGTTCTATACATTTACAGTGTGAGCAATTACACAACAGTTGGTCTATCGGTCTGTATTTATAATTCCACGATTTATAGATTTATTAGATAGTTGGAGCTAATAGGCAGAAAGCCCAACTTGACCTAGGTTTCCTGCTTGTCGGCACTCACCAGTCAGCAAGGAGTATCTGCAACCAAAGAGGAACTCGTGTCCCACACACGCACACACACCCCCGAAAGACTAGAATCCGGGTCATCTAGTCCTGCAGTCACTGACTGACTAGTTTCAACACAGAACGGCTTTGCACAGATGTGCACCATTTCGAGTTGCCACACTCCACTCAGCACACAAAGCCAGAGAAGAAGAAGAAAGTAAAAAGAAATGCAAAATAGAGACTGAAAACAGAGATATGAAGCAAAAAGAATAGTAATATGGAAGAACAATAAAGTTTTATTGGAAATTATAAGTCACAAGGAGTGGATACATCTGCGCCAGCTATTGAGAACGATTTTGGGCCATATAACCAATAATCTCCAGCCTTGACTGGTTATTACCGTCTGGAGTACGCCAACCAGGATGTCTACACCTTCCTACGTGGCTTAAACTAACTGTTGTGGTTGGTTTGGTCACCATCTCTCTCTAACCTGATCCATACTATGTCAGCTAAGATTGCCGGTCGAGGAAGACGATGACCAGGCGTGCATACGTAACACATGTCCTAACCATCTCAGTCAGTGTAACTTCACAGCCTCGTTTATTTATTTCCCCTCCTTACCTAGTAATAGACCGATGCCTAACCTCAATATTGCTCACCTTATTATACCACTTCACACTGACTGCACTCAGAGACATTACCACTGAGCTACTCGGGCTAGTGACTATCTCCCTGTAAGACTGTATTGGGTGCTTTGATTGTGCGCTAGCTAGTAACGAATCTCATGAATCTAGTCTACTGCTTAATGCAGACTGACTTCTATCAGTCAAGAAGTTTGCACTATGTCCACCATGGTAGGTGGCTAGCCATCAAGATGCATGATGGCCATATTGTAACCTTCACTAACAGAATTCAGTCTGCACCAAGCAAAAGACTACACGAATGCCACCGCTTACTCTCTAGTGTCCAATCAAAATATATAGATTTATTTATTAAGTTAATTATAGTTGTATTTCAGTAGTTTTATATGCACAATGAGTTTTTAGATTATGATAGTATGTTGAGCGAAATTACTGCCCATAATCAAACCAAGTGTTGGAAATTTTTTTTAATTCACACATTTATGATTTTCAGTTGAATATGTAGTCCAACCATTTTGTGTGTATTCTTTGTTTTCGTTTTATATTTGTAACTGGAATTATATTCCAGACGGACCTATTTTACCTGGATTCTATGGTAGACCAAAACTACACATACTAAACAAGCCAGCCAGCACAATCAATTCATTTGATATTGTGCAAACCAAAAGATCCAACAGAAAAAGAAGATAAAATTAATATCATTTACGAAATAAATTGCATATATGAACTGTAACAGACATTACATCGGCCAAAGTGGGCGTCCCCTTCAAATAAGAATGCAGAAACACAAATTAGCTGTGAAAAGACATGATATATATTCTTTCATATCAATGCATGTAGATAATTATGGGCACCAATCTGATTGGAAGAATGTAGAAATTTTAAACAGAGCAAACACCGAAAGTGCCAGAGAATTCCTAGAAGCCTGATACGCAGGCGAACACGCAATTAACAAACAGGTTAATATAGAACCAAATCTACCAAATAATAGAAAGTAAATCATCATATGACAAGAAAGTTCGAATTCCAAGTCAATAAAAGATGATCAGTACATATGTAAACCGACTACCAGTCATGAAGATTGTTTCCAGGAGACACATTTCTGTCATTCATGGAGAATTTAAATCAGTTCACTTACTGCTAAAACTTGCGCTGAAGATGTTGTCCAGAAGGACGACAAAAGCTCCGCAATTAAACCAACCAGCTCAGAGAACACAACTAATTGCAAATCATCCACCTGAGCTACGAATATTCTCTATTATATTCCAGATTGTTGACAGTTGTGTTGAGTCACCTTGATTGCATATGTTCAGGATGATATTAATGAATAAAGATTCTGTTATTCGCCTTTCTTTCCATTTATTCATATTGAATTTCAGAAAACAAATGTCCCAATCAATTTTATTTGCTTTCACTGACATGTGTGTGGCTGTAGATGACATTTTTGCTAAATTACTACACATATGTTCCTGTGGGTTGACGTCAACCCTTATGTTCGTTCGCTCTTGTTTTAAGTTATCTAGACGTTTGAGCCACATAGTCAGTCGAACATTCAGCACAAGATACATTGGATACAGAACTCCACCACACCCCCAGAACAAGCTGGATTTGGAAAAGGCAAATCATGGGCGGGATCGAACTGCAGCTATACACACCATCTAACTAAGAATCGAACCAAGTCTTTGAAGGATTACAATATCCTGCGAAATCACTCACGTCCCTGAATCAAATTTCAGAATAGTGATCCAATCAATCAAAAAATAAAATCATATAACTATTATCTGGAGACGCAAATTTTCCTCAGTCAGTTAATAATTTTCAAGTATGTCACATTTTTTTCCTTCACGTTCCCCAGTGGAACATAGAGCTTCAAGCTAGAGGCTTGAAGTTTCTGTAGCAGTGTTTATTTTACAGGATGGGGTTGCTAGCCTCATGCCCAACCTTTCCTCTTCACCAGCATTACTTCTGGCTTAGCGAGGTAAAGGATTGCGTCGGCCAGGAATCGAACCCCGGACTATGTGCATGGTCGGCGAGTGTCCTAACCGCTATGCCACCGACGCACAGTATGTCACATATTCATACTTAATTGTAGTATCTCATTCGATTTTTAGTCGGTTAACGACTGACGAAGACCTGTGGAATAAAGTAAGCTCCTTTTAAACCGCCAACATCTCCATTTTCCCTCTGTTTAAATTAATCAAGGGAAGCGGATGTATGAAGACGAGAAACCTTGCATTGACCTCACTATTTACAAATAATATCAGCCATTCTGTACCAGGGGTATTTCATCCTTCTGCACACCACTTATTAGGATATTCCACACATTGGTAAACCTCTTCCCACATCTCTCCTTCGGTGGCTTTCCCAGTGATACATAAATTTCCATTGCTTTCCTGAAGATGTTACTCTGAAGTGCTACTTATATTTATTTGAAAGTATTGTCCTTCACAATACAAACGAATATTTACCTTGAAAGATGAAGTATCTTACCGTATAGTCTGAATACCACAAGTAGCCAGGCCCTCAAATGGAACCCGAATGAAAACCGACGATTTAAGTGTCCAAGAGTGATATGGAGGAAGTCGTTTGAAGTAGAAGAAGAGTGAGCATGTTGGAAACAGTTCAGCCAGCTAACAAATACAGCAGAAAACAAAGTGCAGTAGGAATGTACTGTTGAAGCCTCGTGTTCCAATCGGAATCCAGAGGTACGAATAACATAAGAATGACAACAAGAAAATGGCAATCCAGAGAACTTCCTAAAAAAGTATATGTCAATACCTAGAGATAGGGTAACGATGGATACCGTAGATAAGAAACCTTTGTATCTAAATTTAAGTTACAAAGGGGAAATTGCAGCTGACATTCTAAAATGTCGACTTAATAGAGTGGTAGATTCTGCAGCTACTGGTACTCAGCTTCTGAACTAAACCAGTACTCATACAAAGAGTCAAGGATAAATTACCAAAGATGGCCTCATCAATGTGTATCTATGAATTCAACTGCTCGTGTGGAGCTAGTCTCATTGGTCGTACTCAGAGGGCTTTATCCATGCGCGCGCGTGAACTTGTACCTGTATGGTTGAGTAAAGGGATAGCCAAATGCGTAAATAGTGCAGTCTTAGCCCACTTGGTAGATACTGGACACCCGATAAAACTTGACCAGACGTTCTCAGTTATTTACCGCGTTCCTAGCAATTTATCTAGAGGAGCTCGACTACGTCTTCTATCAGTAGCTGAAGCGGTTGTAATTAATACCAGAAGACCATCTCTTTGCATACAGAAGAAGTATGTTCAACCTCTATGTTTACCTTGGCCTACAATAAAGCCAACAAATCCTCCATAAACATTAGCACTTTAAATTCCTACCACAATTTTCTTTCTTTTCTTCTTCTTCTATTCCTTGTTTCATTGACAAACGTTCATTTCTGACCTTTTACAATATCATGACTTTTCTTATGATTTTATTACCTTAGGTTTAATAAAAAGACGGTTGCAGCGAAGAAAATTTTCTTTTCGACGAAGTCATCAACTAGGCTGTACATTCATGTATTTATGATAAATGGGTGGGGAAGTTCCAGAATAATTTCCGGTGAAGGGTCAAATTAATAAAATTAAAATTAGGAAATAAAATGCCGCAATAAACAAGGGGACGGATAAAACTCAAACAAAGTAGCATAATTATTGGCAAGATTTACATATTGTGCAATTAGCGATTAGAATTGTAGAAAAAACAAAATATACAGGATGTTTGGATATAAAATCTAGTGGGATCATAACTAATGTGACGAATAATTGTTTATGCAGTTAGGGATTAAATATGTAGAAATAACAAAATAACCAGGAAGTTTGGATAAGAAAGGCAATGGGACAGTCACTATTAAAAGAATTACATGTTTATGATGGCCATGGCAGAGACAAGGGTTGGACGTATTTCTGTTGGATACATAGTGTGGGTTTGAGCTTTTGGATAGCTAGTGCCTTGGCTATGCCCAGATGTCTTAATTTTACTCCCTTTGATAGGTTTGATCGAATCTTGTAAATGATTTTGAAGGATTTTTCGAATAGCGCTGAATGTCCTGAATTGACCAGATGTTCTGTCACTGAACTATATACACGTTTTTGTTTTCCATTTACTAACCAGGCTGAATAATGTTCACGAACACGTTTTTTAAGTTGACGCATGGTACGGCCGATGTACTCAGCTCCACAAGAGCAAGTAAACTGGTATATGCACGTTGAAGTGGCCCAATGCGACAGCTTGTCTTTCACGTTCTGGCTGAACAGTTTCTTGTGAGAAAACTTCAGTCGTAGGCTTGCGGCGAAGTATGTTTTCCTCAGAGATTCGCAGAGGCGTTTACGAAGGATTTCTGCTTCACTGTCACCTTTGAATTCTAGATTAAGCAGAAGTATCTTCTTCTGGAAGGATTGGACTTGTTCGGAAGTCTTCTTTGATTTGAGATTCTAATCTATGAACCTAGGCGGAAACTTGTTTTCCATCAGGGTTCCTCGAGAGATTACGCAGTTCTTCGTCAATCACTTCCTCGCTGCATATCTTCCGAATCCTCGAGAAGACAGCGTATAGAAGGTTCCTCTTTCTGCTTAGGGACACAAAGATTCGAAAGTTGATGAATTGTCCATTCCATGTAGGCTTTTTGTATATGGACGTTCTCAGAGAGTTGTTGACGTTTCTTGTCAGATGAACGTCGAGGAAGTGGGACCTTAGGTTTAAATAGTGCTTTTCTAATTTGTTATCGTATTTACAAAATCCTGTTCATTTCACCTCACTAAATTATTATTATTATTATTATTTGATAATCATTCAACAATAATACTCTTAAGTTTACACCACGTCATCGTTATTATTTCACAATCACTATTATTGTCGATATTTTCACCCTTGAACTTATGTCTAGTCCACCCCATTCGTTGGTTTACTTTCTGTAGTATACATATTGTCTCACATACCACTGATTACACTCACCCTCGAAACCTGTACTTTTATTGACATCATTAAATTATTTCATCTCATTTTATCTCATGTTCTCATTGACCATGCATATTCAAAACTAACTGACTATTTAATTCAATGCTAGATTTTCCCATCGATTGATTGAACCGAAGTGCTCGGTCTCAGGTTGACATGTCGGTTCCCTGTGCAGATGCTTCGACGATGTTTGATCTCGGTGGGAACACCATCCACTAGCTGACAAGTCCCAAATAGGATGAAATGCACATCCTGAATTCCACTGCTAGTCACCATCCACCAATTGACTAACTGACTGTTGTTCCATCCCATCTTATACTTGTTCCACAATACACTTTCTGATATGATTCTAATTTGACTTAACTGGCTGGTTGGCTGTTGTATGCTTAAATTAATGGAATTATAACTGTAGAGCCTGAAGAAGAAGAGGAATTTATTGAAACGACGACTGTTCACTCTAACTATATTTGTTCTGAACATAATAACAATATGGATCTCTTCACTGGAACTTATGATATAAATTTATCAAGTCAATTTATTTATCAATGTTCAATTCTCCAAAGGTTTTTGTCAGTACACATTACCACCCCTTCAGGATCTCTAAATATTATAATAATCGAAGATATATCATGTGAAGAAATATTGTTCCACTCAAAGCTTGCTACAATACTACTTCACAATGTTCTTCCCGTGTTTCTTTCGAAAAATTTCTAGTGGCTTTCATAAACTTGATTCCATTGTGGCTAAAATTTATTTTAATAAATTCTCACAGTTTCGGTGATATCAGATGGTTGGAGGCGGTCAGTCAGCAAGGCGTACCTGCGACTTTGAAGGAACTCATGTCTCCTCCGAGATTCGAGCCCGTGTCACCTAGTGAGTACTGCAGTCAAAGCTATTCGGGCTCGTGATTGACCTCCTGTAGGGCTCTAGTGGGTATTTTGACTGAACACTAATAACTAGTGTGACGTGTCTAGTCCTTTGTTTGGTGCAGAGTGAATTCTATCAGTCTGTCAAGTTTGCAATGTGGCCACCATTCTAGGTAACTCGCCATTACGGTGCACATTGATTGGGTGATATTAGATGGTTGGAGGCAATCGGTAGCAATCCCAAATAGCTCAGTGGTAACTTCTGTGACTGCTGCACTGGTTGAAATGGGTTCGAATCTCAGGAATGACATGAGTTCCTTCAAGGTTGCAGATACGCCTAGCTGACTGACTGGTGAGTGCCAAAGTGATCACGAAACCTAGATCAAGCAAGGTTTCCTGTGGCTGATTGCCTCCAACCATCTAATATCATCAAATCAATGTGCACCATGATGGCGAGTTAGCTAGTAGCATGGTGGCCACATTGCGAACCTGACTGACAGAATTCAGTCTGCACCAAACAAAGGATTAGACACGTCACACTAGTTACTAGTGTCCAATCAAAATTCTCACACTGTTACACAGTTTTATTTACTGATGACGTTTCGAACACAATTCATTGCTCATAAACATATCAAGTTACTCACACAACTTTCCAAATTGAGTAATGTGTTCGAAATGTCATCAGTAAATATAACTGTATAACACCAAGAATTTACCAAAATAAATTTTACCGACTACCAGACTAGAACTCGTACAGTGATTCGTTTAAAATACGTACAGCTGAATAGGAATACCAAGTTTTTTTGCTGAGAACGTCTGTCTGTTGATGGGACTATTCGTTTTTCTAGCTGGCAGTCACCTCTGCCCTTTTAATCCGATTATTCTGTGTTGTACAATAGTCTCAGTATTACAAAGTGTATTACTTTCAAGAGATTTACAATTTTGAATATTACACAATAATACAACAGGTAATGTAAGATCAGTTCAATTCCCATCCTTGAATCAAGTCAACCTGTCCCGGATCAGCCTAGCGTTGTTGCAACCCAATTAACCGTGCTTAACGTGTCTATCCCCCCTTGTTTAATGAACTGTGTGTGTTTTTTACATCGATCCGTTTAGTCAGACCGTTGAACTCATGACCCAATCAGAGTATTTTGTGAACTGTTATTTTTGCTGACCCATGTCTTACTTTGTACTATTCTGTCGAGTTTATCTTGTATATTGATCTTCATCTTTATGAGCCTACCTGGTTAAGTAGCCAATTAAATTCTATCTTAGTGCCTATGCTCTGTTTACCTCTTAACCGTTCTCTGTTCTATGCCCTGCCTTACTTGGGTTCATTCTTCTACTAGCTGCTTACCTGAACGGTCGTGTCTGATTCCGGCTGGTTCGCAGTTTTGGCTTTAACGTTATTCCGCTCTGATAGCGATACCTTGCTTTCCGTTAAGCGTTGTGCTTTGTACTCTTGAAACCGTTAAGGTTTGTTGCATATATAATTATTGATTTGTTTATTAATAGTACCGTAGAAACAGTGACCGGCTTCATGTTTGTTCTGGACCGAGATAGCCTTTATCTACGCGTGACTTAATTTCAAGCGATATTGTGCTTACAGATAATTTAAAACAAATTCATCAATATTCAATTCCGCATGATTCAATTTTTTCTTTTATGAAGATGATTGGTTTAGGAATAACAGCTACCACGAGGTGTTTTCTCTCGTAGTGAAGGAAAGGTGGCAACAGATATTCCAGCTGTGTATTAAGATTGTTAAAATACCCTTGAAACAGCCAAACTTAACATCTGACAGAATTACACCATTCTTCTAATCACGTAATAGAAAATCACATAAGACGAACAATCTGAAGAAATTTAAATTGTAAATATGACTACCTCTCCGTTCTACCCATAAAAGTATAGTGATATGAAAATGTTTGTCTGTCTGTTTTCAAAATAGAACTTTACACCGATGTGCAGCATTTTGAGGCGCCACACTCCATGTAACACACAAAGCAAGAGAAGAAAGCAAAAAGAAATGCAAAATAGAGACAGTAAACAGAGATATAAGGCAAAAAAGAATAGTAATTTTGAAGAACAATATAGTTTTATTGATATCACAAGTCACAAGGAGTGGATGCATCTGAGCCATCACTGAGAATGATTTTGAGCCATATCATCGATTGTTTCCAGCCATCGGTTTCTAACATCCCGAGCACCCGAACCAGTCAGGAAGTCTACACCTTCCCATGTGGCTGGCCGGCTGAAAGTAAATGTTATGGATTTCATTGACTGATGAAGCCATGTTTTGGTTTGACCACCACTGGCTATCTCTTTCCAGCCTGACCCTATGTCAGCTAACATTGTCCGTCGAGGAAGGCGATGACTAGGGATGCATGCGTAACACATGTCCTAACCATCTCAATCAAAGCAATCGCTTCACAGCCTCGTCTATTGATTTCCCCTCCTTACCTAGCACTCGATCGATGCCTAACCTCAATATTGCCCACCCTATTATACCACTTCACATGGGAGATAGAACGCAGACACCTATGATCAAAGACAGCTGACCTTTTCATGCCCTCCACTCTCAATAGCCATGTCTCTCCTCTCTCACAGCCATAAAGGAGGACGGAGAGGACTGTTGAGCAGTACACACGCCCTTTGGTCGATAGCCAGCCGGATATCACGTCTACGCCAGAGACGGCGTAAACTGGCATATGCGAAACTAGCAAACGTGGCAAGTGTGTTTTTCAATATCCCCACTTGAAAGCTATGGATGGGGAAAAAATCATCACAAGCTGTTTTTGCGCCAACCATATGCGTAGTTTGGGTTCAGTTCCAGACCTATGCACTCCTGTAGGATTAATCAGTAATAAGCCGGGTACAGAAGGGAAGTTGGTTGTGAGGTGTATCCACTCAAGTGTAAGCATCTCTAATGCTAATGAAATTCTAAAATCTAAAGCCTGAAGCCCTATATTTCCCTCGGAACGGAAACTGGTTTCAACGTTTCATCGCAGAACTTTGCACAGATATGCAGCAGTTCAAGTTGCCACACTCCCTCCATGTAGCACACAAAACAAGAGAAGAGAGATTCAAAGTAGGGATAATAAACAGAGATATGAGGCGAAAAGAATAGTAATATGGAAGAACAATAGAATCGGAATGGAAAGGATTTGAACGGTTCAACAGACATTCAAGGTGTGTAAAAATCTATAAAACACTTTTAGAACAACCAGCTTTAACATTTAAAATGCTTACAGCACTCAATACGGAATCACATAAACCCATGCACAACACTAACTACCTTAGAAAATGCAAAACCCTAATTAACCGCCTCTTTTCTATCTTGCAATCAAGGAGACGAAGATGAAAGGAAGATAAGTTTGTTTGCCGATTATTTATTAACATTATCACTCATTTTAAAGGTGTTTTATCAATTCCTTTTCTATACAGCTGGGGCACATTTTGCGCCATTCTTTCTATAGTGCGCGAAAACACCATACGATAGCTTTTATCCTAATCTGAAAATGATACATGTATCGTTGTCATTGAAAAATTAATAACCTCATAAGATGTGTTAGACCACCTCTATTCTGTTTTTAATCAAATTAAAACAAATTATTATAATACTTTGATAAAGCTATTAGCAGCAGCATTAAATAGCGAAACGTCAGTAAAAAGAGAAATATCATTTTGTTTTTCATTCATTGGGAAATACAATAAAGCCTTTATTATAATAAATTAAAACAAAGTTTCTAGCAAGGAATTATTTCTCTTGAAAACTAAATTCATCATTTCACATAAATGTACAGCTGTACCAATTTATGGAAAAGTTATGCCATATAATACTGAATTAGTTTCTGTGGGTATATATGTTAACATCCCTCTAATTATGTGATATATATATTCACTCAGTACCACTATATATGCATAAGGATAGTCTATGAATCGTCAAATTGATTAAAGGATGTCCCAGAATTAGTTTTATGTTATTACAACAGAGGGAAAGATTATTACAAAAACCAATTTAAATACATTAAATACATTCAATGGTTGCCATCCAGCAATAAAATTCACAGTCGAAATGGAGAGCGAGTCTAGTATTCATTTCCTTGATGTGAACTTATCAAGGAGGACCGATGGAACTCTGAAGAGATCGATTTATCGAAAGCTGTCATGAAATGGTCAGCTGAAAAATTTCTACAGCTAGGTACCTATTGGTCGAAAACTAAACCTGGTCCGGTCGCTTGCCACTCGCATTCGGCGCACATGTAGTCCTGATACTCTGGAGGAAGAGTAAAACTTTCTGAGAAAAATTCTAATGGAAAATGGATTTCCACCACGTTTTATAGACAAGAATATACAGTCAGATCCTATGAAATGTGACTTATCATCCATAACGAAGAAAACACTGTACATGAGCTTGGAATACGAAGATGACTCAGCTACCATTATCACTAGTAGAAGGATCTCACAGTCCCTGAAAAGAACATTCCCTGCTGCATCGGTGAGAATAGCGTTTTTCAGTCGACCGTTACTGTTTAATAACCTGAAGGACAAGATCCCGCAGTTGACCAACTTTATGTGCATTTATCAGTTCACCTGCTCATGTGGAGCTAGGTATATCGGTCGTTCGACTCGAGTTTTGTGAAATACGGTACAAGAACACTATCCTGCATGGTTACGAAGAGGTGGAAGTGGAGCTATAAGAAGCGCGATCATTGAACATCTGGTCAATACTGGTCACCTTATCTCTATAGCTCCTGCCTTTAAAGTCATCTACAAGGCGAAAAGTAATTTGCCACAATCACTACGTATCCGACTCTTCCGCTGCATTGCTGAAGATTTGGCCATCGAAATAAAGAAGCCAGATCTCTGTATACAGAAGAAGTTCGTTCAACCCCTCCAACTTTCATGGTCTTAATCCCTCTATGCTAAAGTATGTTAATCCCTAATCATATTTTGGCTCTATCAATTTTTCTCGTCTTGTCTATTCAATTTGTATACTCTTCCTTTATTACGTCAGTTGCTACTACTATTGTAACAACAGAAGACAAGGGCCAGGCAACAGAACGTTTATTACGGAAAATCAACACATATTTATAGATTTTGACGTACATTATTGTAGGTTAATGTTAGTAGAAAATACAGTCTGTTGATTGGTTGTTTCTCACACAAAGTTAACCTTGCATCTCTTGTGGCTGTGTCAGTTCTGTATCCGCCTGTCCATCTTGACCTTGACCTCAATTACTATCAACCAATTTGGCTAGTAGACAGCTCTCACCACACTATTACTATTCTGACTTCGAACTGTCTCCGGTATTATTTCACTTGTTCCACTTGTCATTCTGAATCAATTCTCTTTTGCAACATTAAATTCTATGTTATCAAATTTCACACCATGTTGTGTAACGTTTCTATTTTTATTCCATTTGCCTATTAATCCTATAATTTCACACCTCTTCCAAGTTCTATAGATCTTATGAATTGTCCTATATGTGACATTAGTTGTTTTGCCACTTGGCACTGAACTATGATTATAATCATAAACATTTCAATTTTAATTTCATTTCATACTACTATTATTATTTTATGCAATCAGACCCATGATTCAATTCCCTCACCGGATATAATTTCTTAAAATACAGTGGCTAGGACTCTCGCCGACCACGGACATGGTCCGGGGTTCGATCCCCTGCCGACGCACACCTGATATCAATGGTCAGCCTGCAAAATTTTGGCTACCGATATCACATGCTGAAAATTCCATACTTGTACCAAAAATATGGTGTGGAATCAAGCTGTAATAAAATATATATATTTACGATTGTACGGCTTGATAATAAAGTCTTTGTTGAAAAGAGTCACTTCGTTGAATCACTTGTTTTGATTTTCAGTATGTTAACAAACAGCGCAGAAATTCTCAGCGTGTTTAGCTGCAAAATATTTCCTCTCAATACAGGATCTACAAAAAAATAATAAAATAGTCTGAAGTATACCATGCAACCCAGTGTTATTCTATACGAAGAACTATCCACTTCTACATAGATGTTTCTCCTTCATTTCCTTCACGAACTATTCTTTACTGTTGCTACTTGGTGATCAAAAGAAGTTAAATACAAAGAAACAGTGAATATCAGTTTCCGGCTACGAAACCGTGACCTCAGTTTTGTCGATTCGACTACTGGTAAGATCACCGGTGAGCACATGAAGAGCCCCAGGCTTAGACGAAACGGCTGTTCAGAACTCCATGCTTTACAATGCTTCCTCGACAGATTTCAATTCCTGAAGAAATCTCTATTGAAGTTCGGAAAAAATATCTGAACTCCAAAAAATTTAAGTAGTGAATAGCTGAGCTTTTGTACATCACGTATATCGTACATGAGGGAACTCAGATTCCACATAGAAGGCCGATTGTCACCATTTCTGCAAACAAAATAATGGCTTTAACTTCTTTATGACTAATGGCTCTACGACGGTAAGTTTAGATAAGCAAAAGTACGTCTTTTAACAGAATTTATCAGATTTCAGTGGTATTTCAGTGTAATCTTAAGTGAATCAACTGATACCAACACTGCAGTACTCTGCTGCTTGTCTACAATCAAAATGAATTTTGCATGAGACTTGACATGAATAAGGAAATAAATTTTCACAGGCTATTTATGCTACTTAATAATAATAATAAGTAAACTACACAATTTCATTAAATATTTATTTATATTTAAATATGAGGTGAGAGAGAATTCTGCAATACATGTAAAATCAAACAAGTGATTCAGTGAAGAATCTAATTTCAACTAATTTATCATCAAGATGCACAATCGTATGTCCTTCCCTTATTATGTCAGTGGTCATCATTAACTTGACTTTGAACACCTTCTGGTACTATCTCATTTGTCACCTTTATATGTTTAGAAAACAGAAAGATTGAGCGAAGAAATATTTACTTTTCAATTAGATCCTCATCTCTGGCTCTACTCTAATATATGTATATATATACATATATATATATATATATAGCATCTTATTACAATACACAACAGTATACTAAACAAGTGGTGATATGTTTGTTAAAAATAATTAATCAGTGTCAACGTGTCAATGGGTTGATAATTAACGAAGAAAATCAATACACATTCAAAAGGTAGAAATGGTTAGAATAAATTAATTTTACAAGGATAACACGTAATTAAAGATGAAGTGGTCAGAAAAAATAAAATAATTTGGACAATTATAATTTTTATTTTTTTTAAATGTATAGGGGAAGGGGGGTTAAGTAGTCCGGTTTATACATTGATTTAACGATGACCAAGGTAAGGAAAGTGGGTGTACAGATTTCTTCTGAAGACACAGGTTTAGCTTCTTCAGGTGGATTCCTATTGCTTCAACTGTCTGTAGATGACGAACTCGTAGAGCAAAATTAAGATTAGTCGGAATGCGATAAATAATTTTAAATGCAGTATTAACGTCAACCTTATGCTCAGTATCTACAAGTTGTGCTAAAATAGAGCTACGAATAGACCTTGTTTGTCCCTTGCTTAACCATGTTGGATGATGTTCGGATATACGATTATGAACCTGCCTAATTGTACGCCCAATGTAGCTGGCTCCACAGCTGCGATGAAACTGGTAGATACACATAGAGGAGGCAAATTTAGG
This sequence comes from Trichobilharzia szidati, assembly GCA_944472155.2. Lineage (NCBI taxonomy): Eukaryota > Metazoa > Platyhelminthes > Trematoda > Strigeidida > Schistosomatidae > Trichobilharzia > Trichobilharzia szidati. The sequence goes on along the minus strand of OX235272.1, from coordinate 5,224,756 downwards.
TAGTTTATCCTTATTTCTCGAACGAAGAATAGGGGTGGTTTTGAAGAGACAACGTACCTCTGCTGCATAACAAGCCCTTTTAACTGTATTCTTCAGGCGCTGTGTTATTATTTCACTGATGTTGACACCGACGAACTGCAGTTTTATGAACATTGGTTTTTTTGGAACTGTTGCTATGCTGACTCTCGTAGGTGTTGAATTCATATTTTTCTCAATGAATACCTTTATATGTTTAATTCCATATCATTTTTGCAATGCTGTCGTATCATATTTATCACCCTGTTGCTTAGTGTTTTAATTGTCTAATTGTCTAATCTTATTATATATACACCCCCACTTCAAGATTTATACATTTCATGGACTATTTTATAAAGTACACCACCAATTATATATATGAATAGTTCTCCTTGATGATAAATTCCTTGAAAAAAGAGACTCTAGGTTGAAAATACCCATATGGACATTAGAGGGAAAAGAACAAGAAGTTCAGCAAATATGTATCTTTTCGGCGATTTCACTCTCAAAAGCAGCTGTACAATCGCATTTATATACATAAGTTTACATGGATACAATTATTATTTATTCAATTCCACGTAGTAACGAGGGAGATAATAATTTTCAACTTGATATGAAAGTTTGAAGGTACGAATATAGATTACAAGGGGCTTAGAGACAAGATTGCATAAGATAAGAAAACAGTTACAACGTATGCAAAATTAATATTAATATTTGATAACTGAAGAAATAACTTTAAAGGCGACAACTTGATATGGATTACAAGAGGCTTAGAGACAAAAAATTACTCAGGGATAGAACGAATTACAGGTGTGAACAAAATGAGCATGGAAACAAATTGAAATAATAATTTTCAACTTGAAATGTAAGTTAGGTGGTGTGAATACAGATTACAGGAGGCATAGAAACAAAAAATTACACAGGATTAGAATATAATTGTAAACAAACTTAAAATAACTGAATTTATAACGAACTAGGTCCACGGTAGTTGTAAAGGCTGGACTAGTTTCTTTTGAACACATAGCTCCGGCTTTTCGATGCATATGGCGAGAGCTTCTGCAGTACAAAGAAGTCGGACACACACTGCCTTTGGTAGATTTTGTTTACATTGTAAATGACTCTGAATGATGAGTCAGTTGAGATGCTGTGACAGACATTAACGAGGTGTTCAGTTATGGCGCTTCTGATTGAACCAGTGCCTTCTCTCTGCAGCCATACTGGCTTAGCGAGGTAAACGAGTGCGCCGGCCGGGGATCGAAGCCCAAACCACTTGCGTGGTATGCGAGCATTCTACCGCTGTGCCACCGACGCACACGGGGCCTTGTCCTTATATATCGAACATAATATCGGAGTGATTTTGAATAGACAAAGTACCTATATTACAGTGAATGCTATTTTAACTGCATTCTCCAGGAGCTGTGTTACTAGTTCACTGGTGTTTTCAAGGTGAAACTGCAGTTTTACGAACAAGGGTATATTTGCTGCTGTTGCCTTAGTGGCTTACCTTGGTGCTAAATTCATATTTCTCCCAATGAAGAACTTATCTGGATAACCAATCTTAATGAGTAATTCTCTGATAATCTTAAGCTCCTCGTTGAGAGATTCGTCTGCACAGATTAACCTAGCTCTATGAACCAGACACTTTACTAAGTTGCCTATATATTTCAAAGGTGCAAAACTCAAAAAGCCAGTGTACTGACCTGTCGTTGTAGGCTTCCCGTAAACACTCCTTCTTAGTGTACTATAATCTTTTGTATTCAGAAAGACATCTAGGAATGAGATACTATCATTACTTTCTTTCTCTATGGTGAAGTTTACTTCTGAATGCACAACACTGAACATATCGTGGATGTTTGTTGCTTCATTCGCGTTTTTCATAATCAGAAATGTTGACCGTAGAACTCCAGAGTCCATCAACTGAAAGATCTTGTCCTTCAGGCTGATGAACATTAGTGGTCGACTCGAAAACATTATTCTCAACGATGCTGCAGCGAATATCCTATTCTAGGATATGTGAGAACCTTCCTTTATGAATATCGGCAGTTGGGTTACGTTTGAATTCAAGGTTCATAAGTAGTATTTTCCAGAATATATACATAAAATCACATTTCATAAGTTTTAATTGAATACTTTTGTCTTTAAAACGTTTCGTATACCCACTTTTGGTTAGGAATTTTCTAGAAAGTTTTGATTCCTCTTCCTCCACAAGATCAAAACCACATATGCTACGAAGATGAGTTGCAAGTGACCGAATCAAGTTTCGTCTCCCACCAATAGGTAGGTGCTATCCAGCCACAGAAACTTGTCATTTGAACATTCCATGACAGCTTTCTATAAATTGATCTCTTCAAAGTTCCATCAATCCTTATTCATCTAGTCTACACTCAACACATGCGAGAGAAATGACTCAATGCAAATACACAGATATGGAAGATATTATTACCACCAGTCAAATCGGGGAATAATAAATAATCTTAGAATGTATTCATTTCATATTATAATATTCTAAGAAGTTATTTATGTGTTTTTCTATGGAAAAATTTCATTTCCCATCTGATTGTATTTGATTGATAACACTCATATTATTATTTATGAATGTACTTTATCTGATATTGACTTGTATTCTAATATCTGATCAATTTCACCCATGGATATAAATGAAGGAAGAAAGTTGTGTGAGTGACTTGATATGATTGTAGTGTACATTGAACCTTCGAACTTTTGTTTGAACAGACTCACCTGACCTTTAGCACAACTTCCTCTGTCGATTCGTGAAACTCTTGTACGTTCTTGGTTCTCTCCCTCGTTGTGCTTTCACCCAGCGCACTCTCCGAGCCTACCACAGTCAAGACTGCAGATAAGTGTGTAACCCCTTATTTCTTATCAAATTCCATATCTCTTTTGTGTAAATACAATTCTGTTCCAGTCACACTTGCCATCTCAAGTCTTTTAACCTTGATTCCGTGAGTTAGTACTTGCACGTTAGGCAGAGTACGATTAAGGTCATAAGCGGTGAAGAAGTTCTGTAAGAGTGGTTATTTTAGGTCTAAGTTAAGCCAAGCCTAACTCTTACATGATTATGAGCAGTGATAAATTGTGCTCGGAACGCCATCAGTAAATATTACTGTACAACACTGTGTGATTTATCAAAATAAAATCTTTTCCATCAATCCTCCTTGATAGATAGTTTCACATGAAGAAAATGAATATAAAACTAGTTCTCCATTCCAGACATGAATTTTGTCGCCGGATGGCAACTAGCAGTCACATTTAATACATTATTCGAACAACAGTGATTACCACAGATAATAATAGTATCATCTATATAATCGTTCATAGAATTGCGGCCCTTATAAGCCTTTCACTTTTCATATAAATTGATTTGGTAAGTGGATTTGTGATCAGATTGTCATCGACAAGCATCCTGCCAGTCTCTGGCGCCTTTCTACAGGTCAACATTCATCATCCTCAGAATCCCCATATCAGCCATATTAGACAGATACGTAACAAAACCTCTGATTTACTCGATTTGCCAGTTGAAGAATCTAAACACCCACTGTTAAACTGCACTATGGATGTACACTTTCAATTTGACAATAGTCTCGATCATCAAATAGATGGTATAGCAATGGGCAGTTCGCTAGACTCCGTATTAGCAGACGTCTTCATGTGCAATCTTGAGACAAAAAAGCCGAAAAATGCGATCGTTGAAACAACTTCCTATTGTTGATATGTTGCTGAAACCTTCATATGTTGTGATAATGGAAATCATACTATTACCAAACATCTCCTCGATACGGGTCATGAGTTGGAAATCGCGAAATCCATTAAAATTATCAATAGACAAAGAAGCTCGATTCTCCTCAAGTTTGCCGAATCAATTTCTGTCAAACGCTTGAAACCAGATTTATGTGTTCAGAAAGAAGGAGTTATTAGTCCTTCCTTGCCCTGGTAACTGGATGTCTTTATGCTATCTTTCATTTGATTACGCAGCCTTTGTCTTTAATCTCACCCCTTTGACGTAGTGTGATTTTGCTTGTCTCTTGTTTCTACGATTTGAGTTGAACTCAGTACATTGTTACCTAATTTATTAGTCACTCATCATCTTACGCATCTCTCGTCTTTATTATTTAACTACATCACCATTGTATGTATAAATTTATTTTGTTTCAACTTGAACTGTCTGCGTAAAACCATATAAGCGCAATTTTCAGAGCACTGTTAACTAATCCTAGAACCCCCTATCAACTGACATTATGTACGAATTTGCAGGTATGTTAAAACTTTTCTGTACATAGACCTCATAATTTATTTAGGCTGTAAGTAGCTGAGCTGATGAGAAGCCAACGAAATAAACAATAATGGTTCCATCTTCTTATTCTGCACAAACCACACTTCTGTTCTTGCTTTATTCAAAATCATGCGTCTCATCTACTTCAACTGTTCAGTGACGCACATGAGAATACTGACTTCACATCAGCACATGAAATTGATGGAAAGTTCCATTTCCTCGATATTGTTATACAACGCTTGGAAGATGGTAGTCTGAAAAGATCCATTCACCGAAAATCCAAGTGGAATGGACTATATATACTTAAATTTCAACAGCTTTTGTCCAATTAGCTATAAGCCAGCATTGGTCAAAACTCTATTCCACAAAGCTAGAAGAAGAACTCCTAAACATTGAGAAAGTTTTCGAAAATAATGGTTACCCTCCAAAATTTATCAAAAAGTATGGAAGATCTGAAAATCTAAAGGTTGAACAAACCACAACAAATAAGAAGCCTATCTTCAACCAACTCTACTTTAAGGGCGACAATATTGCAGGAGTAATCAACAGAAGGTTGAAAACTTTTCTAGCCAGAACGTATCCTGAAACCAAATTGGTTCCCGTTTAAAAAACAACAAACTCTTTGGTGCAATCCAAGGTTGATAGATACCCTTCCCATGCTAACTGTGATTGTGCATACATATTTACGTTTATCTGCGGGAGCAGTTACATTAGGAGAACAGAAAGAACGGCGTATCTCAGATTCTCTGAACATGTACTAAAACGTTTACGGCTAAAAGGAACAAATACTTTGAACAATACTATTATCAAACAACTTGTTGCGGGTCATGAGGTGGACAGCGTGAAATCCTTTAAGATTACTGAAACACAATATAACTCAGGTCACCTCAAACTTGCCGAAGCATTTGCTATCAAACGTTTAAAACCTGACTTAAGTGTTCAGAAAGCTTTACTTGTGGTGAGACCTGTCTGCAAACCAAAATTGTAGACACCAATTCACGTCAATGTTTACGTCCCGAATCGGGGTCACGAGATGAAACAATAACAAAGCCTAACCTTGAGAAACTCAACAACCAATCACAGCAGACTTAGCGTGGGCGGATATGATTAGCAGATATATCAACGGACTGTCTAAGAAACGGCAACAAAGAAATGACAGAATAACCTTCAGCAGGAAAACAACCAATCAGAAGACGTTGTTTCTCTGCTAACAATAACGAATAATAATATACATGAAAATCTATAAATATCTGTTGACTTTCTCAATAAACAATCTGTTGCCTGGCCCTTGTCTTCTGTCGTTACACATTTATTAGTCTTTTCTTACTTTAGTGACCCAACGTCTAATCTCTTCGTCTCAATTGATTACGTAATCTTTTGCTTTCACCCCCACCCACCATTTTTTGCTTTAGTGTAACTCAGTTCTTTTTGTTTCTATGACTTCATTTAAGCTCACCACATTATTCCGCATGATCAACTTCTATCCTCTTGTTGCCTTGACTATGTAACTCAATTTTCAATGTATCCGATCATTAATTTTGCATGTTTTTATTTTGTTTGAACTTTGACCACTTTGCATAAGTAATATAATAGGTGGAACCTCTGAACATTATTTATTAACATGTGTCTCTGTTAACAAAAATCATGTTGAGCTACTGCAAGTATGACAAAATTCCATGTACATTTAAACAGGTAACTTTTAGGTTGCAAGCGGCTGAAGAGAACCCAACGATGAAATAAATGATGGCCTTATATTATTGTTTTGTTTAAAACCTTTTCCTTAGAATAACTGCAACTCTTATTTCTAATTAAGACGTACTGCTCTTTAGAGTGTGTTCCCAGATAAGTGAGTCTTTTTTCATTTGCATTTCGTTATCAGCACTTACAGATTAAGCGAACCAACCCAGCAGGAACCAATTGTGCAACAAATATGCAGGAAGAAATGGAGGTGGATTGTCTGGCCATACTCTGAGAAAACAAACCATCAAGTGAGTGACATCACACGCCAGGCCATTACTCAAGTGGAACCCAAATGGGAAGCGGCGAGTTGGTCGTCAGTGCGAGGGTGACGTGGAGGAGGAGGTCATGTGAAGAGGAGATGAAAGCATGTGGGCGAACGTGGAGACAGGTGATGAAAACGTTGGCGGAGAACCGAACGCAATGGCGAGGTGCGGCTGAAGCCCTATGTTCCTCTAGGAATTAAAGGAAACAATAATAATAATAATACTCTAGAGCATATCGAATCTAGTAAGGCTGGTTAAGTGTTACGTAATAACATCAAATTTAGCTATTTACAAAACCAACGTATGCCCACAACCAAATAATCATTTACAGTGTTAAAAAATACTAGCTGTTTGGATTAGACTAAACAATAGTAAATGTTAGAGAAAAAAGCGATACGAAACATATAGGTATAATTTGATTTGTATGAAACAATATTGACTATTTCTGCCTTGATAGTCATTAGTTACTTACTAAATGATTTTGATTGGACACTAGTTAGTAACTAGTGTAATGTATCTAGTCCTTTGTTTGGTGCAGACTGAATTCTATCAGTCACGTTTGCTAGGTGGCTCTCCATCATGATGTACTGTGAATTGTTGGTATCAGATGGTTGGAGGCAATCGGCCACAGGAAGCCTTGCTCGACACCTAGGTTTCGTGCTAGTTGGCACTCACCACCAGTCAGTCAGCAAGGCGTATCTACAATCTTGAAGGAACAAAATGTCCCTTCTGAGATTCGAACCCGCGTCATATATAACCTCCAGAAACTGTTCACTATTCAACAATCGACTCATAAGCATATTTTCGTATGTTACACCTAAGTACTACTCCGTAGACTGAAAGACACTAAGCTGTGTGTCCGACTTCGGTGGGGACATGTGTGCAAACTGTTAAAGTGTGTTAAACAAAGACGAAACAGCTGTTAAGTGATCTCTGGTTTTCAAAGGTTCTTTCTGTAGGAGAATATACATTCCTGTAGACACAAATGTGATTTACATGAACAGGTTGGTTACTGCGATTCTTTTATCGTAGAGGACATTGAAGTTGAATGCTAAATACCTTGGATTGTGTGTTTTCTCTGACCTTCTTGGTCTTCCCATACATCATGTTAATTTCGAGAAAGATATTTCGTCTAATCTTCTAGGTAAGGAAGTTAAGACAATCTAGTATCACTCAGTCTCTACTTTTACAGTTCAACTCTTGTTTCTCTACCTACTATATATTTCTGCCCTTTAATCTTTATTAAGCGACTTAAGAAAGATATTGTTACACTACAAAGGTCACTGAAAGCTTTTCATAGGAAGTGAAGTCAGTTCTTCTATATCACTCAGAAACTTGCAGTGCGCGTCACGCAAATCAATTTCAACAAGTTATAGAAATTTATCGACAGGTGCCCATTTCGCTGGCTGGTTCCATACTGAAGATCAAATGGCCAACCAGAAAGAATTAGCAATAAGAAACTGTGGCTTGGAACAAACCAACCAAGAGTAGATTGCTCAACAAATATGTAAAAGAAAGTGGAGATAGATTGGTCGAGCATACGTTGAAGAGGTCATCGAATAACATCCCGCTCAATGCAAGCCATCACTAGAGTGAAATCACAATGGGAAGCGACGAGTTGGTCGTCGGTGTGAGGATGACATGGAGGAGATCGTGTGAGGAAGAGATCAGAGACTTTGGTTAATTGTGGACCCAGCTGAAGAGGATGGCAGAAAATAGAACAAAGTTCGGATGTGTTGTTGAAGCCGTATGTTCCACTCAGAACCCTAGGGAATAATAATAATAAACATAGGGGAATGGGGATGTTGTCAAGATTGTTGTGGACAGGCATTTGAACTCATGTAAGAAATTGGAGAATACCAGCTTGTCAGACACTGAGCATCCTCTTTATACACAATTCACCGCTTGCATCTTATCAGGTACAATTGGAAAGAATCCTAAAAGACTTCATGCTCAGGTTAATAGATTTAAAAACTCAAAACGATATCATTATTTGGCAGGCATTTAAGAGTGTTAGGCATGAAGCTGCTGACTTACTGAGAAATAACAGATAAATGGTACTCCTTATTTTTTTCTAGCATAAATATATTGTTGTCATTATCTTTCATGGTTTTTAATTTAGGTTTTACATTTACATTTTTATCGACATTATCATTAATGCAAATGGCGTGCTAATTGTGCGATCTCAAGAGAAAATTGGGTGAAACATTTTCAAAAGTTAGTTTCAAGTTTGATCATGAGCTGATATCAGTTGGAGAATCATTGAAAGACCGGAGAGTACTGGAGAGCGATCTCACCCTAGCTTTGGGCTCTTCAGCAGCACACACTCACTGGGGTTCACCAGATCGGATGTGAGGAAAAATACTCACCGCCAATGATATCGGCTAGCGGTCCTGCCAAAACCACAAGCTGGTGTAGAAGTTGGAATCCAAGGGCCATCGCATCGAGTCTCAGTGGTCTACGAGCATGCCTTGTACTCAGAAGGTTCTCGGTTCGAACCCCGATGGGGTTAGAATTTCAGCACTCCGTGGTGTTATTTGATTACAATTTTCAATATTTCCGGCATATGCACTGAGTAATTTCCATCGCACGTATTCAGTAATGATTCGATGAAAAAAGCATTCAGTGAACAATCTGCTTCTCTCTCTCCACCTAACTATATTACTTCTTAATACTTTCACCTTGCCTCACCCTGCTGTGTGATTATTTCGATGAGTACTAAAATAGATTACAGGATTTCATCATAAGCTTACATCGGTTAGAGAACCATTGGGAAATCACCTACGAGTACTGGACAGTTGTTCCATCCTAGTGCCTGAGATTCTTCACCAGTACGTAACCACCAGGATTCGAACCCAAGACCTTGTGGTTACAAGGCGATCTAGTAGACCATTACAATAATTTTCGCTGTGAACACAATTCCCGACATTATCTCAATTGTTGTCACGCTTGATTGATTTAACTCAATACATAATTTTTTTTTGCAGTGTTATCTTACCAAAATTCTCCTCATTGTTGCGCAATCTTATTAATTCTGTACATCGTTTCTACGATCTATACATCCCATGATCTACTTTATCCAGTACATGATGAATTGTCTAACAGCTCACCACCTGGTCCCCATAAAATACCTGATACAATAGAAGGTGGGTAAACTTCAGTCTTCCACTCGAAAAACTCTCATGTAGCCACGCGTCCATGGCCACTGCCATATATGCTGTATTCACTGCCTTCAAACCGTGGCAGAAAAGTCGATTGCCAAACATGTCTGGCACTTCTAACCACAATGGTGGACATGCAGATCTATCTACTCAGAGGAGTAGGAAATCCTCTCATTCCAAACTTAGTGTGTAAATAGATGCGCTCCGGAATCCGAAAGGATCGATTGGAGTATTAGACTGTTTTAGTCATCGGATACCATGTGAACTTAGCAGCTCCAGTGCTTTGTGGATCACACTTCAAGTCAAAGGCTCGTCGCAGAGTGGCCCCTTAAAACAACTACCTGCTTCAGTCAGAGCATCCAGGCCTCTCGAAAACTATGAGAATATTTATGTGGAGAACCTCTTGGTGCCTATAATGTACCAAGTTTTTGATTCAACAATAATGTAAAATAAACATCACCTGGTAGGTAAATGACAAACCCCAGAGGGTGCGTGCGACCAAACAGCTTCCCTGTACATCCTGGTTGGTTTTCAATGATTTCCTAATTGATATTCAAATATAACTCTTGAAAACTAATCTGACGCTCGCTAGCGATTGGCTAAAGGGTGAAATTGCCTGGAAATGAGGACAAATACTCGCCGGTGGTATTGGCTAGTGCCAGTCACGTTGAAATTACGAATTGGTAGAAGTTAGAATTCACAGGCCACTAGTAGGGTCCCTGTGGCTGAATAGTCTACGAGCTCGGCTTGTAACAGGAGGGTCCTGGGTTCAAACCGTGGCGAGGAGGTGTGGTGTCGATGAATCCTAAGCCAGGACGAAACGGCTGTCCGTCCAGGACATCGTGGCTGGTTTTTAGTAGTTCTCAAACTAATATCAACCACTAGTCACACTTAATACACATCAAATCCCTACAAAACTACCTCTTGAAAATGAGAAATTATTTAAAAAACTCAAAATACTAATTTAAATTTACTTCAAAAACCAACAAACTGGCTTAAGAGGCAACGAAAACAGTCCTCCAGGTGACAAGACGGAGCTGATGAGAATAACCAACCAACAGCAATAAGAACCAGCCCCATTCGCCATCAACGGGAGAAATTTGAAAAAGGTAACTTCCGTCATTTATCTAGGAAGTATTGTTTCGACCACAGGCAAGCGGAACGGATGAAGATGTCAAAGCAGGCCAGATTCACAAAGGCAAGACACACCTTCATCAACCTGAAAACAGTTTGGAAGTCTTCTGCACTCCGCCTCAGCATAAAGAACAAGATTCGGTGCCACTATATGGGTCAGGACGAAGTTCAACAATAGCGTCCCCAGGGGTGTGAACCCTCTAATGACCTTGAACGCATGCTAGTCGTTGGCTGACGGCACTTTTCATTATCATAACTGAAATATCAACCCTATTCACCAACTAAGAAACAAATTTCACTCAGATCACGTTTTTAAGTACTGTCTGGACATTGTGTTAATAGGTCGTTATACTGAGAATTAGGGTTAAGTTTACGATTAAGGATAGTTTCAGATTTGGTATTATTTATTTTGATATGTTTTGCTGTCCACATTTTACCAATAAGTAATCGTCGGTTCTCTTGCTGGAAACTATAGTAATTCAACCGACGGCTTTTGGGGAAGACTTCAAAACAGGATAAGAGCGATAAAAGGGTCACAAAATATGCTCACATCTTCAGTCACCTCGGTGAATACATGTACAGAAACTGATCTAACTTAAAAACTGATACTCCTCATTATAACTGGGACGTATTTTTAAGTCATGTCAGACAAAGACACCCCCAGTTTAATGTGCTTTCATGCATTTTCATGTAAATAAGCATCTTTTTTTGTGCGAAAATTTCCCACTTTTATGATTGGTTGACTCAAGGTCACTCGTGCGTTCGCATCGCTTGGGACGCTATTGTTGAACTTTGCCTGTATCAGAAACTTGGCTATCACGTCACCAAAATCATTTCCAACAGGTTGCAGGCTTTCATCAACAACTGCCTTCGATGGCGCCACACTAAAGATCAAATGGCCGGACAAAAATAATCAGCACCAAGAAACTCTGGCAACAAACCAACAAGAACCTATTGTTCAACAATTATGTAGAAGGAGATGGATTAGGCATACGCTGCGGGGACCATAACACACCAAGCCATCGGTCGAATGGGGAACGACGATTGGATGGTCCAAGAGTGACACGCAGGAGGTCATGAGAGATTATGGGTTATCGTGGAGCTAGTCAGCTGAAGAGGACAGCACCAAATAGAACAAAACGGAGATGTGCTGTTGAAGTCAGTCCTATGTTCGACTAGGAACTCAAGGTCGGTTGGTCGGTCGTTCGGTTTTCGACATAGAACTTTGCACATATGTGCGGCAGTTCAAGTCGCCAAACTCCATGTAGCACACAAAGCAAGAGAAGAAAGTAGAAGAAATGCATAATAGAGACAGTAAAGAGGTGTGAGACAAAGGAATAGTAATAACGGAGAACAAAACAGTTTTATTGGAAATCATAAGTCACAAGGAGTGGATGCATCTGCGCCACTGAGAACGATTTTGAGCCATGTCACCAATTGTTTCCAACCATTGGTTTTCACCATCCCGAGGACCCCAACCAGTCAACAAGGCAGTCTACACCTTCCTACGTGGCTGGCTGGCTTAGACTAACTGTTGTGGATTTCATTGACTGGTGAGGCCATGTTTTGGTTTGACCGCCACTAGCTCTTTTCCAGCCTGACCCTATGTCAGCTAACATTGCCCGTCGAGGAAGACGATGACTAGGCATACGTAACACATGTCCTAACCATGTCAGTCGATGTAATTTCACAGCCTCGTCGATTGATTTTCCCTCCCACCTACCTAGCACTCGACGCCTAACCTCAATATTGCTCACCTTATCATACCACTTCACACGGGAGATAGAACGCAGACACCTATGATCGAATACAGATAATCTTTTCATGTCTTCTGCTCTCAATGGCCAGGTCTCACAGCCATAAAGGAGGACGGAGCGGACTGTTGAGCAGTACACACGCCCTTTGGTCGATAGTTGGATATCGCGTCTACGCCAGAGACGGCGTAAACTGGCATATGCGAAACTAGCCCTCTGTATTCGTACTGAGATTTCGTCTGAGATCAACCCGTTGGGGCTGATGGTACTTTCCAAGTAAGTGAAGCAGTCAACGTGCTCTACCAATTCACTTCCTATTTCTAATCTAGGGGTCGGTGAAGTCCAATCTTGCAGCATCATTTTACACTTTACAGGGGCGAATCGCATGCCAAACATACGAAGATTGTTGCTCAGGGTGTTCAGTAGACTCTGCATTTTGTCAGCGTCCTCGCCTAGAAGGACTATATCGTCTGCATATTCTAAGTCGACGAGATTATTCCCTGGTAGCAAGTCAATCCCTGAGTCGCTGAAGTGTGTTAGGGAACAATACTACTACTAATAATAATAATAATTTATTGTATATTATGATGAAAACTATTTGAACTAAAAATGATCAGAAATCCAACAAGCAAACGAACGAACAAACAAGCGGACATTATCTACAATGAACTTTGAATCAACACAAAAAATAAAATAAAAACAACGAAAATAAAAATCACAACAATAAAAATGACAAAAAAACAACAAAGCAAAATAAAGCAAAGTCAAAAAAGAAAACAAAACAAACAAATTATGATGATGTCAAATAATGATGAAAACATTGTGTCATGGATGGATGGATGGTTATCATCGTTGTTAAACTGAGCCAGGGGAAAATGACATAATGGCCTCCCCATCACAGAATGAAAGACTACTACTACTACTAACTAACTAACAGTAATCAGTAGTGCTGGTAACACATAAGTAGCAGCAAAAGTAGCAAAAAAAAGCATAGTCGCATAATGAAAACAAAAGCAAAATAAAATAATGATAATCACAAGAAAACAATCACATATTAATGGAGTTGAGTAATTCAGAGGGGAGGAGAGCAGAGGAGATGGAACTAGCACCTAGGGGAGGGGCAGAGAGAGAAAGACGTTAAAAAATAAGAGGATAAACCAAATCACAGGATAATGAGCTGAATGTACGTACATGTAGTACTTGTCATCGTAGAAATAGAAGTAAAGGTAAACTGTGAGACAGTAAAACGAGAGCACTGTCGATAAAGTTATGCAGAGCAAACAAGAAAAGTAGTCAATGATCACGCGATAAACATAACGAAAGCATGAGGATAATCACACGGGTTGAAATGTAAGCGCACCCACACACGCACAAATACGTTACTCCTTTACTAACCCACCAATGTAATTGAAATAACGAAAAGAAATATAATCCTTCAAGATATTCGGTAGAACAAGCTGTTGAATTGGTAGTGTCTTCACAGAACGTAATAAAGATAAGATAGCCAGTCGTGAAAGGGATTGTAATGATGGAACTTGATCTAGGGAGAGGAAGGGAGAAGACAACAAAAAACAATGGAAAGGAGAGAAAAATAATTAGTTGGAACAAAAAAGGGAATTCTGAGGTGCTTGCGGAAGTCTGTGGATGGTTCCGCATACCGCAGAATTAAAATTTCCCCTTTTATTCCTTTACGTTCCAAGTGGAATATAGGGCTTCAGACTAGAGCTTTGAAGTCTCTGTAGCAGTAGTTTTATTTTCACGGGTCGCACACACACACAACCTTCCCTGTTTACCGCCCTTACTACCGGCTAGACGAGGGTTAGGAGTGCGTCGGCCGAGGGTCCACCCCCGAAACTTATGCGTAGTTGGCAAGCATTATACCGCTGCACCACCGACGCACAAAAGATGTTTGTGGGCCGATATCATAGCACCATTATCCAAATGCTATGACTCTCCCACCACTGATTTAACGTTCAGTCGGCGAGTTTAGACAGCTCTCTAAATCACCTCCCCACACCCATATACAGTCCACTAGTGTTTCGTAATCGCAGGACCCAGAAGACAACTAGTTGAGACTGGATACACATGGTCTACTGGAAGTCGTTTGAAAAAATTGTGACTGTATGAAGATTTTACCACTTGCCTCGAACCGCAGCAAGATATTCAGGGTTCTTAGGTCGATATTTTTTCACCCCACCTGTCCAGATCAGAAAGCCAGTATAGGTCCTTTGCTGGTCCACACCAACACCTTACTGCTGTTACATTCCTACTCACCAACAGTCCGACTTTTCTATCTCAGACTCCTAACACAGTGTGAACAACTTACACCATGACAGTAAGTGCTTTTAGTCCAATCACGGAAGTCCAATCAAAACGACCTTTCTAGCATAACAGAACTCGCAGGAACATTCGTCCCAGTTAGTGTACCTCGTTGGGCGGGGGGTCATTGAGATACGCAAAACCAACCGCCACGAACAAGTAGAAGCTATCACAATCAGTGATGCAACAGACAGAAAACTTAAGGTCTGCGGCCTGTCTTTGTTTGTTCTTTCTTGTTTGGTGTGTCTCAGTAGCATATTTATCACTTCTGCCCTGTGACACGGCAGCAGGAAGCACGGTCGTTGTTAATCCGGGCCCCGACCGATCCGGCATAATATTTTGTGAATTTGTTTGAATCATAGTATTGGATTGGGTAGCTGCTTTTTGTCTAACCGCTATCCAAACAACCTTTCTGACATGGTAGGACCTACAGGAAGATAAGTTCCAGCCAGTGTAGCTCGTTGGGTCATTGCGATATGCAAGCCCGACCACCACGTCAAGGTAGCAGCTACCGGTCGGGACCAAAGAAAGGGTTGGGCACACGCCAAGAATACTGTTGAGTAACATCACACACATATACCAGGCCAGGACCTCGAGTGGAATCCGAAATGGACACCAAGGAAGAGATGAAAGCCCATGGACGAATCTGAAGTCAGCTAAAAAATGACTACAGACAACAGAATGAGGTAGAAATATGCTGCTGTTCCACTAAGAGGAATCCAAGGGAATAGTAATAATGATAATATCAACGATAAAAATATGTGTGAACTCACTTACATTGCACAGATTTTAACAATTGATAAACAGGACTTGTATGTGAAACATAATCAATTGGAGCATGATTTTCTTTGTCAATAGGAGATGGAAATGCACCGAATTCTAGTAGCAGCTGTGTTATGTCGATATCATCTAGCTTCGCTGCCATGTGTAAAGGTGTTGTTAATCGTACACCACAATTGGGATCTGCACCTAAGAGAGATCGTATACACGCATACATATAAAACAAACAACAAAGAGTAGATAGAATACAGGACTCATATATATATATGTGTAAAACTTGGCCACTGTGGTAGTACGTAATTCCATACTAGTTTGTTTATTAGATATATCACATAGTGGGACAGTATTACTGTTTACTGGATGACACAGTTTCGAACACAATTCATTATAGTTCATAATCATATCATCAATTATAATCACACGACTTCGTAACTTGAGTTTTATCGTTTTCTTTGTTCTCTCCTATTTGTCGTCGTTGGGGCAATCGAATTTTCCAGATATCTGGGACAGGTGTTGAATCTTAATAATAATAATAATAATAGTGACGACATGCATGTCAAATCTGCTCAAGATAATGACAACAGCGACAATAAGGAATCTAAATCATAAGTAGTAATTCCATACAAGGAAGGAACCTCGGAAACCTTACGCAGAATACTTAACAAGGCAGGCAGAAATAAAAGTGGCTGGCGGTTAAAGGATCAGTTCTGTGGAACCAATAAAACAAAACAATCTAGTTTATCTAATACCCTGCAATGACTGTCAGGTCAAATACATAGGTCAAAGTAGTAGAACAGGTGCAGTGAGTCAGAATAGCCGAGCATAAAACCTACCAAAATCTAGATCAGTTGACCCGAATAAGACAAGAAATCTGGAGAATAGGATAGTTCAGCTACAGCACTCACTACATGGAATTACACACAAACATACAATAGGCTGGATGGGATAAGATGACAGTTTTAAAATCTAATGTGACAGCAGGGTGGAGAAAGAGATTGATGTCAACAGAAGCTTTGTTTATCGAATCAACTGAAGATACTACGTGTAATAGGAATGATTCAACACCTGTCCACCCAGATATCTGGAAAATTCCACTACCCCAACGACGACAAATAGAAGAGAACAAAGAAAACTATAAAATTCAAGTTTCGAAGTCTTGTGATTATAATTGATGATATGATTATGAACAATAATAGATTGTGTTCGAAACTGTGTCATCCAGTAAACAGTAATACTGTTTCACTGTGTGATACATCTAATAAACAAACTAATATAGAATACAGGACGTTTATGACTCCATATGAAAATGTTTATTTGTGTTTATTAGCATTTGCTATCCACAAATATCATCGGACACTTACCCTTATGGTTTTATAAAGGAGAAAAAAGATCCTCCCCCCCTCGCCACAGCTCTATCCTGGAACACCTGATCGAGTCTGGACACTAAGCACCCCACCCCAAAAAAACAACTACAAAGTTATCTACAGAATACATGGGGATCTTGCTAAAAGAGTACGAATTAAACTTCTTCAAACCACAGACACTATAGCAATTCACATAATTAAATCCCGAACTCTGCATACACAACCAAGTTTGTTCAGTCACTAAATCTGCAATGGATTTGATCTATGTTAACACTGGACACGCAATTTTTGTTTTTTGTTTCTTAATTATATTACTTTCTCTCCTCACCCCCGCCTCTATTAAATTTCTACTCTTCATTACCGCTGTTGTTAACTAGACTCGTTCAATTTTAGTTAAATTCTACTCAACTTTATCAATTATATTACGTAACTCAATTTGCTTATGTAATTCTACTTCAGTTTCTACCCGACTAACGCTTTCTACATTATGTAATTTGTTATCTAAAATTTACACTTCTAATGACAAATCTTTAGAAATATTCATTTTGTGGCTAAGACAATTTATGATATATATACATGCGATCGTACAGCTTGAGAATGATGTCACCGAAAAGAGCAACTCTTCGCTCTGAACGTCTTTCCTTTTAAATGTTTATTTCACCCTTCGACAGATTCTGGAACATAAACATTCTTACCGGCGTCCAACAATCGTCATATTTCTTGAACTGAAAGTGGTATTCGATTCCGTCGACCTAGAGGTACTATGGCAATGTTTGCCTATGAAGGGAATGCGGAGAATATACATTGCACTGATCAAGGCATTGTACTCGAACTCATACAGTCAGCCAGGTGAGAGCTTACGGCGAGTTGTTATCTGAAATGGTGACAACTAGTGGTGTCCGATAGGGATGACCACTTTCCGTCCCCATTTCTATTTAATTTCATCATGGATGTACTAATTGAATTAACCCTAAGTGACGTCAGCGACTCAGGGATTGACTTGTTACCAGGATATAATCTCGTTGACTTAGAATATCCATACGATATAGTCGTTCTAGGTGACAAAATGAAGTTGAGTCTTCTGAACAACTTGAGCATCAATCTTCGAATGTTTAGCATGCGATTCGCTCCTGTCAATTCCAAGTAAGATGATGCTACAGGACTGGACTACATCGAATCCTAGCTTAGAAACGGGGTGGAGTGGTGGAGCGTGTTGACCACTTCACCTGTTTGGGAAGTTGCATCAGCCACAATGAGTTGATCGCTAACGAAATCTCAGAAGGATACAAAAGGCTCCTTTTGTATTTGCCAACCCATGCCATCTCTTGCGTAGACATGATACCCGATTGTCGACCAAAGGGCGTATGTACTGCTCAGCAGTTCGCTGCATCCTCCTTTGTGGCTGGCTGTGAGCCGTGGCCATTGAAAATGGAAGACATGAAAAGGCTAGCTGTCTTTGATCATAGGTGTCTGAGTTCTATCTCCCGTGTTAGTTGGTACGACAAGGTGAAAAATATTGAGGTTAGGCATGAGTCGAGTGCTAAGTAAGGAGGGGAAGTCAATCGATGTGGTTGTGAAGCCTCTTCGACTGAGATATTTAGGACATGTATTACGCATGCCTCGCCATCGTCATCCTCGACGGGCAATCTTAGCAGACACAGGATGGATTAGGTTGGAAAAGAGATAGCTAGTGGTGGTCAAACCAAAACATGGCTTCATCAGTTAATGAAATCCATAACAGCCAGTTTAAGCCAGTCACGTAGGGAGGTGTAGACTTCCTGGCTGCAGACAATTGGTGATATGGCTCAAAATAGTCATTATCAATGGCTAGCGCATATGTATTCACTCTTTGCGATGATTTGTCATATCCAATAAAATTCAATTGTTCTTCTATATTACTATTCTTTCTCCCTCTGTCACTCACACTTCTGTTCATTATCTCTCTTTTGAATCTCTCTTTACTCTCTCCTATTGCTTTGTGCACAGTGGCAACTCGAACTGCCGCAAATATCTGCAAAGTTCTACGCTGAAACCAGTCAGTCAGTCAGGGGAGAAAAAATTATAAAATTAACACCTCCAAAATGTTTATATTTCGGTTTGAGAACAGATATTCGCCGATGACATCGTGTGCTTTTGGAAGTGTGTGGGCGGTTGTTACTTCCCGGCTGCCCACACCGTGGAAGTTGATTGATTCTTCGGGTACCTGAAACAGAAAGAGAGTTAGTGTTGCGTAACTGCAGAGCCCAGGGGACAACTGCTTGAGGCCGGTCACACACGGCCTGTATGAACTGGTTTCTGGGATTGGTTGCGTATTAGTAAACTTACCGCCGGTTACGGACCACCGTAGGGTAAGTCGGGATGTACAATTTTTTGGGTCGACCTTTTCTAACCCCCTCTCTCTGGATTGGAGAGACAGAATAGCTGGCTGGCATGCTGGTCATCTGAGGGAAACACCTCACTGCTGTTACACCCCTGTTCCCCAGCAGTACGACTTCGCCCTCAGACCCCCCAGCATAGTGTAAGAAAGATTCTTACACAATGCCGGTAACTGCTTTTAGTCTAATCGCTATCCTAACAACCTTCTTGGCATGGTAGGACCTGCAGGAACATTGGTTTCAGCCAGTGTAGCTTGTTGGGTCATCACGATGTGCAAGCCCGACCACCACGTCAAGGTAGCAGCTATCGGTCGGGGCCGATGACATCAGCTGACGGTGGTGCTATAATACATTGTGAACCAACAGAAGTGGTTACGATTGATGGGTCATTGGATTCCGTCCCAATGGGTGAATGGTCAACGAATTCGCTTCGTAACCGTAAGGTCTTGGACTAGGGGTCATGGGTTCATACGGCTAGAACGGAACAACCCCAGTTTTTGACGATCCTTTAACTGAAGCCAGTTTTCGGCTTAACATGAAATCAAAATGATTTGTTACCAGTAAATGTAAGAATAAGGTGAGCAGAGAAGATTTAGAAATGTCTCTCAGTTAACACTGGATTAATCTCCCAAAAAATTCTCCTTGTTACTATTTTCCAAAAATTGGTCCATATTTTCTAAACGTGTTAAACACAACTAATGATGTGTATAAAAAACAATTAGTCACTTGGAAAAAGATGTTAGCATGTACAATCTTTTAAAAAAGTGAACTATACCTTTTGAAAGTAGTAGATAAACACCAGCATAAAATCTTCTTTGTATAGCTATGTGTAAAGGACAAAGACCAGAACGTTCAGGAGAATTTAAACTTGCACCAGCATCTATTAAAACTTCCATAGCATGTAATGATTCTATAAGCATTATTGAAAAAGGGAAAAGATGAAGCCTACCATTTTGTGTAGCATAAATTAAAGGTGAACCCCAATAAGACGGGGGATTTACATCAACTTTACTGTTAAGTAGAAGCGATATAATTTCAGCTGATCCACTTAAAGCTGCATCACAGATAGGCGTTTGTCCATCAATATTAGAAGCATTTGCATGGACACCACTGTCGAGTAGCAGACGCACTGCTTCAACATTGCCTAATAAACATGCATGATGCAGTAGGGTATTATTGTCTGCATCACGAGAATGAATATTGAATGTTTGTATAAGATGTTTTAAATCATTATTATCACCAGATTTTAGAATTCGAATTGCATCAATCATGTGAAGATTTGTTTTCAGCAGTGAGTAGGTGACATTCAAACTTCAACAAGTGTGTGCGCGTGCGTGTGTGCGTGTCGAACAGGACGAGATCTGTAATGAAATGAAATGAAACGGGAAGAAAAGTGAAAGTTACATTTTTTAAATTTAACCATATCGAATTATTAGAAGTGATTGTTATACGAAGTAAATTTATGCTGATCAGATTAGTTTTAGACTTCTGACTGAGTTTCAGTGTGACTGACTGACCGACTGACTGGTTTCAACGTAGAACTTTGCACCGATGTACATCAGTTCGAGTCATCACACTTCACTTAGCACACAAAGCAAGAGAAGAAAGTAAAAAGAAGTGAAAAACAGAGACAATAAACAAAGATATGAGGCAAAAAGAATAGTAATATCGAAGAACCATATAGTTTCATTGGAAATTTTGTCTCAAGGAGTGGATGCATCTGAGCTAGCCATTGACAATGATTTTGAGCCATATCACCAATTATCTCCAGCTTTCATTGGTTTTTACCGACCCGAGGACCCCAACCAGAAAATCTACACCTTCCTACGTGACTTAAACTGACTGTTGTAGATTTCATTGACTGATGAGGGCATGTTTTGGTGTGACTACAACTGGATCTTTTCCAAACTGACCCTATGTCAGCTAACATTGCCCATCGAGGAAGGCGATGGCTAGGTATACGTAACACGTGTTCTAACAATCTCAATCGATGTAACTTCACAACCTCGTCGACTAATTTCGCCTCCCACCTACCTAGCACTCGACGTCTAACCTCAATATTGCTTGCCCTATTATACCACTTCACATGGGAGATAGAATGCAGGCAGCTATAATCAAAGACAGCTAGTCACGCATTTCATGTATTTCACTTCCAATAACCATGTCTAACTCACAGTCAGCCATAAAGGAGGACGGAGCCGACTGATGAGCGGTACACACGACCTTTGGTCGATAGCCAGATATCACGTCTCAATGTAGAACTCTGTACAATGATAGAGCAGCAGTTCAATTTGCCACATTTTATGTAGCACACAAAGGTACAGAAGAGAAATTCAAGTAGATTACAATGAACAAAAATGTGGGAGAGAATAATAATATGGAATAATACAGAGTCTAATAGACCTGTGCCATTAAAAGGAGTGAATGCATCTGTACCGCTGAGAACGGTTTTGCGGTATATCACCAACAGCCTTCAATTATCCCTGGAACCTCAACCAGATAGCCTAAACCTACCGATGTGGCTGGCCCAAAACATACTGTCAAATACTTCATCGACTGATGTTAGATTTTGATGGAATGTTGCTACAATTTGGTTTAACTACCTCTAAATCTTCCAGCCTAATTCCATGTCAGCTAACATTGCCCATCTAAGAAGGCAACGTCTCACCTTGCCCGACACGTGTCCTAGCATTTCCCGGCCGACGTAGCTCCACAACCTCATAGACTGACATACCATATTCCCTAGCACTTCGGGCTACACCTCACTTTTACTCACCAAATTATACTACAACAAGAGACATGGAAGTCAAACTCCTATGATGAAAGACGGAAAGCTGCTTCATATTTTCCACTCTTAATGACCATATCTCACAGCTATAAAGGACAGAGAGGACTGCTGTGCAGTATACGCGTCCTCTAACAGATAACCGGATATCACATCGTAAGTTGGCAAATGCTACACGAACCGTGCTGAGATGCAACTTTTTAAGCGAGGTGGTCAACACGCTGAACAACTTCACTCCCTGCCTTTATTCTGTTAATGCAGTCAAGTCCTGAAGCATCATCTTACATTTGACAGGAGCGAATCGTATGCCGAACATCCGAAAACTCCTACTCAAGGTGTTGCGAAGACTACAGTTTCACCTAGAAGGAAAATATCCGTATACTCTAAGTCTACAAGACTGTACCCTAGCAACACACCATTCCTTAAGCTGCTACAGTCATAGGCAACTGCTTTGGTAAATTTATGGTGAAATTAAATAAAATGGGAACGGCAGGCATCGCTGACGGGCACCGCGAGTTGTCACCGCTTCCCACGTTCGAGGGTTTACGTCTGACATGGCCATGAATACATGTTTTGTTAATATAGATATATACTAGGCAAAGCTGTGAGAATGGGTATTACTACATTTTACTCTCACACTAAAAATATCATGATATATATCCACAAAGCCACTATACGGAAGAGGTTAGAGTTAGGATGAATACGTAAACTCGTAAACCCGCACATTAAGATGCTCATATTACTCGCCCACCACGAATTCACAAACATATAAATATACTGCTTCATCTGATTGAACCCAGTAAGAGAATATCTTCGCAGATATAAGAAAAACGTAGAGATGCAGGAAGAAACTGGAAGAAATGGGATGATTTATTAGCTCAAAAGGAGAATGTGGGAAAATAGATTGAAAGATAGAATGCGGTAAAACTAGAGCTACTGGTTCATGAAGAAAATAAAAGACAGATTCAGAGAAGAAAATTTTCTTTATCGACGAAATCATCTTCAGAGGCTGTACAGTCTTATTTATACTTACAAAAATATATAGTGGTCTATTATTGAGTAATAGGGGGTGACATAATTGATATAATTACTCAGAAGTGGCTTAAGAATTGAAAATTGAAAGTTGTAAATTACGTGGTACTCAACGGAACAAAGATAGAAATCTGCTAGAATATGATTTAAAAAATATAATGTTTCACTTGTTTCTAAAATTTTGTTTTTACCTCACCCGCTAAAAGCTGCTGAAGTGTAGGTCAGACGTACAGTTATAACCTCTAATTCGCCGGATAACGTCGTCATAGCCTTCAATATACCTGGTCTCATAACACAGATACATAAGGAAAGACTAACATTCAGACCTTACATAGATGCTAGTGATTTCTTCAATAGGCCTTGTAATTCATCTCATATAGGAATTTGGAAATGTTTCATAGCAGGCCCCAAGACTCTAACCATTAAGCCGATAGACATTATGTGTAAGTGCTTCTGTATTCGGACAGGTAAGTATGAAGTTGTGCCGTTACCTCATACTTTTCCAGAAACCCGTTAGGCACATTTGACTTGAACAGGTCAACCGTCAGCATTCCTGCAGTCAAGAAAACCCGCATGATGACAATAAGTAAATTTTACTTCTATCAAATATGGCGTCTTCTAACAGGACCAAGAGAAGAAATACTTCCTGCCATCAGTACCTGGTGAGAATAAATTCTTTCTAGCGACCAAAAATTGGATAGACCCCAGACATAAATGGCTTACCACTGGCTGTAAGAAGCTTGTTGAGGCAGATAACTTTTTTGGCTTTCATTTTATTTCCGTAGTTAGCCTCATTTGCAGAAGCCGAGAATTTGATTTTGGCTATGTAGCAGATGCGCGACTACAGAGACAGGGCAGATAAATTCGAAAATACTGACCGTCTTGTTGACTAAAGACAATACAGAGTGCTCCTCGTTCGTATATGACTCAGCTGATCTGGATGCAGTGGAGACACAGAAAATGTGTGCACATTCCAAATACCCAAGCACCGATTTCATGGAAAGTCTGGTGTCACCGATAGCCAGGTAATGCACTAATTAACTATTTTTATTCCTTTTAGCTGTCATCATTAGCAAGTTTGTACCTGGTACAATGCACGAAGACGAAGTGAAGAAAACGCTGAAAGCGGCCACTAGGGTCTACTTCCACGACATGCATGATCACATAGCCAAAAAGGAAAGCCGGAGAAGAGTAAGTAGATATTTCCAGGTTCACTTAAGTGAGCAACAAACAGTTTCAATGTATGCCGTTCAACCAAATACTTATTTCATTTTAACAGGTTGGTAGAAACAAGACTATTAACAGGAGGAGTCCTTCCGTAAGCAACTTTCATGAAACGTATGCTGTAGATCTATGACGCAACTGTTATTAATATGTCATAGGTGTTAGGCCAAATAACCTTAATTAGTTTTTAAAACTGTCTAATAATGTCTACTATTATTCTAAACGTTATGATTACGAATGCCGTCTTTGATATGAATTACATGTATGTGTATATCGCTGGTTACACAGTAAATAGTTTATTTTAAATAATCTAACTATCATTACACATGTAGTCTATTTATGGATGTTATTTGAGCTGAACACAGAATTGTGTTTAAAAAAATTTCACTAATTGTGACCAAATATATAAATATAATTAAGTTGATATATTCAAAATTTCACGAACTTCTTACACATTAAGTAACCCTTTTATTATATTATTATCGGCCGTAAAGCTGTTAGTCTAAGTGTGAACGTTCATTACTGCTCAATACTAAAATATTTTCTTTTCAGGATACTTCCACGAATCTATTGGACGATCGCGGTCTGGCGTGATTAGGAAATCGCTCAAAATTAAGAATAATATCAATATTATTGTGTTTACAATTTGTAAATTCCAGCTATTTGATACTCCTGAACTATTAGTCGGGAGAATTCTTGTTATTTTTTATCAGTTGGGATTATTACTACATCTGTCCTCCAACTGAGTATCAACTAAAAGGTCTCCACGTATGCGAAACTTTAGACTAAATGTCACCATAAAAATATGGTTTTGAATGTTAAACTCTTCAACTTACTGTCTATTTTAGCGCACAAATATCACACTGAGTTCCATATCCACAGCTGTAGTAGCGTGACAATGACAAATCCCGCCAGGAATTCCCTCTTCACTCATGTTTCTGTCATTGTATCAAAATGAAAAGTACACTATTGAACAAATATAAGCACAATGGTGGAGTTAGACAAGATAATGATGGGCGCAGGTAAAGTGTCACAGCTAAACTCAGGGTCTTGCAAAAGCTGAGCTTCAAGAACAGATAAGACACTGATAATGCTATGAAATATTATTCGGAATCAAAGCATGCCTGCTTTTTGGACTTGAAGATAATAGACACAGTATTCTAACTATTTCCTAGATAATTTTTCTGTAAATCTATACTGTTAGGTAGGTTTAGAGCCTTTAGGATTAAGGTTCAGGGTTAAACTTAGGATTATTTTTGGTGTTAGCACTAGGTTGAAGAACAGTGTTAGAAACATCTATGGATCTCAAAGTACCACGACCTGCAGTCAGCCGGATGAATGCATATATCGCACACGGTATGATTTACCTATAGATCATCTGTTCAGTGACTGGAGGACATTCTTATTATTATTGTTTCCTTTAATTCCTAGAGGAACATAGGGCTTCAGCCGCGCGTCTCCATTGCGTTCGGTTCTCTGCTAGAGTTTAACCTGGCTCCAAGTCTGCCCACACGCTTTCATCTCCTCTTCACATGGCCTCCTCCAAGTCACCCTTGGACGACCAACTCGCCTCTTCCCTCTAGGGTTACACTCGAGCAGTGGCTTGTCTAGTGGTGTCATTTGATGGTTTGTTTTCTCAGAGTATGACCAATCCATCTCCATTTCCTCCTGCATATTTGTTTCGCAATTGGCTCCTGGCTGGTTCGCTCATTGCCAGAGATCTCTGTTGCTGATCTTCTCTGGCCGGCCATCTAATCCTGAGTGGTATTGAGCGAAGACAACTGTTAATGAAGGTCTGTAGTTTGATTGAGATGCTGTTTATGACGCGCAGTGCAAGTCTCTGATCCGTATAGTGAGTAGCACTGACTGACTTCACATTGGAGTTGAAAATCCGGATCTTATCTTCGTTTTGCTGCTGAGTGCTGTTGACCTCCACACAGACTTGAGAGTAATGAAAGCTTGTCTTGCTTTCCCGACCCTCGCTGCTTTGATATCCTCGTCAGTTCCGCCTGTAGTTGAAACTATGCTTCCCAGGTAGGTAGGTAAAAGAGGTTGTTTCTTTCAGGTCCCTCTCATTTTTGCTGATCACCGTCTGTTTTTGTTGTTATTGTCCAGGAATCTTCATCACCTCTGTTTTCTCTATATTCACCTGAAGTCCTATCTTTGATGCTTCTTCTGCACACTTGTCGCTTTTCGCTTGCATATCTTCCAGTTTGTGGGAAATCAGACATATATCATCGGCGAAGTCCAGATCCTCCAAGTTTTTTGTATGAGTCCATCTTATGCCTGTTTCCTTTCTGCTAGCCGCTGTTTGTCGCATTATCCAGTCTACTGCAATCAGGAAAATCACTGGCGATAGTAGGCAGCCAGCCTTGTCTTACTCCTGTCCTCACTTCGAAGGGTTCCGTAAGTTTCCCGTTGTGGATTGCTTGGCATTCAGCATTGTCGTACAGCTGTTGGACGAGATGTATAATTGTCGGTGGCACCCCATAGTAGCGAAGTAGTTGCCAAATCACCTCTCGATCGACGCTGTCGAAGGCCTTTTCAAAGTCGATGAAGTTGAGATAGAGAGTTGACTGCCATTCCAAGCTTTGTTCAATGATGATTCGTAATATGGCGATCTGATCAGTGCATGACTTGTTTCTCCTGAATCCAGCCTGTTCCGGTCAAAGTTTTTCATCCAGAGCATGTTTGATTCTCTCCAGGATGATGTGGCTTAGTATTTTGCTTGGGATGGACAGGAGCATAATTCCACGCCAGTTCTTGCATTGACTTAGGTCTCCTTTCTTTGGTAGTTTGAATAAGTGTCCTTTCTTCCAATCCTCGGGTACCTTGCCTTCTTTCCACACCTTCTCCAGTAGTGGCGTCATCAAGTCCGCTGTTGTCTCTGGGTCCATTTTCAATGCTTCTGCGGGGATTCCATATGGTCCTGCTGCTTTTCCAGCTTATAGCGTCTTGATTGTCTTCGGGACTTCTGATTTCGTCAGGGGTTCGGTGTTCACTGGTAGCTCTATCTCCGTCGTTGGTATTGTTGGGCGCGTTGTAGGTGGTGGTCTATTTAGGAGTCTTTTGAAGTGTTCAGCCCAGTGTTTCCTTTGCTCCACTTCTTTGGAGCACTCCGTTGTCATCTTTCACCGGCTTGATTTGTGTCAAACTTCTGCCCGATAGGTACCTAGTAGTTTGGTAGAGTGTTGCGAGGTCTCCTTTGCCTGCAGCTTGTTCTGCTTCACTTGCCATGGCTTCATAATATTTTTTGTCTTCTCTGGCACTCTGCTTCACTCTCTTGTTCAGTGTCTTGTAGCTTGCATTCAAATCCTGATTTTGTTGCTCGTCGGTGCACTGGAGAATCTTTTGTTCCACCCCTCTCTCTTCTATCAGTCTCCCAGTGTCCGTAATGAGCCACTGTTTGTCCTGTCTCTTCTTTCTGCCTAGAACTTCCATGCAGGTTTGACTCCACACTGTCTTCAAGTTGTTCCAGTGTTTTTCGACGCTGACCTCTTCGCTAGTGTTGATTTGTGTCTCGGCTTTGTCCTTTATGCTTGCAGTGAAGATGTCCTTTGTATCCTGGTCCTTCAGTTTCTGAGTGTTGAACTTGGCTTGTGGTCTATCTGCAGCTACTGTTTCTCTGAAAGCTTTTAATTGGATTTGGATTGTGCCTTGTACGAGATAGTGGTCTGAGCCAACGTCTGCTCCCCTTCTTACTTTTGTGTCCAGTAGGCTGCCCCTCCACTTCCCTGAGCAGCATTGAGATGAAGTCGATTTGGTTTTTGGTTCGCCCATCTGGTGACACCCATGTAGCCTTGTGGATATCCTTGTGTTTGTATACGCTGCCACCAATCACTAGTTCATTGAAGGCGCAGAAGTCGGCGAAGAGTTCTCCATTTTCATTCATCTCTCTCAGAGCTTCTTTACCCATGATGAGTTCCCTTCCTGTGTTGTCTGATCCCAGTTTGACGTTCATGTCTCCTATTAGTATTTTAATGTCGCCGACTGGAGTATTGTCCATTGTTGCCTGTAGTTGTCTGTAGAATTCTTCTTTTTTTTGAGGTCTGTGCTGTTTGTCGGTGCATAGCGTTGTATAATTGACACTTTCCTCCCTTTGAAGTTGAATCTGGCGGTCATTATCCTGGGCGAGATCGCCTCCCATTGCATCAGGGCCTTCGTTGCCGTTGGTGACATCATGGTAGCCACGCCCTCGGTGTGTGAGTGGTTATCCTCTGGGTGACCGGAGTAGATCACTGATCACCCGTTGACAATTTGGTGAGTCCATTCCAGTTCCATCTGCTTTCACATATCCTCAGTACTTGAATTCCGTATCTTTTCATTTCCTTTGCGATCTGGGCAGCTTTGCCAATCTCGTACATAGTACGGACATTCCATGTCCCCACACAGACTTTTTGTTTTGTCTCCAGGAGATACATCGTGCTGAAGTTTCTGTAGCAGGTTTGTTTGTAGGGTGGGGTTGCTAGCCTCACGCCTGAGAATGGGAGAGAGAAAAGGTTAGTGTTGCGTGACCGCAGAGCCTAGGGAACAACTGCTTGAGGCGGGTCACACGCGGCCTGTTTTTGTTTGTTCTTTTTTGTTTGGTGTGTCTCAGTAGCATATTTATCACTTCTGCCCTGTGACACGGCAGCAGGAAGCGCGGTCGTTGTTAATCCGGGTCCTGACCGGTCCGGCATGATATTTTGTGAGTTTGTTTGAGTCATAGTATTGGATTGGGTAGCTGCTTTTTGTCTAACAGCTATCCAAACAACCTTTCTGGCATGGTAGGACCTACAGGAACATAAGTTCCAGTCAGTGTAGCTCGTTGGGTCATTGCGATATGCAAGCCCGACCACCACGTCAAGGTAGCAGCTATCGGTCGGGGTCAAGTGTGATATAGACGGTAAAATCAAAAGTTATATCCACAGAAATGCGATTTGACTGGCAATTTATCCGAATCTCAAAGGCTTCTGATTTATAAGTAGCAAAGAGGAGAGATTAACGAGAACACTGTCTGATTTTGTAAGAAAACTTTGCTCAGAAGAAAAGGCAGACGATGTGTCATCCACTGTGGAAAACTGCCTGCATGATAATGGTTTGTCGACAAACATGGGAAACATGATGTTGACAAAGTGAATTACAGCACACTATAGAAAGTGTCAGACTTTCTACAGCTTGGCTTCAGAGTTGATAATACTACTATTAGAATAAGATGCAGACTGAACGCTGTCCTGAAAGGATCATCTCCAACCACGAAGCTTGCATTTATCTATCATTTGGACAAACTCCCAGCTCATGTTACCTCCAACTGTGTCTACCAGTTTACTTGTACGTCGCAAAGCATTTGCATTGGAGGAGGAAACAGAAGGGTTATTGTCCGCATTTCTGAACACATAGCAAAGAACCTGAGAGTGAGGGGCTCACAGACATTAAACAGTGTGATTGCGCGACATCTACTGGATACTGGCTATATTTTGGACAATCTGGCGAAAGAGACCTAGACTGCTACGTTTTACTGAGGAGATTACCATCAAGCGACTTAAACCAGATCTTAGTATATAGAAAGGAACAGTTGTAAAACTCGCCCTGTCCTGCTGGTGATAACAAAGTATACAAATTTTGTTGTGTCATCTTATCTCCTATTTAGAAAACTTTATTTTTCGTCTAAACATAACACTCACTATCGTCCTGCTTTTTGACTGTCTTATGAAAACATATACATCATGTGATTACGTAACCTAATTCTTGTTTTACCCTGTCTAGTTAAACTTTGTTTCTACCCAGTAAATATTTGTTGGACTTGGTCCTTTTGTTTTTAAGCAAAGTCGTCTAATTTGAATTGGACACTAGTAACTAGTGTGACGTGTCTGGTCCTTTTTCTGGTGCGGACTGAATACTATCAGCCAGGTTTTGCAATGTGGCCACCATTCTAGTTAGCTCGCCATAATGGTGCACATTGATTTGATGATATTAGATAGTTGGAGGCAATCGCCAGGAATCCTTTCTTGATCTAGGTTTCGTGCTAGATGGCACTCATCAGCAAGGCGTATCTGCAACATTGAAGGAACTCATGTCCCTTCTGAGATTTGAACCCGCGTCACCCAGTGCTGCAGTTAGAGACGTCGTCAAATTTTCCTGTAAATAGTCAATCTTTTTCACTCTGAATTATTCAACATCTTACAGCATTCCTGACCAGTTATTCCTGTCATTGTGGAAGAAGTAAAATTGCAACAATGTTAAACCGCGATTTCACTACAATCAGTTGACATGACAACAAGCCGCTTATAGACAGTTTATTTATTGATTTTATGAATATACACACAAGAGGTGGGAGGCTTTTTGTTGAAGTTTAATACATTTAGTTTTTCAAAACGGAGTACTCTTCATGCTTTTATACGTAGTCATGAATAGTTTATTATCCGACTAAATGAGTTACTTCATCAGAGTGTACTGTTGTAGGCTGAAGTTTCTAGAGAGTATCACAATTAAGAACGAATTAGCGCAAAGAAAAAGCTGTTTGTGCGGAATAAGACGGCATTACTGTTTATTTCGTGTCGGTTAATGCGAAGACAATATTTCTATATCTCTTTATGTGTTACACAGACAGACTATTTTGCAGACTGTTCTGACTGACTCTAATGTTAGATTGAACAAACAAACTGTAATTTATATAATAACTTATCCATGCCTGTACAATTGGTATGTTCCTGCATAAACAGGAAATATATATATTGTAATTATATTGTGTTTGCATACGCTGCCACCAATCACTAGTTCATTGAAGGCGCAGAAGTCGGCGAAGAGTTCTCCATTTTCATTCATTTCTCCGAGAGCTTCTCTACCCATGATGAATTCCCTTCCTGTGTTGTCCCAGTTTGGCGTTCATGTCTCCCATTAGAATTTTAATGCCACCAACTGGAGTACTGTCCATTGTTGCCTGTAGTTGTCTGCAAAACTCTTCCTTCTCGAGATCTGCGTTATTCGTGGGTGCATAGCATTGTATAACTGACACTTTCCTTCCTTTGGAGTTGAGTCTGGCGGTCATTATCCTGGGCGAGATCGCCTCCCATTGCATTAGGGCCTTCGTTGCCGTTGGTGACATCATGATAGCCACGCCCTCGGTGTGCATGTGGTTATCCTCTGGGTGACCGGAGTAGATCACTGACTCACCCGTTGACAATTTGGTGAGTCCATTCCCGTTCCATCTGCTTTCACGTATCTCCAGTACTTGAATTCTGTATCTTTTCATCTCGTTTGCGATCTGGGCAGCTCTGCCAATCTCGTACATGGTGCGGACTTTCCATGTCCCCACACAGACTTTTTCTTTTGGCTCAAGGAGATTCGTCATGCTGAAGTTTCTGTAGCAGCTTTGTTTACAGGGTGGGGTTGCTAGCCTCACGCCTGAGAATGGGAGAGAGAAAAGGTTAGTGTTGCGTGACCGCAGAGCCTAGGGAACAACTGCTTGAGGCGGGTCACACGCGGCCTGTTTTTGTTTGTTCTTTTTTGTTTGGTGTGTCTCAGTAGCATATTTATCACTTCTACCCTGTGACACGGCAGCAGGAAGCGCGGTCATTGTTAATCCGGGCCCCGACCGATCCGGAATGATATTTTCTGAATTTGTTTGAATCATAGTATCGGATTGGGTAGCTGCTTTTTGTCTAACCACTATCCAAACAACCTTTCTGGCATGGTAGGACCTACAGGAACATAAGTTCCAGTCAGTGTAGCTCGTTGGGTCATTGCGATATGCAAGCCTGACCACCACTTCAAGGGAGCAACTATCGGTCGGGAAGGACATTCTTACAATACATAAACTGCACCTGTACAGTTTAATATCATGTTTGCAATGTTTTCTGGTGTATTTCCCAACGGCAATGTGGCTTCTGTGCATCTGGATCCTGATTTGATGTTCAAGATCACTATGGTTTTTGGCTATGATGGTCCGACTTTGTCGAATGACGGAGAAAGGAACGCACCAATAACCCTGAAACTTTCAATCTAAGAAAGGTGGTGAAATCAGGTACTTAAGCGTGAGAATATCAATCAGTATTCATGATTGCGTCGGTGGCACAGTGGTTAGGACTCTCGCCGACCATGCACGTGGTCCGGGGTTCTATCCCCTGCCGACGCACACCAGACATCTATGGTCAGCCTGCAAGATTTGGGCTACCGATATCCATGCTGAAAATTTCATACTTGTATTGAAAATACGGTGTGACATCAAGCTGTAATCAAAAAAATATTTTAAAAAAATGATTAGTTTAAGGTTAGGGTTAGGCTAAGCATAGGTTATGGTTAGTCTAAGGAAGGATCAGGATTCGTTAGGGACCCAAATTCGCATTTCGACGTCAGTCACGTGTTCCGTCCTCTTTGTATCCATTATCTGACTTTGCCAACAGGGTTTCCTTGGAGAAATGGCTACAGAAAGCTAACCCATGGATATTGCTGTTAAACGCGTGTTCAGAATTAACACCAGGGTGAATATTTACAGGGATTATTCTGAGTCCTGTTGCTCTGACATTGCTGATTACTCTCTTGATGTTGCTCAGTGTTTACAGCTGAAAGTTATTTTGTAGCACAGCCCGTATCTTACCCTGTGCTTTCTATTATACAGTAAACACAGTGCAAACTAAAGTTGTTCAGCCGTAGTGATGATTTTGAATCACATGTTCGGCAATACCTACAGTTATTAATATACATAAGATTTCGTGATATGGTTAATTAGTACAATGTTTTTATCTCAAATAAATCACATGCAGCAATATTTAGGGAGCCAAGTGAAGGACTTTTATATATTAAATTTGCTTACCTGAGCCGCAAATGAGGTTACCAACAGCTATTCTGGTAAATTGCTCTCTTGGCACTGCAAACACCTGACCTCTAGGCAGAGTCTATCATTACTTCTTAGACAGCCTGCTGTGAACTCCTCCCAGTTAGTGATGAGATAACACCTAAATGAAGCCTGTTCAAGTGCATATGAATAGAGTAATCAAAAATTATAAAAATCTATAATGACAACTCATCTCAACCACCATTCACTTTTTATTTCGAAAGCCAACTGTCTGTGACAGTCTTCTTTAAATTAGAGTAGCAGGGAGGCATAAACTGGTTTTTAAATACGAAATTTTTCAAGCACACATGGATCCACAAATTGGTTTCAGCCACCATACAACGACTCTTGTTGATTTTTAGTGCACCCTCTGGGAACCAAAATAAAATTACGGCTTAAATAAGTGGATCTATTCGGAATAACTAAATCTTGTCCGAAGAAACTGTACTATGATTCCTTTAGGGTGCTTTAAGTTTTGTTTCAAAGAGGTCGAATTTTAACAGGTTGTGGATGCATTTCGAGCCTCCATTTTGCCTGTAAACAGAGTCCCATAACCTCCAACCTGATCATTAATAGCAGAAGAGTCATTTAGGCTTCATTCTGATTAAATGCATATGTCTGATCCATCTCCAATGCCTCCCACATATTTACGTGGTGAAGGCTTCATGAATGATTAACTTCCTGTTGCCTATAGTTTCTAGTAGGCCACGCCACCTTCACTATAGAAAGAAGGCAGGTGCTGATGAGAATTTGCAGTACATTGCTAGAAATGCCTTAGTTGATGAGCACACGAAGCCGTCAAAGAATGCAGAAGCAGTGATTATACATCAGTATTGTGAAATGGAATCTTGTCCCTTTGCTTTCTACTGCCATTCTGTCTTTCACATTCTCATCCACGCCATCTGCGGTCGAACTAATAGTTCCCAGTTATGCAACAGAGAAAACTTTTACTAGATTTCCTCCACTAGTGGTGATTAGACTATGGTATTGTTTGCCGAGTATCTTCACCTATATTCTTGTCTTTGCTGCCCATCTTATCAACTTGTTGGTTTTTTCCTGCAATCTTCAACCCTGTACTATATAGTTTATGTATGATCTACGAAGTCCGGACAGTTCACTGTGCCTTCTTCAGTTCAACTTGTGCTCGTCCTCTCATCCTTCGGCATATCACACAGTCCAGAAGTTTGAAAGGAGCAAACAAGTAGGGACCAAGTCTTCTTCTTCCTCTGTCAACCGAACCGTGAATGCCCTTCTGTGTTTTCGATCAGGTTTCCCTGTCCACTTGCCCCCTGTCTTGCCTTCAAAGATAGTTTTAAAAACGCAGTTAGTCTTCCACAATAATACGAGCCGTCGCTCCTTAATCTGACCAATTATTTTGTCCCAAAAGCCGGTGTCCACAAACAGCAGGCCGCCCTGTCCCACTCTGGTGATCACTTCAGAATCCCCTACGAGCTCTGTGTTGAAAAGCCTTTGAGGTGTGACATCGTCGCTTAGCTGTGGAATGATGTCGATGAAGATTTATAACAATAATTTATACCTTTCAAATGAGCAAGTAAATTCTCATGACGAGCATGCATGCCAGTTATGCTAAGAGTAACAATCTTAAAATACCGATAAGCCAGCACTGTTTCGATAGTTTGAATACCCGGGCTGTAACATAAGCTACCCAGCAAGGTCACAGAAATGTTAATTTGTAAAGCCACTGTCAGTATCAAGTGGTACACCTAAATTTCGTCTCGTCTTTTGCGGATGACTGTACCCAACTGGAAACCAACCAATATTCAGGTAAGCACCGTGCCTACGCATGATTAAAAGCTACTGCAGTAGGAAACAATCACTCCGATAAACTGCAAAGTGGACTAAAACACACGTAAGGGTGATAATTCATTAAAAATACATTCACAGAAGATACACGAGAAGCAGCTATGCAGTCTGTGGAATGATTATGTACACTTGCAACAGATGATGCCCAAGTATCTGTAGCCCATCCAACGAATACTTGGTTCCAAAGAGTGCAATATTTAATGGTGAAAAGGTTTGCCCTAATTGATTTTCTGTGGGTAGCCACCTTGACAAGGTAGTTTTCCTTTCGAAGCTGATATGATTTGATATTTTCCCACGTTATGGATGAGTTACTAGAACAATGTTTCCTAATGACTTTGAGGAGTAGAAAGAAGTTGCACTTCACTCTCCTCAACCGCAGAGGTTCTAATTTCAGACGTATACACCTGTCAACATATTCCACTTGTTGGTCAAACCCTGCTATGCGTTTCGTGAGGAATCTCTGGACACTTTCGATTTTTTCGGTCTGCAGACCTTAGGTTACTAAATAGGAAAGCACAATATTCAAGTTTGGGGCGGATACATGTTCTATATATAGCTAACCTCGCTTCTTGGGTGTAGAAGTTAAGCAGTACAAAGCCAGTAAGTCGTTTGCAGTCAGATACAGCCTTATTTGTATGGTCGGAGAAGGTTAAATATGAGTATGTTATCCCGAGATCTGTGACTGTGTTCAGTTTCGATCATATTATCATATTCCCTGCTGGATGAAGGGGGTCAGTATACACAACCTATAAGGATAGGTTTACTTCTGAGAACTTTTATTTCGACCCATACCGAGTCATTAAGTTGCGACAGAATAGGGTGACTAAAATGCGTTGCACAAATGGATTGTTTAACGTATATAAGTGTTCCCCCCACGACCTGTTTCTCTATTCACTTTCGAAAAAGACTGTACTTATCAATCCATAAGCTATCATCCGTAATATCACTTGTGCACCAGGCTTCAGTGATCATGATCAACGACGGATTACATATAGAGGCTAACGTACATAATGCTAAGTGTTTATTAAGCACTGATCTGGCATTTATGAGGATGACGGATTGACTTTGACTACATAGTTTTTGTGTATGGACAATATCGTAATAAAATACTCTATGATTATCACCTGAATACGTGCAGTAGTTGTCGATCTCATTACCTACTACCTTTTGATCACTAGAAACGTTTTCCTCAACTTGATACCTAGGGATGGGTTGTGAAAAGTCACTCGTGCGTGGTTGGTCGTTTAGATAGTGCGTGCTATGAGAGATACTAGTATGATAATCTAGAGTATTACTGTTGATATTAGGTGTGTATAAGGTGTTTGCTATCTGCCGGGGAAGAAGCAGTTTCCCTGCTGTAAGCCGTTCGCTATACCAGCAAGGAATTGGTCTGATATCATGTGTGCTACGTACATGATCACTGGCGTTTCTGCCAGTTGTCTCTGGAGAAAATTTTGGTCATATGAGTTAGCTAGAGCCGTGTTATCTTCACAGTTATAACCGAAATATGTGATCGGCGTGTTGTTATGTGCATATGATTTAGGTCCCGGTGTCTGGTCAGAGTACTTCCTAGGCCATGATGAGCATTGTGCTGCAATTGGCATGTGCCCCCTACTGAATGCATGGTAAGTATAACAGGGCAGTATATGTGTTTTTGACCTAATGTCTGTATTCTCAGACTGGTGTTTCCTGTACATCATAGTTGAGGGTGCATTCGTGATGGGCTGAGTAACTCCATGTTTTTGGAGTGGTTGGATAGATATGTAACGATTGTTTTTTGTTGTCATAGGACTGGTAGTCGAAAATGAGTAAGCTCCCATGGTAGGTGAATTATGTCTAACTTGAGGAACATGACTAAGTTTAGATGGCTTTCCATCTGTAGAATGAGCCGGTGACCCTTTTGAAGCTTTCGTACTTGTGGGATTTAGTGTTCCGGATGTAGCGTTTGGTTTGGGCTTTTCCGCATTAGTTGGCTGGTGTAATTTTGGCTGCTGGTGACTTGTAGGATAACCTGATAAACTGGATTCCTGTGGAATAGTTCTTTTGGTGTTCCTTACGGAAATAGGACGTTTATCAAATCGCCTTGAATTTACGCCAACCTGGGTGGCCGCATGTGATTGCCGCCTCACAGTAGCCGGGCTACGAGGTTGTGCAATATATGACTTTTGGGGAAATTCAAAGTATACGACTGAATTTCGCTTAGACGTTTTCGAGGGTTTGGCATTCGTGCCAGTGTGCAAGGGATGAACGTCATTACTATGATCTGTTGACATTTCTGTGTCTGCGATTTCAGTATTTAGAACTGAGTCCTCAACAGTTATTCTACTACTGTTAGTTTGTGCATGCGATATTATCTGGCGCTCTTGGTCATTAGGCAATACAACGAGGGAGGTATTAACAACGGCTGTCTTATTGGAGTTATCTTCATTTAGTTTACGTGTGCGGCATCGTCTTTGGCAAGGAGTTAAATCAGGTACAATCCTGATATTGGTGTAGGGTGTTGGGGAGCCGAGAATTTCACCTGACTCCAAAAATTTCTTAGCTAGGTCAACAGACTTAAATTTGGAAAGTACTAGACATGGGTGGTTCGCAGATTTCTTACGAAGACGCAGAACCTGGAAGTCAGATAGTGAAATGTTGCATGCCTGCAGACAGACTGCTTTAAGTCTGAAAGAAGGGACATTGTCTGGTATATTATATCCTGAGACATTATATGAGGACATGCCCCTCTTTACAGCCTTTGCAGTCAAAAGGTCTAGCAGCCGCTCAGATTTGAGAAGTAAATCTAAGCAAATTTCTTGTGAACGATCACAAAGTTGGATGAAAGGAGTGATGCTTACAAATTTATCTTGCAAGTCTCTTACGGATTTCTGAAGGATCTGTAAATCACTATTGTTACGGGCTACGTTATCAATTAGTTCTTCCATTAAGTTTGGTACCATAACTCTCGGTGTACCGATTGATCTTAGTGCAAATTCGTCATCAGGACTAATGTTTTTAGTGAACTGCTGACTATTTGATGATAGTCTCTTAACAGAACTAACTCGTTTAATAACTTTGACCATTATGGAGGTGAAGATTATATTAATTTCTCAAAAACTGATAAAAGTGTGTGAAATGCTGTTATATTATCTCAATAGATAAAACAACGATAAACAGGTATGAATGTATAAAATACAAACTAAAAATAGACCACTATCAAATAAGTTAACTCTGATAGTTATAGACCACAAAACTAAGGACTTCTCTATGGTTCGATTGTGATAGGTTGCTCTTTATTCGCACGAATTTGACTGGATCCAAATAGTATTCTGGCGGTGATAAAATCTGGATATTTAGTTACTGGATGTGCAACCAATATCAGTTATTATTGTATAGTAGTCAAGCATAGATCGCGATATTCCAGAATGGAAAAAATGATTTCCACGTTATATGGAGAGATTGTAACGCCTACACGAAGCGCGTCGCTCAGGTTGTTTGTGGACAACGACCACACAAGTGAAGTAGGAGGGGGCACCACTTTTCCAACTACGAACGTATGGTGATCCGAGAGAAATTACCTAAAACTACCACACACTATCAATAATAAGTGGCCCACAGCCTCATATCTCTGTGGTGAGGTTTATAAAGGATATCCAGCTACTGAATTTAGAAGGAACTCATATAAATTAAAAGTTTTCTGGTGCGAATGATTTATCAAACCGGGGACAGCTTGGTATTTTATCTCTTACCTTCATGATACAATAGACAGAGACGAGATCCATTCAAAGCATTCGAAACCCTAAGGAGTGACTGTAGAATGTGAAACACTGTCTGCCTGCATTTCCACTAGGTCAAAACATCTGAGAGTAAATAACATGGCAGTTTAAGAGCCAAGGAAGAACTGCGGGGTACTGGTTCTCCCAACGAATAATTAATTCTTGTGACACTGACAACAAATGGAGTCTGAGCAGTCCCTGGACGCGTTTAATGAGAAACAAGACAGGCACGCATACTTATTAGCAAAGGAGTAATATTTGACTGAAGCCTTCGATCACCAAACAAAAATCTGAAATCTGAGAAATCTGCTGTCATCACTTAAATCCATATGCTGTATATCTGTAAGAGTTGATTCCAAGCCAGTTATTTACACTTTCAAGTCTTATAGGCAATAAGAACTTCAGTATTTATGTTAATCTTATGAAAATTAAAGTGTCAATGAACAGCAAATACATTATTTCACTTGTTAGGCTGTGTCTGGTGGCGCTCAGTTTGACTATCTAAGCATGGTGAGTTGTTAGTCCTTTGTTTATTCTACTTGGTTATCTTTGAATGTAGCCGAACAAACCGAAGAAGATTATAAAGGCCAAAAAGATCAAGGAGATTATCCCCCAGGAACCTGAAATACCAACTGTCCGAAAGGGAAAGCCTTCAAAAGTTGCCCCTCTACCTGAGATAGCTAAGAAGACAGCAGCCAAGAAAGTTGTTGTCAAGAATCCACTCATCCAGCGTCGCCCTAAAAACTTCAGTATTGGTCAGGATATACAGCCGAAAAGAAATCTTTATCGGTTTGTGAAGTGGCCCAAATATGTTGAACTGCAACGTCGGAAGGCAGTACTCAAGAAGCGATTGAAAGTCCCACCTCCAATCCACCAGTTTTCACAAACGTTAGACAGAAACTCTGGTATGTCTAGTTAGTGAACCATATTGGCTTTGTAGCGAATCAAATTTTCAGCTTGGTTGGAAAGTATGAGCCTCTTAGCAAGAGAGCTAAGAAAATGCTCTTGGTTCATCGGGCTCAACAGCGCGCCGAAGGTAAACCTGACGAGCCAGCAGCCCGTAAGCCTACCGTGAGGTCTGGCATTCGTGAAGTGACAGCTGCCATTACACAGAAGAAAGCTCGCCTGGTTGTAATAGCACATGATGTAGAACCTATCGAAATTGTGTTGTTCCTTCCAGCACTCTGCAGGAAAATGGGTGTACCCTACTGTATCGTTAAAAGCAAAGCCAAACTAGGACTACTGGTCCATAGGAAGACTTGTACTTGTCTGGCTCTTACCAATATTAGAGAGTAAGTTCGATTTACCTATTTTATATCCTTCAGAGAGGACAAATCTCGATTAACCAAAATAGTTGAAATGGTGAAGAACAATTATAATGATAGATACGAAGAGGTAAGAAGTATTTGTGGATATAATCTTTTGCTTAGATCCGCAAACATTGGGGTGGCGGTGTTATGGGTTCCAAATCCATTGCAAGACAAATTAAGATTGAGAAGGCAAAGAAGAAGGAGTTGCAAATCAAACTGGGTTGAATTTAATTTTTCAATATATGCTTACGGAAAGAGTATTTGTTTTTATTAGGGAATGGCAATTTTTGATCTTGGGATATATATTATTTTACTCACCGCAACAGTGCTTTAAGATGGTTTTCTGTTAACACGTAGACTGCATGTAGGCTTTAATAGTCTGATGACTAGGATGAGTGGTAAGGTAGCAGCCTGTGCAGTAACCCACTGTCTCTTGGATGCACTGACTGTTATCATGGTGTGTTTTAATAAAACCCTTCATTAGTGTCTTCTCAAATTCACTATGTAGGCTGGTTGGTGTTGATGAGACACTAAAGGTGGATTCCGAGTGTTTTTCAATACAGCAGTATTCGTTTCAGTTTGTCACTGCATCCTCTATGATCTCAAGGCAGTAAAACCCAGTGTGATATAATACTTGAAAGTTGCTCTCCATTATGGTTGTGTGATCAAAAGGTAGGCATTGTGTATTGTTTCTAATTTGGTGTTGTGTGATACGATTGTATTCTTGATCATATCTTGGGTATGCAAGACCCCTTTGATTTTCTTAAGACTAAAACTAAGGTCAACTTTCAATCGTTGTTATTATGTTAATGATGTGATGGCAAGTTAAGGCATATATGCTACGAATGCTGACGATTAAGTTGTATACTATTGACGTCAGCATTACCTTATGCACCGGCAAATCTTCATTGGGAAGTAACTAGATCAAGGTATAATTGTACAGACAGTATGGTCTTATGTACTGCATGTTTATGTCGACGTTCTCAAGGGCTGTCACGTGGCACGAAATCCATCATTAACCGAAGAAAAGTGTCGAAAATTTGTTAGTGCCTAGATGAATTTGGGTTATAAATAATTACAAAATGAGAGATCTTGGCCAAAAGCCAAGACCTCATCTATCTAGTGAAACCGCCAAACCTGATGTGCAGGTATGTTGGTCTCTATCTTATTACACAATAACACCAGGGGATGTTTTTGTATGACTAGCTACGTTGGTCTATCCTGACTTGGTTGACTGATGCCCTAATTTGTAATACGTAAGCACCGACCAAAAGTCATATTAAGGCCACCAACCGAAGTGTAATTTTAAATGTGTTGTTGGGACATATCTGCACCTCAGGTGTAACGCGTAATTCGTATAAGGATGAAACTTGGGCACTGTGGTAGCGTATAACTACATTATGAATAAGATTTTATCCATAGTGGAGCCAAGGCATAATCGTTCTGAAAGTTTCCAGTACCAGCTAAGGTGTGATTCCTAATTCTGTGCTTGTGTACCGAACTTAAAATTGGGTGTTTGTTGCAAATAACTTGCACATATAGCTTGTAGGTCCCCTGTGAATGCCTAAATATGGATGGGCGTGGGAAAACCGGAAGCGCTGTCATCTAAGTACGTAACTATAGCGTATCATATGATTCCTAACAAAGCCTTTCAAATGGTGTACTGTCCCTCCAAAAGTGAAAAGGCGACTGTTCAACACTTATTATCGAACTAGTGTGTTTATTAAGTGGGGTTGGAATGCTGATTCTCAGTCTTATGATGTACATTGGTTTCAGGATCTGAAAGTCGCGTGAACCTGTTTTAGTTGCAGGCGACCGTGAGAATGCTGATCTGTGGACTTGAGTTTAAGTCAAAGTCTTGGGGAATTGTCCTCTTGAGATAACCACCCACTTCGATGTAGTTGTCCGGAGAGTTTTTCGGTCTTCACACCATCCCCGTTCTTATGTGGCACATCTCCTGTAACTTATGTTGTAACAGATCTGTGTTTAAGTAGATGTAGATAAGATTCTGCAAGTTTTTAAAAAATGCTGAACGTAAGTACTAGAAAATCGTATCAGTAATGCTAATGTAGTAATATGGTGTGGTGACGTCACGATAAACCTACTTTGGCTGCATTATCAGGAATCAGAGACAATCGTTATCGTTCACTAATCTATCTTCACGAAACATACAGCTCTAAAACTATGGGGGCTTAGGTAGTCCCCGGTCGACTTAATCAAATAGGTTTTTGAATCGAGATTATACTACAAAGGATCTTGATGGAGAAATAATGTAGCCAAGATGACGTAATCCGCTAAGAGGAATTAGTGAATTTGTGGTGAGAGCTGTCTACTAGCCAAATTGGTAGACAGTAATTTACATCAATGTCTAAGTTCTCAAAATTTGTCGTGAAAAAATATGAACAAAACTGATTCAAAACCGACCACAGCAGACTTTACGTAGGCGGGTACAGTTAACATATAGAGGATTTGACATTCAAGAAACAGTCACAAAGAGATGAAAGATTAACTTTAAGTGAGAAACAACCAATCAGAGGACTGTGTTTGTTTGCTTAACTAATCTATAATAATGTACATGAAAATATATAAATATGCTTTGATTTCCTTAATAAACGATCTGTTGCCTGGCCCTTGTCTTCTGTTGTTACAAATTTATTACATTTGAGAAGTCACGTACAGCAGTAAGTCTGTGTACTACCTTTCGTCATAGATTTCTTATTCAATACCGTCTCAACGTATCTGTCGGTACCAGGTGTCGTGTTACTTTTATTGAGTTACACTGTCCCCCCCCCCCGACCGATAACTGCTACCTTTCCGTGGTGGTCGGGCTTGAATGCCGCAGTGACCCAACAAGCTAAACTGGCTGGGACTCATGTCCCTGCAGGTCCTACCATGTCAGGAAGGTTGTTTGGTTAGCGGTTAGGCTAAAAGCAGTTACCATGGGGTACATGGGCTCCAGAATTCAATCGGATTGAATGGCGTATGAACCCATATGGGTCACCGGCAACCATGGGAACGCAGCTCCGCTGCCTTGCGGATTAGACTCCAAGTCAAAGGCTCGGGGGGTGGTCCCTTAGGAAAACCACCTGCTTCGGTCTGGGCGCCCGGGCAGTATCTCAGCCCTCACACAATATTGTGTGGCGCATCTTCCTTGGTGCCATATTGTACCAAGTTTTTCTGCGTTTAAATGAATAAAAAAAATAAAATGTCCCCCACAGGACTATCCCTTTCCCAAAAACCCTTTTACATATGCTCTACTTTATGGTGATTTTTAATAGACGCATATATTAGCGGCCAATATAAACACTTAAGTCTAAATACTACTAGGAAATTATAAGCAACAGAATACAAATTCACTTTCATAGGTAAAGACAGGAAAATGCACCAAAGACGTTCGATTTAATAATATCGCTGTCCATCTGTTTTCTGTATTACATTTACGATCGGAGTTAACTTATCTCTGATCCAATGTTTGCTTTAGAAAATGTGATCTTTTACTCGTTGAAGAATCAACGTACAAATCTGTGTTGTGGTTGCAACTGTGTCTCACTTGCTTCAGGCTAGAAAACCGAAGTTTCCAAGCCCTCGAACACCGAGTGCAACTCAAAATCTAGTACGGTATCCGACACCTTGTGGCAGTAAGATATAGTCAAACGTTTACCACTTTACACAAGAATGACTTGCAGTTTTCTGGAAGCCAGTTTGTGTGGGAACTTCAGCAACTATAGTATGTTACCAAACAAGTTCTCAGTCAACAATAGAACTTAGACCAACAGACAAGAAATGCTCCAGTCATTGGAACTGTACGGCTAATCGTAAAATATATTACAGTTCTGGTCAAAATGACGGGTAAGTGAATTGGTACGGGCGACGTATTCCGAAACCTCATTCAGACGTCAGTCAAGTTTGGTTAAAGAAGGCCTGGT
The DNA here is from genome assembly GCA_944472155.2 of Trichobilharzia szidati. Taxonomy (NCBI): domain Eukaryota; kingdom Metazoa; phylum Platyhelminthes; class Trematoda; order Strigeidida; family Schistosomatidae; genus Trichobilharzia; species Trichobilharzia szidati. Next base: position 5,180,889 of record OX235272.1, on the reverse strand, counting down.
TGGGTACAGAGGTCACCCCACCAAGTAAGAACACTCTACCGCCCTATGCTCTACTTGGAACGTAAAGGAATGATATAAAAACCAAAGCTGGGCGCATTTCTCAAAGTCTTAGCTGACTATTCTCCATAGCTTTTCTACTCAACTAACGAATGAACATACAACACAACATAAAATCAATATACAACAATTAGTTTATTGTAATAACATAAAATAGAATATGAAAAATAGATATTAACATTTTTGAGACTCTAAAGCTGCTTTAGCACGAGTAAATGCTGATATAAATGCACTCAATTGTAGTCTTTCAGATGAACCTTGTGACATACGTTGTTCTATATCTGACATAGCAATCAATAAATCACAACGAATAGCATCCGGTAAGTCAACTAAACAAGAAAAAGCACACAAAGATAATCAAAAGTGAAAAATATAAACGAAATTTTTAGGCAAATTGACATGAAGGCATTTAATTGAGAGCGAGGAGTAGTACTCGCCAACAGGTTAAGCTTAAACATTTGTAAAATTTCAGCGAAATTGAAATGAGTAATTCCAACGTTTCTACGTTCGGAAAACTGGTCCGAACTTCTTCAGGGAAATTAATCGAAATTAAAATAACAGAGGTTTATATGTAAAAAGGGCATCTCTTGTTTTAAAAAACTTATATGAATGGATAAAGTTTTTAAAAAACAAGAGATGTCCTTTTTATGTATAAACTCATGGAAAGTTCCCATTGTAACATGTAGAAAATCAGAACAAGTGATTCAGCGAAGAGAGTCTTTTCAACAACGAATTTATTATCAAGTTGTACAATCCTACATATATGGTTTTTTTAGAGAAATTATATCCGGTGAGCGAATTGAATCATAGGTGTGAATACACAAAACAATGATAGTAGCATGAAATGTAATTAAGATGTTTGTGATTATAATCATAGTTCAGTGTGAAGTGGCAAAATAATTAATATCATATACAGAACAATTCATAGGATGTATAGAAGTTGGAATGGGTGTGGAATTATAATTATATAATTATAATTATTATATATAATTATAATTAAAAAAAAGGAATTATAAGAGTGGTAGGCAAATGGGATAAAATAAAAACGTTACGTAATATTGTGTGAAATTTAATAGCATAGAATTTAACGTTGCAAAACAGAAATGATTTAGACTGACAAGTGGACCGAGTGAAATAATTCCGGGGACAATTCACAGTGGGAATAGTAATAGTAGTAACAATTGACGTAACAAAGGAAGAGTATACAAACTGAATAGACAAAACGAGAAAAATTGAAAGCCAAAATATGATTGGGGATTACCATAATTTAGCATAGAGGGATTAGGACCATGAAGGTTGGAGGGATTGAACGAACTTTTCTTGTACACAGAGCTCTGGCTTTTCTGTTTCGATAGCCAAAGCTTCAACAAAACAGATGAGTTGGATAAGTAGTGATTTGGGAAAATTACATTTTGCCTTGTAGATGATGTAGATGACTTTAAAGGTGGAGGCTATAGACCTAGGGTGATCATGATCGACTAGATGTTGAATGATCGCGCTTCTTATTGCTCCACCTCCATCTGTTCGTAACCAGGCGGGATAGTATTCTTTCACCCTCTTGGACAAAACTCGAGTCGAACGACCAATATACCTAGCTACACATGAGCAGGTGAAATGATAAACGCACACAGAGTTGGTCAACTGCGGAATCTTGTCCTTCAGGTTACTGAACAGTAATGGTCGACTGGAAAACGCCATTCTCACCGATGCAGCAGGGAATGTCCTTTTCAGGGACTGTGATATCCTTCTTTTCATGATATCGGAAGCTAAGTCACCTTTTTACTTTTAACCATGATTATAATTACAAACATTATGAATAAATTTCATACTACTATTATTACTTTATGCATTCACACCTATGATTCAATTCCCTCACGTGATATAATTTCTTAAAAACCATGCATACATGCGATTGTACAGCTTGACAATAAATTCGTTGCTGGAAAGACTCTCTTTGCTGAATCACTTGTTTTGATTATATATAAACCTCTGTTATTTTAATTTCGATTAATTTCCCTGAAGAAGATTAGGCCAGTTTGCCGAACGTAGGAAACGTTGGAACTACTCATTTCAATTTCGTTTACATTTTGCAAATATACTTTTTACAAATGTCTACTGCTCACTCGGCGCCCAACTGTTTTGGAACTATTCTATTAAATCTTGATCACAGTTCGTTCATATGAAGGTTAAGCTTGAGTACATGACCCTCGAGTGGAACCCGAAAGGGAAGCGGCGAGTAGGACGTCCAAGGGTGACATGGAGGAGATCGTGTGAAGAGGAGTTGAAACAGTATGGACTAACATGGATGCAAGTGAAAAGCACAGCAGAAGACAGAAGCAAGTGGAGACGTGCAGTTGAAGTTCTATGTTCCACTAGGAACCCAAGGGAACAATAATAATAATACATGGCACATATGATTTAGAGTTGGGTTCGAATCGATGACTGACTCATCACTTGAAAGTCAAGTCTTTAACGAGCACAAACGATCGTCTTATAGAAATGCAACTACTTAGCATTCCAATTATTCTGTGGAAAAAAATTTCAATTTATAGGATTTAATCTAAACGCCCTGAACAATTGTACAAACAGTTAGAAGATACAATTTGTAATAGCGTTTTATAGTGCCTCAATACTGTGTAACACTAACTGATACTTTTCCAATGATTATATAAGTAAAGCTGGGATTTGAGCATATATTTGTTAAGTTTCCCAACCAACATTTTCTATTTTCGCTTGTTGTAAGTTAGTCGGTAAGAAACTGCGGATAAAGATACCGTACTTGTAGACAGGGTCATCAGGTGGTAGACTTGAATTTGAGTGTCACTTCGTACCGAAGGTTAGGAACTTACTACTACTACTGCTTAGGATACCCCTCCTTGTAGGACTATAACTATGTGTGTGATTTGGTTGTTGATCGGGAACACAATTTTCCCCGAAATTTGCGGATACATTGTGATGAATGCACACATACACTCTCAAGTTCAATTAATTTCTAACATTCAGAACATTCGATGACAATACGTAGGGATGTTTGAGCTTATATTATTGACTACAAAAATTCAAAGACTAATAGTACCTTGAGCTAAAAAGTTACACTACTTATCATCATCGGGCAACCACTTTGAGTACTTCCCTAAGTTATACACGAAAGGGAAAAACTGAAGACAAAGAACATTAGTTGGAGGGTTTTTGCATGGGCTGACATCATTTAGAGAACCACTGGGAGTACTGGACAGCTGTTTCGTCCTAGTTTGGGGCTCTCCATCCGTACGCACCTGCCGTCAGGATTCGAACCCAGTACCTTTTGGTTACAAGGCGAGCTAGCTCGTAGACCATTCAGCAGCCACTGGGACCAGATCCAATGGCCATCCCAGGAATTCTAACTTCTGCCAATTCACGACACAGCGTGAACACTTCGCAATGTCTTCTTCGATAGGTTACTGCCTCACCTCCAACCTGCTGTACCCTACTGGTCACTGCTTCCCACTAGAACCCCAAGTTAACTGCCTGAATAGGGAGAGTCAATAGTGAGCATCAGGTGAATTTTCAACTATTGATTTTGTAGAAATTGCGTTTGATTGGTTGGAGAGTTTCATCATGGCTGACATTATCAGAACATTATTTCTTTGATGGTGAATAGTCTTTCTGATCGATATAGGTGGGTGATGACCAGACAGGTTTTATGTCCTTTTGAAAGTGTGTGGGCGATTTGCTAATTCCCGGCCACCCACATCATAGAAGTTGATTTTTTCCTGTGGTGCCTGAAACCGGGACTCTATTAGTGTTGCATGACTACAGAGTAGTCTTAGGAAGTGCGTCAGTACCAACTAAGATCTTACCACCGGCTGCGGACCACTACAAGCTACTCGGAATGTACAATTTTCAAGGTCAACCCTTTCTTGGCTTGCTGCTGATCATCTGAGGGGAACGCCTTACTGCTGTTACATCCCTATCATCAAGCAGTACAACTTCGCCCACAGACCTCCCCCCCAACATAGTGTAACCACCTACGATGATGACTGCTTCTAGTCTAACTGCTATCCAAACGACCTCAGTATGGTAGAATCTGCAGGAACCTTAGTTCAAACTATCTCTTTCAGTCATTGCGACATGTTAGCACGACCATTACGTCAAGGTAGCACCTATCTGTGGCGAAATAACCCTTGCTAACCAATACCATACAACTTGAAATGCTGATTAATATATATATATATATATATATATATATATATGCCTCCAAAGCTTCAGGATGGTCGGGGGTGGGTGCCTTGCGCTGCGGGTTGGCCACCCCTCCGCACACCTCTTGAAATGCTCTCATATGACCGGGCGTCTTACATAGCCTCTCCTGAGGAAGTCCTACCCACTGCCTTCACGTGGCGGAGGTGTTTTTCACCGAAGTGAGAGGGCGAAAGCGGATGCCCGGCGCTCTTCGCCGGGTTGACTGTCCATTGGATGACAGTCTAGGGGAGATGGCTAAATCCTGATTCCAAACCTCCAACGACTGGCGTATGAAGCTCACTGGAGCTCACCGGTAGACGTATGGACAAAGGGCTTGTTGGATATCCTAGATGTCTGGCCCCCCGAACTCCGGTCACCGGCTGCCAATGGATAGTGGACTCCCTACTCCACTCCTACTGCCTTGTAGGTCACACTTGGTTGTGTAAAGGCTAGAGCTGCACTCTCAAACAAAAGGCCAAGCGATTCTGGGGACATCACTCGTACCAAATTCCCATGAAACTTCATGAACCCTCTTACAAACGACTCTCACCATGGCAGCGATGATTCGAGATGTTCATGAAGCCGGCTCATACTCCCGTAGGAGATAGCCGAAGTAAAGTAAATTAGTATATATATATATATATATATATATATATATATATATATATATATATAATCTTGAATAATTTGAAGCAGAATCTTTCTTCTATAGGAAAAGTGTGTGTGTGTGGGGGGGGGGAGAGGAAGACAGATACACAGATGGGACTTACTTCGCATTATCAATGGATGAATTTCTGTGAGTATATCCTGAAGGGCGATTCCCCTTAAATTCTTTGCAGATACAATGTCTGAAAACAAAATATAAAAAAAAATAAAATAAAATTGGAAATGCATAAAAGACAAGCAAACAAACAATGTATAGAGGTTTATTACGGGGTTACCACATCTAATATCTACACAGTGAATATAAAGTGCAAAAAGAAAGAACAAACACAATAGCACAGAGGTAATAAAACTACTAAATGATTGAGTCATCAATATAGAACTTTACACACAAAAGTGAGGCAGTTCAAATTGAAAAGAAAGGTAGGAAAAACATTCAAAAGAAGTATCATGACTCAATGGGATGAACGCACCACTGGGAATGATTTTGAGTCATATCGCCAATAGGTCTCTAGACATTGATTCTTGGTGTTCTGAGATACCCAATCAGGCAATTTACACTTCCCTAAGTGGTTCAGACCAACTGTCAATGACTTCACTGGCTGATGCCAAGTTTTGGTTTGACCACCACCTCCTCCTAACTCTTTCATCACAAGCCAACCATATATCAGCTAAAATCGCTGGTCGAGGAAGGCGATGAATCAGCATTCGCAAAAGCGTCCAAGTCAACGTAATCGATATAACCTTTACAACCCAATAATTTGAATTACCCTTCTTACCTAACACAAAATCACTAACCCGGATATTATTCAGCATACTGTCACCACTTTGACGTGGGAGATAGAAAGCAAGCATCTACAGATTTTTCAGGTCTTCCGCTTTCAATGGCCATGTCTCAAAACCATAAAGGAAAGCAGAGAGGACTAAACATGTCCTTCGATCGATAACCGTATATCACGTCTACATCAGAGGTTATGTAAGTTGGCAAGCGCCAAACAAGTCTTTTGTACCCATGCTGAGATTTCGGCAGCAATCAGTGCATTAGGGCTGATGTAACTTTCCGAATAGGTGAAGTGAAACGCACCAATCCCCACCCACTTCCCTTCTTTAAACCGGGAGTCAGTGCAGACCCGTCGTTCAGAAGACTCCGCATTTGGCAGCGTCTTCACCTAGAAGGACAACATCATCCGCACATTGATTGAGTGACTGGCTGGTTTCAACGTAGAACTTTGCACAGATGTGCAGCACTGCGAGTTCCCAGACTTCATGCAACACACAAAGCAACAGAAGAGAGTAGAGAGACATTCAAAAGAGAGATAATAAACAGAAGTATGGGGAAAGAAGAACAGTTGTATGGAAGAACAACAGAGTTTCATTGGGTATGAAAAATCATAAAGAGTGAATGCATCCACGCCACAATCGAGAACGATTTTGAGCCATATCACCAATTGTCTCTAGCCACTGGTTTTTACCATTCCGATAGCCCCAACCAGGAAGTCTGCCTCTCCCTACGTGGTTGACTTAAACTAACTGTTGTGGATTTCATTGACTGATGAAGCCATGTTTTAGTTTGACCACTACTGGCTCTTTTCCAGCATGATCTTGTGTCAGCTAACATTGCCTGTCGAGGAAGGTGATGGGCTAGGCATGAGTAGCACATGTCCTAACCATCTCAGTAGATGGAATTGCTCCACAACCTCGTCGCTTGATTTTCCCTCCTTACTTAGCACTCAACTAATGCCTAACCTAAATATTGCTCACCCTTTTATACCACTTCACACACGAGATAGAACGCAGACACCTGTGATCAAAAACAGCTATCTACCACTTTCAATGGCCATGTCTCCTTGACAGCCATAAAGGAGGATAGAGCGAACTTCTAAGCAGTACATACATCTTTTGGTCGACAGCTGGATATCACGTTTACACCATAGATGGCGTAAACTGCCATATGCCAAACCAACCTTCTGTATCCCTGACGAGATTTCGTCAGCGATCAACTCGCTGGTGTTGGCTGATGCAACTTTCCCAATAAATGAAATGGTCAATACACTCTACCATTTCACTTTCTATTTTCAAGCTAGCAGTCAATGCAATCCAGTCCTGTAGCATCACCTTACATTTGACAGGAGCCCGCACACTCGAATGATAGGTAGCAGTGTTCAGGTCGGACAATGGACATCCCCCACACACAGTTCAGAGTAAAATTCACCAACTTTATAGACTAGTATTACGTGTTGATACGTATACAACATTTCGTTTTCTTTCAATCTGTGTATCTCAACACCTGAAAGTGTCATTGTTCTACTATGTAATAAATTCTATAAAAGGGCCTATTTATTACCTCTTACACACACACGGATGTTAAGTGAATAATGCTCTGTTTAAGACAATTACAAAAACAAAACAAAAGGAATTATACTTACTTTGGTATGCAGTACTTAAAGGTTCATTCAGCACATGATCTAGAAGTGAACGAACTTCATCTGGTGATGGGTAGGCAACACAAGCGTAAACAGCTGATCCATCAACAGTTTCCGATGACATCGATGCACTCTACACAATAAAAAAAGGTATGAATCATTATTTTTTGTGTGGTTAAACATGGCAGCCAAATAAAACAGGATTAATTAGTGAGTAAATGACGTTCTAATATGTCATAGAGGTATTTCATATGCACATTATACAAAACACTTGAGTAAGGCATGGACGTTTCAAAAATAAGAAGGATAATCTGAATAAAGGAGGGTGATGAACTTTTTAAATATTAAACTGATGAATTTATAAGAAATACTCAGAACAGTGAAAGGTTTAGTAGAAAAATAATTGAAGATGTGATGTCGTAGTGACAAGGGATAAATGTCTCCTGATAAGAATCTCAACAGTACTGTGTGGTAAAGTGAACTGCTAAACTTATACAGATTTATAAGCCAACTTATATATATACAAACAAAGACTAATTATTAGTGGTTTTACTTCTGGATTTGACCAATTTCAATCAAGAATCTCTGGAAACCAATGCCTGAAAACTAATCACTAGTGGGAAAGCGTAGTGAGCAAGGTCTACCAAGTTGAGTGTGAGGGCAAATACTCGTCGGTGAGGTTGGGGTTAGCGGTTGCGCCATATATATATCACCGACTGGTAGAAGTTAAAATTGAAGGAACAAAGGATTCCATGCTAGTGGTTGAATGCTCAACCTGAAGGTACTGGGTTATATCCCTGGCGGTATGATAGGTGCGTACTGATGAAGAGTCACAAACTAGTACTCCCTAGTTCTTAATCGTTCTCTAACTGAAGCCAATTCATAATAAAACTTGAAAACTAATTAAATCTGTTTGACAATATTTTAATGTAGTGTCATTTATGGTTGTGTAGACAAGGTATTCAACTTTCAGCCTGTTGGTCACGTATTCGAATCCTGCCTAGACAGAACAAATGGGCAGTAGGCATAACCTACAGGCACAATAAGTGTGGCATATAGCCTGGTATATGAAAAACTTGTTTCAGGTAACTGAGTTCATTCAAGATTTTACTTAATTAGTAAGCAGCAGCACCAAGGTAAAGATTACAACCAATGTACAACGGGATGTGCATACATACATTTAAACGCTTTATGTTTCTTCGATAAGATAAAAGGATTAAACAACACTTAACAGTTCATTACATACAGCATCAATTGGTAAAAGAACTCAATCCGTTTAGTGCTACTGAGGAGGCAAAAAGAAATCAAACGTATTGTGTAAACTAATTCTGATACTTTAATCTACCGAAGTGTAACTAAAAATTAATAATGACACCTTCATTTGCTAAATTAATTAACACTGTACAATTACTGAAGGCGTTACTTAAGTTCAGAGAACAACAAGTATGATTAATATCAAACAATAGAGATGGATCAGACACATGCGGAGGCGGCCGTCGAATGACATCATGAGCCAGACCAGCTCTCCAATGGGAATAGAAGGGTTGGGAAGGTGACATGGGGGAGATGAAAGCTTATAGACAGTTGTAGGGGCCGACTGAAGAGGCGACTGCAGAGAACACGACAAAATGAAGATGTGCTAGTGAAGCCCCATGTTCTACTCAGATCTAAGGTAATAATAATACCAAACAAAACCAAAATAATCAGCGAAAGATGTTTTTGCTTAGATTTGTGTATATACTCTAAGATTTCTTCTCAGCTTGAATCATAGCGTTATAACTGATAGGATGAAGCACTTAACTCTGAAGTATCTGGTCTGCCTAATAAACTTAAGTTGGCTAAATTACATTATGATGCCTACTATCCAATATATGAAACCGTAGTTTTGATTGGACACTAGTTACTAACTAGTGTAATGTGTCTAGTCCTTTGTTTGGTGCAGGCTGAATTCTCTCAGTAGGTAAAGAGAAGGAATCAATAGAAGAGGCTGTGAAGCGATTACATCGATTGAGATGGTTAGGACATGTATTACGCATTCATCCCTAGCCATAGCCTTCCTCGACGGGCAATGTTAGCTGACACAGGATAATGTTGGAAAATATCCAGTGGTGGTCAAATCAAAACATGACCTCATCAGTCAATGGATTCCACAACAGTTAGTTTAAGCCAGACACGTAGGAAGGTGTAGACTTCATGACTGGTAAATACCAATGCCTGGAGACAATTATCGGTGAAATGGCTCAAAATCGTTCCCAATGGCGCAGGTGCATGCACTCCTCGTGACTTATAAAACCCAATAAAACTGCATTGTTCTTCGATATTACTATTCGTTTTGCCTCATATCTCTGTTTACTGTATCTATTTTGCGTTTCTTTTTACTTTCTTCTCTGGCTTTGTATGCTACGTGGAGGGAGTGTGGCGACTTGAACTGCTGCACATCGGTGCAAAGTTCTATGTTGAAATCAGCCAGTCAGTCAGAATTTTATCAGCCAAGTTTGCCATGTGGCCACCATACCAGCATTTTGAAGTGTTGATATTAGATGGTTGGAAGTAATCAGCAGGAAGCCTTGGCTGTACCTATGTCTCGTGCTACTTGGCACTCACCAGTCAACAAGGCGTATCTGCAACCTTGAAGGAAGTCATGTCCCTTCTGAGGTTCGAACCCTCGAGAAAGACGGAACCAAGCATTTCTGGTTTTTCACGGTAGTTAAGTATTCTTATTTGACATGAAGATTAAAAGTGTCATTCGTAATCAGGTACATTGTATTTAAGTGTTTGCGAAGAAGCCTTACATCATGTGGATGGTATTTAGATTTCTAGCCTGGCTATTCGGAAAATCTCAACTGCTGTACATCTCAAACGGTTATTTCTTAGTAAGATGAAGTAAAACGGTGGTCACCGTTAACCTATATCTGTATATAAAAAGTGAATAGATGAAAGTCTTGTCGTTACATAAAGCCTAACAACTAACAGCAGGAAAACGGATCACATACATAGACATTACCTGTAATAAGTTGATAGATTTGCGCATATCACCAGATGCGAACTGAAATATAGCCTTCACACCATCATCTGTTAAGCGAACACTAAACAGAAATAAGTAAACTTTCTCTTACCCTTCACTTGAGGCAATTTTTCGAAGACATAAACTGACATCATTAAACGCGAGTGGAGCAAAGCGGAACTTTGTGCATCTTGACTGTATAGCGGGAATGATTTTGGACAAGTAGTTACATATGAGGCAAAAGCGAGTGTTTTCTGTAAACTTTTCGATAACTAGAAACGATGAGAATAAACACTTAAGTGTAAGATATATCTTACTTCTACGTAGGGCATTTTGAGCATCCTTGGTCATAGAATCCGCTTCATCTAAAATAACCAGCTTGAATTTGCCACTGAAGAATTTATTAAACAACTCTATCTTACGCAAAAAGGGTCTTTGTGCTTGCAAAGCTTAATACTTGTTCACGAACAACGTCGATTCCACGATCATCAGATGCGTTTAGCTACAACAATATTGGTTTTGCATACACTCACCTCCAAGACCATCGAATTAAACTGACGGGAATAAAGGCGCTTTGCTGCAGCCAGGATGGTGCTAGTCTTTCCTGTTCCAGGTGGTCCATAAAAGAGTAAATGTGGCAATCTATCCTGATCGATGAATCTCGAGACTGCATAAGCAATTAACAACAGTAAAAATAAGCCATACTTGTTTTCGAAATGTCATCGTGGCTTATAAGGTCTTCTATGGAATTTGGTCTATATTTTTCAATCCTAAAGTATGTCTTACGACAGAAATTGAACATACCAAGGAATGTCCATCTCAAACCGCCAAAAATTTTAATAATTGACGGCCTACAACAGTACCTTGATGTCAATGCAAATAAAGCAATCGACCTTCAGTTTCCAAACTCACAAAGAAATGAGAAGTAATAAGAATCCCCCTATATTCTGTGTCTTTGAAACCAATACATGCTGTGTAAGAATAAAAAGTCAGAGACATTACATTCCTTCAAAGAGGCTTTAACCCAAGTACAGAGTTGTTGCAGTTTAACGGGCCAGCAACCCAAGCCCAACCAAATACGTCATAAGATGATAAATATTTTGCCTCTTCCGGAGTCTTATCACATAATTACTCTGAAATATATGAAATCTGCGTGGAGTCATTCCAGAAAGCTACCTACACCTACCTACCACGCTTATGACAGCCCTACATCCCTTAGTCTGTTCCGAAGTTCTGAAGAATGTGTCCCTGGTGGATAAACTGGGGGCTTATGAACTATCCAGGAGATAACATGGGTGTTGGAACATGAGTGTCACCCTTGAGACATTCTGAGTAAAGTAACTTAACACTGCAGCAAGAAATAAAGCTTTGCAGGGCACCACCAGTCACAAGTGAAATTTAAAATTCATCTAGATCAAAAGGATCGACCCAGCCAGAATAGTATTCTCATACATGAACCTCAGGAACTAGACGCCCAGCGGCTGCTATCAAAGAAGTTTTTGAAGAGGATCAGGAGAAAGGCAGAACAGCAGCACAATACTTATCCAGAATCTTCACACAGAAGTCACCACCATCAGCTGCATCAGCTCTGGCCTCACCATAGGAAAACGGGTTAGACCTCCCTCCCCTAGGAAATGATAAAATCAATACGAATGTGATAAGAAATTTCACTATATAAACACACGCTGCTTTTATAATTTTACACACTTAACAAATACAACAATCTACACCTTGTTTTGTTATCTTTGCCGACTGGCTAATACGACAACGCAAAAATGACCACATAGGTACGATGATTAAGTTGTTATATGTAAGCTGAAATTTTGTAAATTCTAGTTTAATAATGTTTTTATGAGGCTATTAGCATTAAATTAAGAAACGTCAGTAAAAACAATATAGTTTTGTTATTCATACAGTTAGAAATGCAAAAAATCTTGATTCATTCCCTTAGGAAATTAGCACAAGGAGGTCGACAGGGACTGATCTTCACCCAGGACTTCTCAAATAGCTGGCAACTCACAACCAGTGCGTCGACTAATGTACCCGTGCAACCACTCACACAGGGAGTGTTAGTAAGTGATTGGGAGCGTGTGGCACTAACACCTGCCTACAACTGATGATCTAGGCTCTGTCTTTCATATTACGGGAGTGTTAGCCTTAGCAGTACCTCGATCAATTTATTGGAAGAATAAACAAGAAAGCTCTCGTGAAACGCTGGGAATTTATTATCCAGAGCAAAGCACAGTTTCGCGGAAGCCTCTCGTGCCTCACAAACGTCAAAATAAGAAAGGGCTAGGTTAGGTTCAGGGACAGCATTTACAAGTGATGCACCGACGATACTCCAATCAATTTCAGCAAAACTTTCAACAAAATGAGTCGCACAAGATTGCTTGTGAAACTGGAAAGCCTAGCAGTCAGAGATCTCTTCAGCTGTGTTAAAGAATTTCATGGAAGTAAGAGACGGAAATTTGTAGTCAAACTGGAGCGATTCTCATTAACCATAAGCTGTTGTACTTAAGCCTCTATTGTTTATGCCTTGTTCCAACTAATCATTTGTGGTCACAAAACCTCCCGTGGTTTCCTGCGTGGATAAAGTAAAAGTTTGGATAGAGCTGCAGGATGATAGCGACATATTAGGTTGGCTGAATAATGGATGTTTCCCATCAATGTTGCGAGGAGTGCAAGTGTATGTATTAGGCTTGTAAGCGTCAGCGCATAGAACATACAGGGAACGTCAATCCCTTCAGTTCAGGTGAACACAGATCTAGATGCCACTGTATATCATGGCCTAAAATCTATGGCACACTGTGGTGCGACGGCAACACAGCTTTACATTTTTATGGGAAATATGCAGAAGTTTCGCTAGAATTGCCAATGATATGTTCCCCACCTTATATGCTTCTCTAGTGAGGTCAAAACTAGAAATTGGCATTGAGGCAGCCAGCCGTAGTCCGAACTGAAACCCTCAAATTCTAGGAATTATGCGAAGAAAGGCGACTGATGTGATTCATGGTATAAGCAATATAATATACTTACTTATCTCAAAATCGACAGAGATAAGAGCCTGTCACTATGTTCGAAATTCTGAGAAAGGATTATAGACTTGATCTGTCTTCTTTTTCTCTTCCGAGCAGATTGGAAAGTCCTAGAGGATATGGCTGGAGAGTTCGAAAGCCAAGAAAGATCATTATCTCTGCGGAATTCCGGATCTTCAGATCCTGTAAGTGACTGACGGAAGAGGCAAGGTCTGCACTATTAGTCAGTTTGTCCAGAATAGAAATAAACAAGCACATGAGCTTATTAGAAAAGGATCTGTAAAAATGAACAGGACAGACGTGTACCGAATGAGAAGAACCAGTCAGAATAGATTTTCCCCTCTTTAATTTGCAATGCGTTTGTTCTGAAAGAAGTGAAGTTTGTCGAGGACCAATATCTATGACCTTATCGTATACTGGAATTATCTGGTGAGCTCCAGTGTCGGGTGGTAGAAGTCGCTGATAAGAATCCGCAGGCATTGCTACCGTACAGTATCACAGTAAAATTTATGATTATTATTAAAATTAATTTCATGGACATAGCACACGCCAACGCAGTAATGTTTGTTTCCTGGAGATAACCTACACATTCGCCATCATCGAGAGCATCACCGAGTTATTTACAAATGTCTTATGTCTGTTATATAGTTCTCTTACTTCTCATCTTTCAATTATATATTCCTGGCTTTAGTGCTACATTGCTCCCATCGACTGGTTTGTATGTGTATTTAGTGGACAAGATTTCAGTGACCAAACCCTCTCCCCCAACTGTTGGTATTACCGTTCGCAGCTGTGTCCCTGTGCCACAGTATTTCATGACTACATCACTATTTGCAATACAGAGGCTAAGTTCCTCGTAATTATGACATTTTCACGGTCGAAAATACTACAGCAAGCTGATTTATGATGTTCTAACAAACAAACTGGCCCCGGTCAATTAGCTGACTACATGTAATTTACCAGATATTACTGAAAGTTGTATCTCAGACTAAATTATTTTTTACACACAGAAATGTTGTGGTTTATTCATTGACACTTAAAAATGGAGCGTAGCGGTAAATAATTCCCCAAAATTATTGACCACAGCAATCATCACTAAACATCGGATGTTGACCCCCACTGTTTAAGTCGACTTGTTTAGCTGAAGGCTTCCGGTCAAGCATCCTTGCCATTTGGTACTCCATCGTGTCACGTGCGTACACGATCACTAGCCAGCTAAGCATTCACTTCAGCGCACGATTCGGTCCCGAAATATATCTAGTACTTTGGACGACTAAATCTGGTCTTTTGCTTTGTCTTTGGTACACGACAAACGAATATTATATAAGTTGTTGGTATAAGACCTTGCGTTAGTATACTCCGTACAGTTCGCGAATGTCGATACCGTCAGCCTCCAAAGGAGCATCATATATGTAAATGTCTCTGACTATCACCTCGAAAAGAAATGACAGGTGCAGTTCTTTAAGAAACCAGTTAGGCTTCTCGAATGACTTTGAAGTTGTATTCAGTTTGCCTCTAGTAGATGTAACGCTCATGGTTGATATGTGGCTATCAGTCCTGTTGGACCTAGGCGCTAGCCACACTACCCACTGACTGTTTACCTGGCCCATATAATCTGGTGGCCAGGCTGTTCTTAACGTCGCCACCACCAGCAAAGAGAACACATATGGCTGCTGAAAGATGTATTTATTGACGATGACGACAGTGTTAAGTTGATAATCACACCAAAGCGAAGCTGCCGAGCTCTTGTCTCTTGAAAATTACATTGACCAACGTGTCTCAATCCACACGGATAAGCAAATTGATTGCTGACAGTGAAACGACTGAGGTTCTACTGAGTTAACGAACTTCTATGATCCCCTAAAGTTCTTCTGAAATTTAGCTATGTTTACTGCCATTCTACATGAGTACCGTGTTTTAAAAGATGATAAGGTGTAGACTTCTACTCTGAGTATGATGAGTATTGAATCAGGTTCTTATACACAGAAATCCTAAAGTATTTGTCCTGCTTAGACCAAAGGCAAATCAAAACACTAAACTGACCTTCCAAATACGAACTATATTTTGAGATTCGAATCGCAGTGCGACGTTGGGTGCTTAACTATCTAGGGCTCGTTCACGAGCAGACAGATGTAGCGCGATGGCGTTTCAAATGGCGTGGATGCCTGACCACGAGCCTGCAGCTTAACGAGTCAGAGTCCTATGTTGAATGGTGAGTGGTGTAGGCTAATAATTTTGGTGAAGTACTTTCCGCTAAAAGTTCGATTATGCATTGTCCTGGAGAAGACATCTGGAGCACCAGGCATTGCCTTGGAGAACTCCTAGTATCTCGTTAATCAGGGACAGTTTCGACACACCCAAGTTTTCTGGTGTGTAGGTTATCACTTGGATAAGAGTTCGTTACTGAAGGAGTCCCCTTAGGAGTGGAGGCTTCAGTCTGCTGTCTCGTCTTAGTGACATCTTTAAAATCATCAGTGTATAACACTGAGTCAGAAATAAGCAAAGATTATAAATTATTTGTGTGATCTGCAAACATCAATATATCGTCGTCAGATCACTGAGTTGTTCCAGCTATCATGGGGGACCAATGTGGTTAAAAAGTAAACTCTGTTTGACTAAGACCTACTGTGAAGGTAATCTCTCATCCTACCAGGTGGCTACCAATATACACCCCACATCTCTAGCTCAAGGGGCATTATTGAAGGGGCATTCCGGTGAGATGTCTTGTATTACTGGAACAAGTCTGCGTTCACGAGGTACTTACTCTCGGCAGAATTCGTTCCTGTAGTGTGTCATCACGTGGTGGTTCATTTACTACTTGTTTCACTTTCAAAGACGAATGAACCAAAGATCTACTGAGAGTTTAATCTATTATCGCAGCATGTCATTTGACGTAAGTTCGTATTTGTCTCAAATAATCATGTCTTCCTCGCTGAGTAAAGATTTTGTCTGTTTGGTTCTATTCTTAGGTAAATGTTATTGATATTTATTTGTGAAACTTGATTGTCATATGATCAGAGATGAAGTCTTTTGAACTGGTATTTGGATCTAAGATGCATTTTGAAAAACCTGACCAAAATTTGATGAAGTGCTTTTGCATAGTGCTAGAAAGTCGTCTCCACCTCCGCACCAATTCAGGCATCAGAAAAAGAAGGGAGATTTATTCTATTCAGACCTCCTGAAGCCCATAAGGGCTTGTTTCAGAAAACCAAACTGTTTGAAAGCACAAGGCAGTTGTTATTACCTGACGAGCCCGCACTATTATAAACACTAAATGGAAGGATGCCTTCAGTAAAAATGAGGTTTGAAATGCGGTTACTTTGTAGATGGCTTAACAATAAGCTCGATAGCGGTGAAAATATCGTGATGAAGATCCACGTGAGTGAAAAAATTTTAAATCAGTATATTACAAATGTTAGTGGCTGCTTGAAATTATAGTTATAGTCCACTGCAACAAATTAATACTATAATCCACAGATCCATTTTACTGTTCGGGTAGTGTCCACTGGTGGAAGTTGTTTACCGGTTACTGAATAGTCTTTGGACGACGATAAGATGTTCTTGCGAATCCCATAGGATATAACATGGGTATTAGCGGAGAAAGATGACAGTGACGAAGTGACGACAGCATGACTATATTTTCCTTCGAAGGCCAAAGTTATATATATTTGACAAAGTAATTGACCAAACAAAAGTTATGTACGGTGTGTCCATTTTCGTCATTTTGTAAACACCATAGGGATCTATTGTTCAGGACTCCACAACCTCGTGAACACATTATTTTTACTCGAATGACTCAATTAAGAATTCAGTGCTATGAGAAGTAACACGAAACGTTTTTTAAACACCTTCAGAGATAAAAATTTATTATCAATGTCTCTTCAGGTGGGATTAAATGTGAAAATCTGGCGGGACGCTGCACTTCATGACCTGTCTTTGAGAGTGGTAATATGACAAACCTAACGCAGAGAAGTAGCTACTTGACTGAGGTCAGAGTCTTCTTAATGTAAAATTTTTAAAGCAAATTGACATTAACATTACATCTTTCCTGATTGCAGTAGATTGGATAATGCGACAAACAGCGGGCAATGAGAAAACAGGCATAAAATGGACTCATACAAACAACTTAGAGGATCTGGACTTCACCGATGATATATGTCTGATTTCCCACAAACTGGAAGATGTGCAAGTG
This sequence comes from Trichobilharzia szidati, assembly GCA_944472155.2. Taxonomy (NCBI): domain Eukaryota; kingdom Metazoa; phylum Platyhelminthes; class Trematoda; order Strigeidida; family Schistosomatidae; genus Trichobilharzia; species Trichobilharzia szidati. The sequence continues at coordinate 5,163,297 of OX235272.1, read as the reverse complement.
AAAAGCAACAAGTTGGCAGAAGAAGCATCCAGAGAAGATAGGACTTCAGGTAAACATAGAGAAAACAGAAGTGATGAAGATTTCTGGACAACAGCAACGGCAACAACAGCAGATAGCAGTCAGCATAAATGGGGGGAACCTGAAAGAAACAACCTCTTTTACATACCTGGGAAGCATCGTTTCAACTACAGGCCAGCGGAACTGACGATGATATCAAAGCAAGAATCGGGAAAGCAAGACAAGCTTTCATTTCTCTCAAGTCTATGTGGAGATCAACAGCACTCAGCATCAAAAATAAGATCCGGATTTTCAACTCCAATGTGAAGCCAGTGCTATTCACTATACGGATCAGAGACTTGGCCAGCGCGTCATAAAGAGCATCTCGAACAAACTACAGACCTTCATTAACAGTTGTCTTCGCTCAATACCACTCAAGATCAGATGGCCAGCCAGAAAAGATCAGCAACAGAGATCTTTGGCAATGAGCGAACCAACTCAGCTGGAACCGGTTGTGAAACAAATCTGCAGGAAGAAATGAAGGTGGATTGGCTGGCCATACTCTTAGAAAACAAACCATCAAGTGACATCACTAGACAAGCCATTGCTCGAGTGGAACCCGAAAGGGAAGCGTCGAGTTTTTCGTCAGTGCGAGGGTGGGTGACTTGGAGGAGGTCATGTGAAGAGGAGATGAAAACGTGTGGACAGACTTGAAGACTCTAGCAGAGAAGCGAACGCAATGGAGACGGGCGGCTGAAGCCCTATGTTCCTCTAGGAATTAAAGGAAACAATAATAATAATACTCCCCCCTCCCCTCAACAACTGTACAGCTTTGAAGAGAAGTTAAAAAATGGATAGATCTCTTTGCTGACTTATGTCTTCACACAGCTGATAAGAATCTCCATAACTTAAAAGACTGAATTCTCAATCATTTTATGCATCTTTGAATTACTCTGCGAACAGTAAATTGAAAAGGATGATGAAATAATGATAGGAAGGCAATGAAAAAAACTTATTAAGGCGTAAACAGTTATTCTGTGTAGGATGAGGAAAGCAGACTCACTTAGGTAGTAAACTGTTTTAACGAAGTTATTCATAACTCTCAGTTGTACTGAATCACTAATTTTATTTCCAGTTCAGGAGTTAGTTTATAGGGACTTGACTTGTTTCAAGTTTGCCCATGGATTGATATCAGTTGGAGAACCACTGAATACCATGGAGCACTGGACATCTGTTTTTTCCTCGTTAGCCGTGACCATTGGGGTCTATCTGGTCGGAAGTAGGGAAAAATACGCATCTGTGACATTGTTTGGTAGTCGCGCTAAAGTCATGAAGTCATGGGCTAGTCATTGTAGCCGGAAGGCTCTGGGTTCGAGTTCTGGCGGTGGGTGCTTACTGGTGAAGAGTCCCAAACTGAGGCGAAACTGCTGCCCTCGACTTCCTGCTTGCAAGTGGTCTTCTAACTCATGTCAGTCCGTAGTTGAACATAAAACTTCTCATTTCATCTTGACAACTTCGGCGATTCCAATCAAGACTATTCATTTTATGCAACTAATAGTTTGTCCTAGATAAAATTCTTACTACTATTTATCGCGTGTTATTTTTTTTTGTTTAAATAAAGCGAAGAAGAGTGTCTCGCTCCACTGGGTACTTGTCAACAGTAAGCACTACACAGATTCGTGATACATCTTATAAGTCAGTATGTTCTACTGCTTCGGATCTTGGAATCCCACTTCTGACTAAACTATCATTTATATATTTCTTAATATATTATAGCAAATCTCATCCATCCAGACTGTTTATAAAATTAAGTCTTATTCCTTCTATCCGTGTTTCCTGCTCCCGTAAGGTCTGACTGTACAGGGAAAAATAACACTTTGTTTGAGTGGAAGTTTATTTTCAATTGAAACTACGACAGTTTTAGAAAACAGAAAGATTGAGCGAAGAAATATTTACTTCTCAATTAGATCCTCATCTCACTCTTGCTCTACTCTAATATACACGTAAAGCATTTTTATTACAATACACAACAGTTTACCAAACAAGTGGTGATATGTTTGTTAACAATAATCAGTCAGTGTCAAAATGTCAATGGGTTGATAATTAACGAAGAAAATCAATACATATTTAAAAAGTAGAAATGGTTAGAATAAATTAATTTTACAAGGATAACACGTAATTCAAAATGGAGTGGTCAAAATAAATAAAAATAAAATAATTTGGAGAATGCAGTTAAAAGAGCTTACTATGCAGCAGAGGTACGTTGTCTGTTCACAACCACCCCTATTCTATGTTCGAGAAATAAGGATAAACTACCTAAATTTGCCTCCTCTATATGTATCTACCAGTTTGACTGCAGCTGCGGAGCCAGCTACATTGGGTGTACAACTAGGCAGGTTCATCATCGTATTTCCAAACATTATCCAACATGGTTAAGCAAGGGACAAACAAGATCTATCCGTAACTAGCTCTATTTTAGCACACCTTGTTGATACTGAGCATAAGGTTGATGTTAATACTGCATTTAAAATTATTCATCGCATTCCGACTAATCTTAATTTTGCTCTACGAGTTCGTCTTCTACAGACAGCTGAAGCAATCGGAATCCACTTGAAAAAGCCAGAAGAAATTTGTACAGCCACTTTCCTTACCGTGGCCATCTCTAGAAGAATGCATAAACAGGACTACGTCGCCCCCTCCTCCTAAACCTTTAAAAACTATAAAAATTATAATTGTCCAAATTATTTTATTTTTATTTATTTTGACCACTTTATCTGTGATTACGTGTTATCCTTGTAAAATTAATTTATTCTATCCATTTCTACCTTTTAATTGTGTGTATTGATTTTCTTCGTTAATTATCAACCCATTGACATTTTGACACTGTTTAATTATTGTTAACAAACATATCAGTACCACTTGATTGGTAAACTGTTGTGTGTTGTAAAAAGAATGCTCCCTGTGTATATTAGAGTAGAGCAAGAGTGAGATGAGGATCTAATTGAAAAGTAAATATTTCTTCGCTCAATCTTTTTTTGTAAATGTCTAAATGGGGATTTTTTATATACGATAGTTTTGATAGTAAAACCAATACGGTTAGCATTTTAGGCTGCAAATGTAAGTTATCATCTCAAGGACTGTAGACTTCCTCCATGTCTATCTCCTGCAAATGTATTTTTAATTATACATTACCCTTACTCGCTTCTATTTAACCGTGACATTTCTAAGAAAGTTTTTCTCTTCCTGAAAAAGCTTTCAATCATGCATGGATGTAGTTAGTACTTATCTGAATATTGATTGCTTATTGGCTGAGCGCAGTCACCTATAGGAAACGAAACGAAATTTGTGTCTCCCTCTCAACCTTGACGACGGCTTCACAATTTAATATTTATATGCGTCTGTTATGAGAGTTTGTGTTATAAATCAACTGCTTGAGCTATCGAAACAATACTAATTTATTAGCATTCTACGATGTGGAATTATATCATATTCGATTGTGCTTCAGTGAATCAGCAGTAGATTAGCTACCAACCACGCATGAGGTCCATAGTTTGATCTCAGGCCGACGCACTCTTTTATCTCGCTAAGCTGGTAATGAGGCCGGTAAATATGGATGGTTGAGAGTGAGGCTAACAATTCCAACCCGTAAGCATGAAACCACATGTGCTACTGAAACGTCGAAGTTCTAGCTGGAGGCCCAATTTGCCACTGGGGACACAAATACGTAACATAAAAAGAACACAACTTTGATCGTGCCTGTAAAAATGGCATGGCTTTCATGTAAATTAATCTGTTTATATGAAAATGTATATTATCATTGATATAATACTCATATGCCCAGAGTGAGAAGTTTCTCAACTTCCAGAAAAAGATTTTTAGAAATAAATTTAAAGAAAGTTATTAATGAAAATTGTGAAAGCAGAAAAACAATTTCTCTCCCTTGAAAGTTTCAGTTACATTTTTTTGTTGTTTTTGGTATAACTGAAGCATATAAAGTGAGACAAAAACAAACATACTTCTTACGAAAGAATAATAGAATGGAACACAACAGTAGATAACAAGTAAACTTTGTTTTAATGCGTCAAAAAAGGGATACATATATATAATTGATCATTGATTTTGTTTGTTTAAATCATTTAGGAGTTACACAGAAATGCAGCGAATTATGAAAATAAGTTAGAAAAATATGCATCTCAAGGTCAAACACTCTGATATGCTTATTGTTTTGCTTGAAGTACTTGCGGTGGTCCAAATATTTGATAGAGTATAAAGAATGCTACCTCTTGACTACTCCAATAACTACTATGTGCACCTAATGCAGCCAATGGAGAGAAAGATTTTTGCCATTCATAATCAACACGTCGGCGAAGTTGTTTCTCCTCTTCTCCAGGGTTGGCTCGCATTTTACATACAGATGGACCAAGATAGGTAACATTGGAGGATCGACGAGTAACATAATTGCTGAATAGTTTCACTATTTCAAAAAGGGATAAAATGTATGAGAAACAATATTTGAGAAGAATAGTAATACTACGTGATAATTTCTCGAAGTATAAGTGATTACGAAGGAGAGAATGGAAGCTTAGAATGACGTCAACTCACTGTTTGCATGGAATAAGTAATATAATTAAATTTAAGACATTTGACGATTTCGACTGCTTAACAGATGACCTTTATAATGACGGGGGCTTATTAGAGGTGGTGAGGTGAAAAGCTGGGTTGTCGTAGAATTTGAACAAGTGGCCTTCTAATTAATGGTCTGCCTCTCTACTAAATGGGCTACAAGATACGATTGCTAAGCAGGTGATGAAATGTCATAAAGGACTGTTACAGTTTTTGTTGGCTATTGTCTAACTTGACTAGAAAGTGCCTCCAGGACACGATAATATTACCAAATGGTCACTTGAGGATATAAAAGAAGAGACGTCTAGCGTGAAGAGTTACTCCTTTCGGAGATATCATTTATTTCATGAAAAATTCCCATTCGAAAATTAATAGACAGGAGACAAGTAGTTCAGAGAAGAGTCTCTTTTCGGCGAATTCATTTTCATAGCTGTACAATCGCAAATATTGTATATGGTTGTTTCGTATGTGTGTGTACATTAAATTTGTCTAACGAAAATACAATTAGTAAGTTCAGATGAATTGGATGTTGATATACGAGAGTAGTAACAAAAGTGATGAATTGTCACAAACGATTGTTAAAGAAGAGTTGCGTAATAAGATGGCAAGCCTGGAGAACGGCCCACTCAAATCAACTATTGACAATTTCCAACTGTATGTTAGATATGTGGACGACGGCCTGTGGTGACGGCCACGAACTCAGTCAGTTACTGTAAATATTCAACAAATGCCATCCAGCCACAAACTTCACTCTTGAAATTGAAAACGAATCTAAAATCCCTTTTTTGATGTTGAAATTATAAGGAGAGCTGACGGAACTTTAAGAAGGTCCATCCATAAGAAATCCACATAGAACGACCAACTGACAAGCTTCTACAGCTGGGTACAAATCAGTCGGAAGAGAGACCTAATTAGATCTCTTGCCACTCGCGTCCGACGCATCTGCAGCTCTGATACCATGGAAGAAGAACTAAACTTCCTGAAAGAAACCTTCATACAAAACGGTTACCCATCAAGATTCGTAGACAGAAACATCAAACAGAAAATCCAAAAGCAAGAGACAGCATCTGTGCCAAAAAAGATACTTTATATGAACCTCGACTTCAAAGGAGACCTACTCAGTGACCTCCTTAGAAGGAGAATCTCCACCTCTTTAAGAAGAACTTTCTTTGCGGCAACATTGAGAGTAGTGTTCTCTAGTCGCCCGCTGATCTGCAGAAGCCCAAAATACAAGATCCCGCACCTGACCACTTCTATGTGTATATATCAGTTCATCTGTTGCTGTGGAACCAGGTGCATCGGTCGTTCAACGCGTTTCCTGTCAAAAAGGGTCAAAGAACACTATCCAGCGTGGCTGCAGAAAAGAAGTAATGGCTGCATAAGGAGTGCAATATTAGAACACCTTGTCAACACTGGTCATTCCATCTCAACAAACGCCTCCGACTTCAAAGTAATCTACAAAATGAAGAACAACCTTCCAAAGAAAGTAAAATTCCGTCTTCTTTGCATCGCAGAAGCCCTAGCCATTAAGCTAGAGGAACCAGAACTGTGCATACAAAAGAAAATTATTCAACCACTTCTACTCCCATGGTAACAACTGTGTTGATTTGACTGAACTTTTCTTTGTTTGTTTGTTTGATTTGACTTGACTTTTGTTTGTATGCTTATTTTTCTACTTAAAACCCTAGCGTAATTCCGTGTGTTATTTTGTTTCCATGTACACCCTGAGTACAACTCTTCCATTAAACTATTCATGTTATTACGCAACTCTTCTTTAACAATCATTTGTGACAATTCATCACTTTTGTTACTACTCTCGTATATCAACATCCAATTCATCTGAACTTACTAATTGTATTTTCGTTAGACAAATTTAATGTACACACACATACGAAACAACCATATACAATATTTGTGATTGTACAGCTATGAAAATGAATTCGCCGTCGAAAAGAGACTCTTCTCTGAACTACTTGTCTTCTGTCTATATCATTTATTCTCAAGTCGCAAAATCGCGTATATCTCTAGTAAATTTTCTTAGCAATAAAAGGAATATTTTCAAAGATGGCAAATGACGTAATATAGCAAAAAAACCTTAATCGGGTGGAAACTAAAATAAAATAAAATCAGTTAACTGAATGGTGTAATATTGTGGTGAGAGCTGTCTGCAAGCCAAAACTGTAAACAACAATTTACGTCAGTGTTTACTTCCCGAATGGGGGTCATGAATGAAAAACAAGAACAAAGCCTAACCTTGAGGAACTCAACAATCAATTACAGCAGACTTTACGTGTGCAAATACGATTCGCAGATATACAGATAACTCTGTAAGCAACGGCCACAATCAGCAAGAAAACAACCAATCAGAAGACACTGCTTCTCTGCCAACAATAACGAATAATAATGTACATAAAAATCTATAAATATCTATTGATTTTCTCAATAAAGGATATGTTGCCTAGCCGTTGTCTTCTGTCGTTGCAATATAATTGACGAGATTGAGTAGAATTCGACTAGAATCGAACAAGAGTCAAGTTAACAGCATTAGTGATAATAGGGTAGAAACTTAATAGGGAGTGAGGGAAGAAAATAATGCACTTAAAGCACGTTCTCCTAGCAGCTCTATCCTAGAACATCTGATCAAATCTGGACACCAAGCTAACCGGAAAAAGAACTTTAAAGTTATCTAAAGAATACACGGGAATCATGTTAAAACAGTACGAATCAAACTTCTTCAAACCGCAGAATCAATGGCGAATCACATTTAAAATCCCGAATTTTGCATACAAAGGAAGTTTGTTCAGTCATTAAATCTACAATCAATGACCACCAACTATATCAGCAGTAAAAGTACTTCGGATCTCGGTGGCTGAGTGATTCGCCAGCTCACCTTGCAACTGGAAGGTCTTGAGTTCGAACTGTGGTGGCTGCATACTGATGAAGAATCTCAGACTAGGACGAAACAGATGTCTACTAATCACCGGTTTTCCAAAAGGGTTCTCTAAATGAATTCAGCTTGTGATCACGCTTGAACCAAATCAAATCCCTACAAAATAACTCTTGAAAATACATAACTAACAGTCAGCTAACCCAAAACTATCTCAGCTTGTCTTTTCATCAAATAGGTGTAGAATCGATTAGGGTTATGATTACCAATCGAAACCAATATACTTTAAAGAAACTAGATTTATTTTTCAAACATGCAACTTTCAATGAACATAACTACTAGGCAGACTTTCAAAAATCACCAGCTTAAAATTTAACTGAACTTTTAACTTTTTCATGGTGGTATATTTACTACTGATTGCACTGAGTAGTTGAAAATCGTGCAGTGCTTTCTGATCAGACTGAACCGATTTGAACATTGAATAGCTACTTTGCAGTTTCGATGCTGAGGTCATCAGCAATATCTCCAGTTTGGATCACGTCAGACGGATAAGTCGGTTTAAAACCATTTGAATTCTGACTAGCTAACTGGGCGAGCTGGCAATACTGGAAATTGTCAACTTTGACTGATGAAATATGATAAATGCACTGATTTGATGATATTAGACGATTGAAGGCAATCGTCAGTTAGCCAAAGACCTAGGTCTCTTGCTACTTGTCACTCACCAGCTAGCAAGGCGCATCTGCAACCTTGCAGGAACTCATGTCCCTTCTGAGATTCGAACTCGCGTCAGTCAGTGAGTGCTGCAGTCAGATACGTTACCACTGAGCTATTCAGACTCGCTAGCCCTTCTTGTGCAGAGGGAAGGGATATGAGTTCGTTGAAGGTTGCAGAAACCCACGACTAAGGCTTCCTGCCGATTGCTTCCAATCATCTAATAGCATCAAATCAATGTTCACCGTGATGGCAAACTACCTAGAATGGAGGCCACATTGTAAACCTGACTGATATAATTCAGTCTGCACAGAAGATAGGACTAGACACATCACACTAGTCACTAGTGTCCAATCAAAGATGAGTGTTAATCCTTATTCGGCAATAACGAAATATTTCTTCCCCTTAATTAGTAATAATATCAAGATAAGAAAGGCAGGCTGCGTCGATGGCACAGTGGTAGAATGCTAGCAGACTACGCATGCGGGTCGGAATTCGATCCCCGGCTGACGCACTCCTTTACCTCGCTAACCCCGTAATAAGACTTTTGATGAGGGAAGGTTTGACATGAAGCCAGCAACCTTATCTCGTAAAAATAAGCACCACTACTACCGAAACTTCAAGTCTCTAGCTTGAAGCCCAATGTTGCACTGGGAACGTAAAAGAATAAAAAAGAAAGGCAAGACAAACCCTTATTAATCTGAAGTCACTGTGGAAATCTACAGCACTTAGCAGAAGGGATAAGATCAGAAATTGTATCAATAATGTAAAGTCAGTGCTACTATACGGTTAACAAAATTGACTTGCGCGTTACGAAAAGTATCTGCAACAGGCTGGTGCAGTATTTCTGCAGAATCTGCTTCTTTCAATAAAGAAGATCAAATGTCCTGTCACAGAAAGGATGGGCAACAAGGAATTCTGACAGGCAGCGAACTAACCAAGAGTCAATCAGGCGGACAAATATGCAGAAGGAAATGAAGATGGATTGGACACAAGCTGAGGAGACTGTCGAGTGACATCAAATGGCAAGGAGGTCCTTGGGTATCCAAGGGTGACATGAAGGAGGTCAGCTGGGGGAGAAAATAAGAGCCTACAAGCAATCCCGGAACCAGCTAAAGATGACTGCAGACGACAATGTGAAATGGAGATGTACTGCTGAAGCCTTGTGTTCCACTAGTGACCCACGGGGATAATAATAATGATAATTAAATATTCATCGAGCACACACAAATGGTTGAAAGAAAGGACCTATGGTCAACTATCGCTAATCATCTCATATCTTTACTGTCAACGGTCATGTCTCACGGGTGTAAAGTAGGACAGAATAAAACTGCTGCAAAGTACACATGTCCTTAAATGAACAGCTAGATGACACCAAGTTGCCGGCACCTAAACAAATCAGTCAAGCAGAGCTGATTAAACTTTCTGTATACATGAGCTGATCACTTCACTCATGCAATTCACTCCTTAGCCTTGAGCTAGAAGTTGGTATAGAGTGGTTCTGAAGGATGAACAATGCATTACCCAGAGGGAAAATGATATTGAGTGAAGTTCAGTAATTTTGGTGTGGTTGTGTTCTCTGAGCTGGATAGTTAATCTGCGAAGCTTTCATCGCCCCCTACTAGGCGACATCTTCAGCGCAGACTTCAATTCGTTGAAGTGAGCTTTTAGATTTCTCCAGAAGTTTATTACTCATCTCTCCTAGTGGGTGACCTTCAACGTGATTGGTTGTTTTTGTGTGTTTTCACACCTTCTAGGCTACTTGTATTGGAACTGATTGTTTCCTTGACTTGAACTTTGACCCTTTGTGTGTGAGGTTTCTTTCTTATCGGTTGATAAATTTTGTCTATCTCGATGTATCTATTGATTGATGATTCATTGGAATGCCAAGCTTCTAAAAATTCTCTAGCATTCTTTATGTTTCCTCTGTCTAATATTTGAACGTTGGTTGTCCCAGTCGAATTGATGTCCGTGGTTGTCTGTATGTGGTGAGGCGATATGAGGGAGTGGATGTCATGTCTTTTGACAGCTAGCTTATGTTCATGGATACGAACATGAAATTCACTCCCTCATATCACTACATACAGACAACCACGGACATCAATTCGACTGGGACAACCAACGTTCAAATATTAGACAGAGGAAACATAAAGAATGCTAGAGAATTTTTAGAAGCTTGGCATTTCAGTGAATCATCAATCAATAGACGCATCAAGATTGACAAATTTACCAATCTATAAGAAAGAAACCTCACACACAAAGGGTCAAAGTTCAAGTCAAAGAAACAAGGAGTTACAATACAAATAACCTAGAGTGTGTGAAAACACACAAAAACAACCAATCACGTCCAAGGTCACCCACCAGGAGAGATGATTAATAAACTCGTCTAGAAATCTAAAAGCTCACTTCAATGAATTGAAGTATGCGCTGAAGATGTCGCCTAGTAGGGCGACGAAAGCTTCAGAAATAAACCATTCAGTCTGCTAAGAGAACTCAACCACATCAAAATCATCTACCTGAGCTACAAATGTTCTCTATTGTATCTGAAGTTCAGTAACCCCCCCCCAAAATCACATACATATTTACTTACTCGCTAAAGATTGATGTTGTTTATAGACAAAATCTTCATCCACAACGCTCAAACGTTTGAAAAACTGTAAAACAAGAATGAAAAAAGAAATACAAAACAGTATCATATATATTTTACAATTAACAAGTATCATTTTTAGTAGAAATAATGCCAATGAATGAATCAGTTCCTTTACGAATAATTAGTGAAATTAGACTCTGAAGATGTCAGGTACTGTTTTTACCATTGATGAACCACACAATACCAGTCTAACTAAACGTAGTGTGTGTCTTATTCCCCAGTCAGTCAACACCGTATTTAACTTGTAAGTACAGGCAACACAACGGAAATCAGAAAGACTCAGTTACATATTACTAATGTGCTCATATGAGTAGTATATTTAAATAGAGTGAAAAGTTAAGGTTATCTAGGGGAGAGATTTTACAACTTACTTCGCTAGTATGGCTGAACTACAAACTCGGAGTTTGTGCGTGTCTATAGCACAAAGAAGGAGGACATAATGGCATCTGAATCTGTCAAGATGTGTACCGATTAAAGAAAGCTTAAAAAAACTTAAGCATCTGAAGGCGTGCTGCACGTTTATTTAGTCAACATAAAGTTGATTCAGTTTGGTTTATTTGTTTTAGCCCTAGACTTGTTTCAGGGCTGCGGAAAGTGTATCAAAAAGACTAAGAGAGACACTAAGAATCAACGGCTAGAGACTGTTGGTGACATGATTCAGTGTCTTTTTTTAATGGCGTAGGTGAATTCATCCTAATTAATGTATGTGTATAACTTGGCCATTGTGGTAGTAAGTAATGCCATATTAGTTTGTCCGAAGGAACCTCGGAAACCTTAGGCAGAATTCCTAACAAGGCAGTCAGGAATAAAAGTGGCTGGTATTCAAACCCACAAACTCAATTAGAAACAAGCTTTGTCGGTTAAAGGATCAATCCTGTGGAGCCTTTAAAACAAAACAATTTAGTTTATCTAATACCCTGCTTGCAATGATTGTCAGGTCAAATACACAGGTCAAAGTAGTAGAACAGGGGCAGTCAGACTAGCCAAACATAAAAACCCAGCAGTAAAATCTAGATTGGTTGACCCAAATAAGATAAGAAATCTGGAGTATGGGATAGTTCAGCTATAGCACTCACTACAAGCAATTACCTACAACCATACAATAGGATAAGATGACAGTTTTAAAATCTAATTTAACATTAGGGTGGAGGGAGAGATCGATGTCAACGGAAGCTTTGTTTATCGAATCAACTGATAGAGAATATGTGTTATAGGAATGATTCAACACCTGTCCACTCGGACATCTGGAAAATTCTACTACCCCAACGACGACAAATGGGAGAGGACAAATAAAACTATAAAACTCAAGTTTCGAAGTCGTGTGATTATAATTGATGGAATGATTATGAACAATAATAGATTGTGTTCGAAATTGTATCATCCAGTAAATAATAATACTGTTTCATTTTGTGATACATCTAATAAACAGACTAATATGGAATTCATCCTAAGTTCATGTAAATGTTCTTTCTCTTGTACTTATCCATCGGTTATAGTTTATTTGAATTTTTTTCTTGAGCTGATTCACTTTTATGTAAATTTCTAAGTCAAGAAATTCCTTTCAGCTATAAATAGTCGCCTGGTTCCCCATGATTTTCAGTGTTTGTGTCGTGTTGCTCTTCACTTATAAGGTCTTTAGTAAACTGACTGATTCCAGAAAGATTTTTATCTTTTATGACTGAATGACTAGTTTTCAACATAAAATTTTGATCTGAAAGAGCAGCAGTTTAAGTAGTCATACTTCATGTAGTAAACAAAGGTTGATAAAGAGAGGAAGAAAAGAGATTCCCCTAGAACCATGATTAACAGGAATGTGCTTGACAAAGAATAGTAACATGAGAGTTTAGTCAACATATTATTATTATTGTATCCTTTAATTCCTAGAGGAACATAGGGCTTCAGCCGTGCGTCTCCATTGCGTTCAGTTCTCTGCAAGAGTCTTCACCTGGCCCCAAGTCTGCCCACACGCTTTCATCTCCTCTTCACATGACCTCCTCCAAGTCACTCACCCTCGCACTGACGACCAACTCGCCGCCTCCCTTTCAGTCGGGTTCCACTCGAGCAATGGCTTGTCTAATGATGTCACTTGATGGTTTGTTTTCTCAAAGTATGGCCAATCCATCTCCGTTTCTTACTGCATATTTGTTTCACAATCGGTTCCAGCTGAGTTGATTCGCTCCCAGAGATCTCTGTTGCTGATCTTTTCTGGCCGGCCATCTGATCTTGAGTATTGAGCGAAGATAACTATTAATGAAGGTCTGTAGTTTGTTTGAGATGCTCTTTATGACGCGCTGGCCAAGTCTCTGGTCCGTATAGTAGCACTGAATTCACATTGGAGTTGAAAATCCTGATGTTATTTTTGATGCTGAGTGCTGTTGACCTCTACAGAGATTTGAGAGTAATGAAAGCTTGTCTTGCTTTTCCGATTCTTGCTTTCATATCCTCGTCAGTTCCGCTGGCCTGTAATTGAAATGATGCTTCCCAGGTAGGTAAAGGAGGTTGCTTTTTCAGATTTCTCCCATTTATGCTGATTATTGTCTGTTGTCGTTTTGGCTGTTGCTATTGGCCAGGAATCTGCATCACCTCTGTTTTCTCTATGTTCACCTGGAGTCCTATGTTCCCTGGATGCTTCTTGGGTCAACTTGTTGCTTTTCGCTTGCATATCTTCCAATTTCCGGGAAATCAGACATATATCATCAGCGAAGTCCAGATCCTCCAAGTTTTTCGTGTTAGTCTTATGCCTGTTTCCTCATTGTCCGCTGTTTGTCACATTATCCAGTCTACTGCAATCAGGAAAATCATTGGCGATAGTAGGCAGCCAGCTTGTCTTACTCCTGTCCTCACTTCGAAGGATTCCGTAAGTTTCCCGTTGTGGGTGGATTCTAACTCATTTTCTAAGGACTTACGAATACGGATCCTAATCTTAATTTTATAAGACTTTTACTCAACTGACTAGCTGTTTCTCTCTAGTCACTAAGATACGGTGGGTGACAATGATTGAAGGTGTTCAAATTAAAATCGGAGTCACTGCTGGATCTGAAACACCATACTTCCAAATTACTAACTAGTCGGACGTTCTGTCAGCTCAGTTATGAGAATTCCAACTGCCCGGAGGGGATTACAATTTCATCAATGAAATCGTTATGGATCAGAAATTCGGAGTAGGACAACTGGTTCGAATCCCTATAGTCTTTCATCATCTTCAATCACATCACTGCCAACTATACATTATTAAACAATCTGCTAGCACATAGCTGCTATCTCAAATAATCTCATATTAATCAAAAAATATATATGTGCTAAACACTGTCTAGTGAACACATGAGATGATAATATGGCTAACGCGCAACCGTCAACTTGGAAAAAACTGTTTTTTATTGATACTCCCCTTACTGAAAGATACAGCGCATACTAGACTATAGATGTATCATGCACGTTGGCGGTTTGACGTTTTATTTTTTATTTCTCTCGGATTTCTTTTTAAACAAAGTAATTGAGATCTTTTGATCGGTTTGTCTACTTTTTGGATCAGTTTGACTTTGTGTTGTTTTTTTTATAAAAAAATAAACATCTGATCTTAACATTTTTTTCATGAAAATGGAATGACTACAATGCTTCTTTCTAACATACCAGTTAATTATTAATCAATAAAATCGTGTGTGTGTTTGTGTGTGTGGCGGCGGCGGCGAGGGGGGAGGGAGAGGTTCATTAAAGTTTCTTATGTATGACTTTGTTAATGCATGTGTATGATGGAAAAGATTTGTAGCTCAGTTGGATGATATTAGCGGCATAGTTGTGCTCTCTAAGCTGAATCGTTTAGTTGCGAAGGTTTCGTTGTCTTTTTTAGACAACTTATCCAACCAATACTACAGTTTGATTTCAGGTTAACAAATCAGTCATTATGGAGAAGATACATATTTAGATATTCAGAAGACAAAAGGGCTGAGTGAAGAAATATGCTAAAAGCTGGAAAAGCAGCAGGACCAGATGGAATCCCAGCAGAAGCATTGAAAATGGACCCAGAGACAACAGCGGACTTGATGACGCCACTACTGAAGAAGGTGTGGAAAGAAGTCAAGGTACCCGAGGATTGGAAGAAAGGATACCTATTCAAACTACCAAAGAAAGGAGACTTAATTAAATGCAAAACTGGCGCGGAATTATGCTCCTGTCCATCCCAAGCAAAATACTAAGCCGCATCATCCTGGAGAGAATCAAACATGTCCTGATGAGAAACTTCGACCGGAACAGGCTGGATTCAGGAGAAACAAGTCACGTGTTGATCAGATCGCCACATTACGGATCATCATTGAACAAAGCTTGGAATGGCAGTCACCTCTCCACCTCACTCAACTTCATCGACTTTGGAAAGGCATTCGACAGCGTCGATCGAGAGGTGATTTGGAAACTACTTCGCTACTACGGTGTGCCACCGACAATTATACATCTCATCCAACAGCTGTACGACAATGCTGCATGCCAAGTAATCCACAACGGGAGACTTACGGAATCCTTCGAAGTGAAGACGGGAGCAAGGCAAGGCTGCCTACTATCACCAGTGATTTTCCTGATTGCAGTAGATTAGATAATGCGACAAACAGCGAGCAATGAGGAAACAGGAATAAAATGGACTCACACAAAAACTTGGAGGATCTGGACTTCGCCAATGATATATGTCTGATTTCCCACAAACTGGAAGATATGCAAGCGAAAAGCAACAAGTTGGCAGAAGAAGCATCAAAGATAGGACTTCACTTCAGGTGGACATAGAGAAAACAGAGGTGATGAGGGTTCCTGGTCAACAGCATCAACAGCAACAACAACAACAGGCAACAATCAGCATAAATGGGAGGAACCTGAAAGAAAGAACCTCCTCTGTCTATCTGGGAAGCATCGTTTCAACTACGGGTAGAACTGACGAGGATATCAAAACGAGGATCGGGAAAGCAAGGCAAGCTTTCATTACTCTGAAGTCTGTGGAGCCTCAGGATGGTCGGGGGTGGGTGCCTTGCGCTGAGGGTTGGCCACCCCTCCGCACACCTCTTGAAATGCTCCCATATGACCGGGCGTCTTACATAGCCTCTCCTGAGGAAGTCCTACTCACTGCCTTCACGTGGCGGAGGTGTTTTTCACCAAAGTGAGAGGGCGAAAGCGGATGCCCGGCGCTCTTCACCGGGTTGACTGTCCATTGGATGACAGTCTAGGGGAGATGGCTAAACCCTGATTCCAAACCTCCAACGACTGGCGTATCAAGCTCACTGGAGCTCACCGGCAGACGTATGGACAAAGGGCTTGTTGGATGTCCTGAATGTCTGGCCCCATTCAAAAAGGCGTATGAACCGAACTCCGGTCACCGGCTGCCAATGGATAGTGGACTCCCTACTCCACTCCTACTGCCTTGTAGGTCACACTTGGTTGTGTGAAGGCTAGAGCTGCACTCTCAAACAAAAGGCCGAGTGGTTCTGGGGACATCACTCGTACCAAATTCCCATGAAACTTCGTAAACTCTCTTCATCAGATCGCTGCGCCTGGGCAGCGATGATTTGAGAAGTTCATGAAGCCGGCTCATCCTTCCGTAGGAGATAGCCGAAGCAAAACAAACAAAAAAAAACAACATCATTCAGCGTCAAAAATAAGATCCGGATTTTCAACTCCAATGTGAAGCCAGTGCTACTCACTATACGGATCAGAGACTTGGCCAGTGCGTCATAAAGAGCATCTCAAACAAACTACAGACCTTCATTAACAGTTGTCTTCGCTCAATACCACTCAAGATCAGATGGCCAGAACAGAAAAGATCAGCAACAGGGATCTCTGGGAGCGAACCAACCCAGTAGGAACCGGTTGTGCAACAAATAGGCAGGAAGAAACGGAGATGGATTGGCTGGCCATACTCTGAGGAAACCATGAAGTGACATCACTAGACAAGCCATCGCTCGAGTGGAACCCGAAAGGGAAGCGGCGAGTTGGTCGTCAGTGCGAGGGTGGGTGACTTGGAGGAGGTCGTGTGAAGAGGAGTTGAAACAGTTTAGACTAACATGGATGCAAGTGAAAAGTACAGCAGAAGACAGAAGCAAGTGGAGACGTGTAGTTGAAGCCCTATGTTCCACTAGGAACCCAAGGGAACAATAATAATATAATAATATATACTGTCGAAAAAAGATAGTTATTGATTCCATGAAGAAGATCCTGTAGATAATACGGACTTCAAAATCCAGATAACCCATCTCAGTGAACCAAAAATGATTCACTTAATATATTTTACCTCAATATCATTTACATAAATATAAATAAAAATGTTAACAAGATAACAACATCAATTAATAATTTACTTACTCTTCTCTCTTGTTTATCATCAGGTGTTTTATCATTTGATGTATCGGATAAATCATCACTATCTGAATCAGACAAATCAACTGTATGCAATGAATTCAATGAGTCTACATCACTATGCGATGAATCAGATCCTTTCAGTGTTGGTGTTCCACTGTGAGATCTTCTTGACGGAGATTTATTACTACTACTAGTAGCACTAGTATTACTCCTACCACTGTTACGATCACCTCCAACCAGACTGGTAATTCGATTAATACTAGTCAAGTTGGAAATACTATTTGATAGGGTATCTTTAATTGCAAGAAATTTCTCCAGATGACTGATAGATGCTTTTGGTATGACGACAGGACTGATATTTGCATAATGCTTGAGTAATAAAGGCTCTAAACGATATGCCTAGAAATGAAAACAAAGGGAAACAAAGGAGAATTTGTAAATGATTGTGTTATACTACTGAAAAATGTTAGTTAGTAGTATATCTCAACATTAGTGAAAAATGAATAGTAATCAATACAGCTGTTAGCGTATTAGCACTAATCGAAGTCTGTTGTTCAATTTTATCATGCTAACGGGAATGAAGATTTCATCATAAGGTAACGTCAGTTAGCTATTCAGCAGTGCACATTATTGACTCCATCAGAGATGAAACCCACCACCTCCAACTTACAACAATAGGTTGTCAACTGTTTAAACACTTGAGCAGGAATTCAGTGATACATGAACTCTTACTCCTATCAGTTGGTGATATGGTGTTACTGTCGACCAACATTATCAGTGAACATCCACTTCGCCGTGACATGGTGGACTCTACTGGCGCCACGGGTTCTCAGTACAACTTCTTGGTATCCATCGATTAGCCACCATTGGGGCTATTGACTCATGTTTAGATTATGCGTTTTGTTGGGGTTCAGGCTTTAATTACAATACAGATTTTGTAAAGAACCAGCATCAATTAGAGAATTGCTGGAAACCAGGGAGTCCTAGACCTTTGTCGTGTCAAACAAAAATCTTTTCTTGGAAGTACTGGACAGCTGTTTCGCCCCAGTTTGGGACTCTCCAGCGGTACACACCCAGCGGGACTGATCAGATCCCTACAAACCAACACTTGAATATCGATGAGATGCTTACTGGAGACTTGTCCTATTCAGAAAGGTATTTAGCTGGGGTTCTGGTGAGAAGTCGTGACCAGTAAGGTGGTGCAGGTTGGGTGTGAGGACAAATATTCGCCACCGACGACACTGGCTAGCGGTCGCGCTATGTCGTGAATTGGCAGAAGTTGAAATTCATGCGCTGGCCACTGGATCAAGTGCCAGTGGCTTAATGGTCTACGAACTCACCTTGTAACCAGAAGGTCCTGTGTTCAAACCCTGTATGTGGTGCGCTTATACTGATAAGTCCCAAGCACTAGGCCGAACAGCTGTCTAGTACTCCCTGCAGGTTTTCCAATGGTTCTTTAACCGATAACAGCTCATGATGAAATCCTGTAACCAATCAAATCCCTACAAACCAACACTTGAAAAATCTTTTCGCTTTTAACACTAGTTGAAATGGGTAGTGGAGTGGGTAGAGGAATTTAGAGTAAAACTCAGCTATCGCACATCATGCATTAACACACAACTACACAATAGGGTCCTGGGAGAGGGTTAAAATTCTAAAAAGTAATGTAAGTAGGTGAAGAAAGATAGAGATTGATTAGTGAATCCCGATCCATCGAATCTACACCTAACACGTGCCGTAGTCATGACTTATCACTCATACGGGAAATATAGAAAATACTTCTACCAATCAAATCAAGCGATGGAAAATAGTGGAATTATATAAACGAAGTTAGAAAGTTGTGTGAATAGTGCCTTGATAAGATTATGAGTAGCAGTAATAAATTGTGCTCGAAATGTGGTCATCAGTAAATATTTCTGTATAACGCCGAGAGACTTTATCAAGATAAATTTTACCCATAATGCAATTAAACTCCGCTGAAGATTCTATACATTATATAAACAATGTTTCAGAATAAAGCTGTTACTGTTATCGTTACTATTAAGTAGTGTAATGTGTCTAGTCTTTTGTACAGTGCAGGCTGAATTCTATCATTCGTTTGCATTGGGGCTACCATACTAGCTGTGTGGCTCACCATCACTGTGGACTGTGAATTGTTAATATCAGGTGGTTGGAGGTAATCGGCCACAGGAAGCCTTGGACCTAGGTTTCGAGCTATTTGGAACTCACAAGTCAGTAGTCAGCGAGGCGTATCTGCAACTTTTGAAGGAATTCATGTCCCTTCTAAGATTCAAACCGGCGTCATCTAGCGCTACATTCAGATACTTTACCAGTGAGCTAGGAAATAGAGTAATTAAGATGCATTTTAACTGATGAAAAATTGGATAGCTAAGTGATTTAAACAGGCAACCAGGTTGTCTTTGTCAAAATATAACTCTTGATTTTGGCCATGTGTGGAAGTATAAATGGTCTCGTTAAGGTCCTTGAGACACTAAGAACTAAATGATAAAGAATGTTGGTGATATGGCCAAAGATCGTTCTCAATGTAGCAGATGCATTTTACGCTTAGTAGTCTCCTGGATTCATTAAATCCTCACTACTCTCTACGTAATCATTCCTTCTCTATCTCAAGTTTAGTAACGTGAATTGTTGCACTATTGTACAAAAGTTCTGTGCTAAAAATTCAATTCATATAATTAAAAAGTTTGAGATCACTTTTGTCGACCACTTGAAAACTTTCTTCTTTTGATTAAGCAATGATAAATGTCTCTCGGTGAGGACACTATCCCTCATTGAAGATTCAGTTACTTTTGTCTAACTGATGAGTATGAAATATGATGAAGCCCGGGGTTCTGGATTTCACTGTCAGCTTCCATTGAGAACTAGTGACTTTAAATATTTACTTATATAAATATCAGTTATAAACCCAACCCAACTTGAAAGACATTCTGTTTTGGTTACAGGATTTCATTGAGAGCTGAAATCGGTTAGCGAATCGTTGGAAAACCAGCAGGGAGTACTAGACAGCTGTTTCGTCAGTCCAGCTTGGGATTCATTAGTATTACGCACCACCTCCACGGTTCGAACATAGGACCTTCCGGTTACAAGGTGAGCTTGTAGACCATTAAGCCACTGGGAGGCGATGCAATGGCCAGCGCATGAATCCCTACTTCTGCCACTTCACAACATAGAGTGACCGCTAGCCAATGTCTTCGGTGATTATTTGTCGTCACAGCCAACCTGCTCCACCCTAATGGTCAAGACCTCCCACTAGAAACCCCAGGTACTCCCAGTACTCCCAGTTGGTTTTACAATGATTCTCTAACCGATGACAGCTCATGATGAAATCCTGTAACCAATCAATCAAATCTCTACAAAGCAATAATTGAGCATTCTGTTTTGCTCTTCTGTATCTCATCGGTGTATTCCACATTAAAAACAAGACAGTCAGGTGTCAATATAGACGGTGGGAGTTAATGCCACAAGAAGAGCACCAAATCTATATTCAGAGTATTGCCTTTATATATTTACCATCTCTAACCTATAGTAGATAAAGACTACTTCTTTACACCCATGGAGTGACTAATTATTCATTTAAACCACATTGTAAGGGAACATAGGTCTTCGGTGACACATAACCATTACACTCGGTTCTGTGCTATCACTTTCAGCTGGCTGGCTGGCTGGCTCTACGACTACTCTCCACATAGTATTCTCCATATCACTCTCAGTACCACACCAAACTCGTTGCTTCCCGTTTGGGTTCCACTCAAATTCCTGCATGGCTGGCTGGCTGGATTCAACATAGAACTTGGCACCGAAGTGCAGCAGTTCGAGTTGCCACGTTCCAAAGAGCACACAAAGGTAGACAAGAAAATGAGTGAAGAGAATCAATAGAGTTTTGACAGGTATAAGAGTGAAACAGAATGAGTAATGGTAGAAAGGAATATGAAAGATTACAGAGACTGAATACATCTGCGTAAGCCATTGACAACGATTTTGAGCCATGTCACCTATTGTCTCCAGCCATTGATTCTTAGAGTCCCGAGGGCCCCAACCCGGAAGTCTGCATCTCCCTACCTGACTCAGTTTAACTGTCAAGGATTTCATGGATTGATGCCATGTTTTTGTTTGGCCACCACTTACTCTTTTCCAACCTGGACCTATATCAGCTAGTAATGCCCGTCGGGGTGGGGGAGGCGATGGTTAGGCATACGCAGCACGTGACCTAGCCATCTCAATCTTTGTAACTTTATATCCTCTTCTATCGATTTTCCCTCTTTGCCCAACACTCTCCGCCTAACGTCAACACTACTTACCTTATTATACGACCTAACGTGAGAAAGAGATCGTAGACATCTATGATCAAAAATAGTCAACCTTTTCATGTCTTCAGCTCGTACTGGCCATGTTTCAGAGCCATAGAGAAGGACGGAGCGAACTCCTGAGCAGTACACACGCCCCTTGGTTGCATGGTGTGCGGCATCGTTTGAAAGCTTTCACCAAATATGTTAAATCACTCTTTGTTGTTTTACGGATATTTATTGGTTGGGAGAGTGAAGACTTTCCACACTGGACCATACATTCACAGGATTTAGAGAATATACCTCACAGTGACTCAGATGCATTCATACTTCACCTTCATCGTTATCGCAGTAGAAGATTTATTATAGAATTCTAATACATTTTAAATGTTTTGTCTTTATTCCCTTTTTTCTAGTGAGCAAATATATGTATGTATGGTAACCTGAACCATTATGCAATAATGCTACTTTGTTTTGTCCTTAACAGTGTGATTTTATTGCCTTCTATCTATATGATACAAAGAATGAATTCAAATCAATATGAAGACATAAACAAACGACATCTGTTCATTAGATATCATTTTACACTCAGATTATTTCAAAAACATCAATTTTACATATATATGTGTAAGCGTAACCACCAATTTAATAGATAAATACAGGATAGAGGTGAGAATAATGACTTTAGTTCTTCCATTGTGTTAAGTTCCAACTTTCCCATTTTCTACGCTTAATAATTATGACTAGACGAGATTAGGGAGTTTAGAAGTCCGCCAACCTTGCAGAAGTCGAACCCTGACCACATGCGTAGTTGGTGAGAATTCTTCTATCTGTGGACTACAGGTGCACTATTGATCCCGTCATCAATAATTTCACTGGTCACATCTCGGTAAAATTCGACCAGAAGATGACTTAATTAAATTCCAATACAAGTTGAAAACGAAACACCAGGTGAAAACCAACTTACTGACAGAAGAAGCAACGAAGACAGTAAATTCAAGTGAACATGAACACGATGGAGGTGATGAAGATAACCAACCAACCTACAACAAGTACCAATTACCATCAGCTGGAGAAATTTGAAAGATGTAACACCTTCTTTCACGGATGAGGATTGGAAAGGTGAGACAGAACTTCATTACCTTGAAAACAGTTTGATAATCTTCTGCGCTCAGATTAGGGCATAAAAGTCGGATTTTCAACATCAATGTTACGTCATTGCTTCCACATGTTTCAGAGACATGTCGTGTACGTCACTGCAAGAATTTCTTAAAAGCTAGCCCAGACTTTAATCAATAGCCAGCTTTGCTCCATATTGAAGACCAGGTGCTCAGTAAGGATTAACAATATGGAACTCTAGAAATGAACCAAACAGGAAGGAACCTATTGTTCCCACAAATATGCTGAATGAAATGAAGGTGGTTTGGACATATAAGCTGAATGATATCATGGACCAGGCAAGTTGTCGAGTGGAACCCGAAGGAGAAACAACAAGTTGGGCATGGGTCTTCGGGTGACATACAGCAGATCGTATGAGGAAGTAATCAGAGTTTACGGGCAGTCGTGCAGTCCGCTAAAGTGGACCGTAGAGGCTAGGATGAAATGAAGATGTGATGCTAAGGCCCCCCGTAATGTAGCATTCCGAACCCAATGGCGTAATAATTAATAATGCTAAAGAAGTATTGGAAACTAAGGAGCCTTGGATGGCTATTTCATCTTTGTGATCCAACTTGAAACTCATCAGATCCTCAGGAACCAAGACTTGATTACTCAACAAATGTTTCGTCTTAGGACAAGACATATAAGTCAACAATATTCGAGCCTTTTCAATTAGATCTTCTTCAGGCTTTACTCTAATTTACATAGATTTATATACAAAACAGAATATAACCGATGACGGTGATTTTGTGGATCGAACAATTTTCCTAATCATAATAATTATGATTCATATGAACTGTGATCAAGATTTGACCGGATAGTTGCAAAATAATTGAGCGCTGAGTGAGAAGTAAACATTTATAAATTTATATTTGTAAAATCTCAGCGAAATTGAAATGATTAATTCCAACGTTTCGTTCGGACCAGATTGCCGAACGAAACGTTGGAATTAATCATTTCAATTTCGCTGAGATTTTACAAATATAAATTTATAATAATTATGTGTTAAATGTTTTGAACGTCAGTATGGAAAGACTAAGATTGTTCTCTCGAATTAATTCGCATAAATTCGGCTGTGTGTAAAAGTCGGGTTTGAAAGGTTAGATGGAGTGCGATGGAGAACTTTGAAGGCAACTCATCTGTCCACTTGAAGACCGCTATCAATCAAATCAGTAGAAACAGAACTTCTTATAGATTTTATTTTGCCTTTTCCGAACCATGATGCAAGATGCTCAGTAATAATGCATTTGTTGAGCTGTCCAGTTGTTCGGCCTATATAGCCAGCTTTCTCTACAGGAACAACTAATAGAAATGGCACCACTAGGTAGCTTGTCATTCATTCTCATTCCTTTTTACATTCTGCACCTTATAGATTATCTAGCAAGTCTAACTAACTTTAACTAACTTAACAATGTCATCTACTTAAATATACCTAATAAAATCATAAGTGTGTAATCAAAAGTTATCTTATGTTCACAGTCTGAGATGCATCATAAGACCAAAAAGTAAATTGGCAGTCAAGTAACATTTTTTCAGAGGAATTAAAGAAAACAAAAGGAAAACAAATTTTTCTTGAGAAGTCTTAATCATGTTTATCATGTGATTATATTTTTCTTAATTTGAGAAGAAAGAAAGAAAGAAAGAAAACAGAAATCAAATTTTCCTATTCATTAGAAAAAGTGAATAACAAAACAAAGTATGTAATACTAAAGTGTGTTTGTTTGTATGTATACCATATGACATGCATCCCATCATCATGACTACAATAATAATAATAATAATGATAAGAGCAATTAAATTTTTCCTCTTATTTTGATGAATTTTAATGACCACTTGTTATAATGACAATAATAAGTGGTAGGAACTAGTGAGAGTAGTAGTAGTAGTAGAAGTAGTAATGGTAGTGTGAGAAGTATTAGAAATGTTTATTATTGTTATTATTACTGGGCCATTGGATCGGGTCCCAGTGGCTTAATGGTCTACAAGCTCGCTGGCCTTGTAACCAGAAGGTCCTGGTTTCGAACCCAGGCGGTAGGTGCGTATGGTGACGAGTCTCAAACCAGGCTGACAAAACAGCTGTCCAGTACA
This sequence comes from Trichobilharzia szidati, assembly GCA_944472155.2. NCBI lineage: Eukaryota > Metazoa > Platyhelminthes > Trematoda > Strigeidida > Schistosomatidae > Trichobilharzia > Trichobilharzia szidati. Next base: position 5,138,543 of record OX235272.1, on the reverse strand, counting down.
CCCAACGGGTTTTCCAGTTGCTCTCTAACTGATGTCAGCTCATGATGAAATCCTCCATTAGATGTCATTATTCTCTGTTAGAACGGTCATACTAAATCTAACTAAATGTAATACTGTTGATTTCAGCTTGAGAAGTGGAAAAGATATGCATGGATTGATCCAATCTCATGATTGTTGTAATATTGATGGTACCATGATAGAGAGTAAGTCAAGTGTTTCTTATCTTGGCATTAGTTTCTCTTCAAACCTTTGTTGGTCGTCTCATATTCTTATAGTTTCTACGAAAGTTTTCCGTCTGACTTATTACATAAAGAAGTTGAGGCACTCAGGTATAACCCAATCTCTTCTTATACAATTTATTAATTCATGTGTTTTGCCCATCATTCTTTATTGTTCCCCATTATTCTTCCCTGGGCTACTCAACAAAGACAATATAATACTACGAAGAACATTGAAGGCTATAAGTAGGGTCAGTGCTATCCCTCTGACTCAACTAACCGACACTGTTGTCAATAGGCACATGAATTCTTGTAAACACTTAGCTAAAGTTATTTTGTCTGATAGTGAACATCCTCTTTATTCACATTTGTTTCCTTGTATCTCTTCGGGTAAAACCAGAAGAAATTTCATAAACATTTATGCTCGTACTACAAAATATAAAAATTCGACCGTACCATATTTGGCACGAGTATTGTGTGAAGAGACGAATATCAGAAAAGAACTTTTACAACTTTTAAATCATTAACTAAACTATAAAATGTAATGATGTATATTATTGCATGTATGATTTGTTATATTATTTATTTATTATTCACTATCACCAAGAAATGGTGTGACTTTGTTGGGGTTTATATTTTTTCCTATTAATTATCAATATTTTTAACATTTCATACATTTATATAATTATAAAAAGAGCTAAACCAATGCAATATGTAAAATGAAACGCTGAAAATTCCATGCTGTAAATTGTTATTGTCATGGAATAAAGTGATTATTATTATTATATTATTTAACACTATCCAGCCTAGCTGGCTAGCACAGAGAGAACGCAAGTGTGTGTGTGTGTTAATACAGTTCGATAACAGAACATCTGCTGAACTGAGCACATCCAGCTTAAGGTCGTTTGACCGTTCGTTCGAAAGTCCGTTTCGCTAGTTTTCGGTTAATGAGCTCAGTCCAAAGACGGAGAAACGGCCATCTAGTGTGTTTATACCATTTCACTGTGGCTAGAAAATATTCCTAGTTGATGTGACTGCTATACAAATACTCGTAATAATCAGTTAGTAGTATGTAGTGCCATGTATTTATGTTTTCCTTCTTGATTACCCATTCAAGGAATCAGGTAAATCACATATCGCGGTATGAATAATTTTAGTTTCCAAAGGAAACTGTGGTTGTGAAACTTCCCCTCCTCGAACTGTTCGAATTGGATATTGTGATCACTGTTTAAGGTGTTATTTGGAAACAAGAGTAAGGGTATTAGTCGAAATTCTTTTTGAATTCCAGCATATAACATGAAGGTACATTTTCAGGTTTCTTCAGATCAGTGGTAAATTCCCTTTAGGAATAGTTTGCGGTTAATTAATCAGATGACTAAGAAGATTTATTACTATTTATTTTATTCCTGTAAGTAAAGGTAAAGGAGTGCGTCGACCAAGCGTCGAACTCCAATCCACATGCATGACTGACAAACATTCTACCGCTGTTCCACCGACACAGTAACCAAGAAGATACTATTTCATCTCGATATAATCACACACTGTTAAAGAGTAATATTTACTGATGACCACGTTTCGAGCACAAATTATTACTGCTCATAATCATATCAAAGCACTACTCACACAACTTTCTTACTTCATTTACATACATGATTGAAAACTGATTAGATATTTCAGTGGCTGTGAGTGACTTGATATGATTATGACTGGAGATAATTTGTGTTCGAAGCGCGGCCATCAATAAATATTACTTACTATACAACACTGTGTCACTTTATCAAAATACAATTTCATCCATAATGGAGTCATTGTCTACCACACTGCCCACGTTTCATCCTTACAAGAAGATACTAATTCTAACTCCAATAATAATGATAATGATAATAATAAAGGTAATGACAATCTCATATTTTGCTTCTTTTGGTATTCAATGATGGATTGTGTTGCTCTAAAAGAATGTTTGATGTTTTGACAACTTTCACATAGAGAGAAATTTCACTCACCAGTATAAATAATACAATCACAAGTATTTAATTATACCCCAAAAATACTTATACTAATTATACCAATAATAACAATAATATGCAGTTACTAAATGAAGTAATTGAATTATCTTGTGGGTAGTTTAGAAACTCTGGAATTCAGTGAAACTTCAAGGCAGAAAGATTCTTAATTTTAACATCATGCTAGAGGTGATAACACATTATGAATACCTCGCCAAATTTAACAGATATCAATTTATTCTGGATAGTGGTTCCTCTCACTCATCCTGGTCATCTCATTCGTGTGCGTTTCAAGTGGACTATAGAGATGAAAGCTTGAGGATTAAAGCTCTAGTGACGAGATGTGATTACTAGCCTCCATCAAGTCTAACATTCCTTCTTCAATGAGCTTACTAGCGGCTAAACGAGGTCTGGGAGTGTTTCGTCCTGGAATCTAGTTCTGACCATTACCATAGTTGGTGAGCATTTTACTAATGAACCACAAACTCTTACGGGTCATTTGCGAAGCTACTGTAAACTTGAACTTACATTACTCAACCTGGAATCAGAGTGAGTAATGATTTCTCCGCCCCTCCCCAACTCTCCGATGAGATTTGAATCCAGAAACTATTGTTTCAAACATCAGAGAGTGACTATTTCAGGAAATTCAAAAGTAGTAATTCAAACAAACACATCGAGTGATACACGTCACACAAGAGATGACTGTAGTAACACATTGACTCAGTGAAGAACACTTTGACATTTGGACTGATGATGGTGATGAGTTCGTGCTTAGTGGGAACATCATCATTTAGTGGGGATTAAACCGTATTCAGCAGATAATTTCTCTATGAGGTGGAAGGTCCATCTTGAATTTCACTGCTGGCCACTGTGAATTAAGTCATGTTACTTGAACTGCATTCTAAAATCACAGTGATATTAACGCTGTGTAGAATCATTTCAGTCCTCTGATAGAGGCACGTTAAGCTATAAAAATGATGATACATTCATTATTTTTTATAATTTTTTGATTTCACACAGTGTGTTTGGTACAAGTATGGAATTTTCAGCATGTGATATCGGTAGCCCAAATTTTGCAGGTCGACCATTGATATCAAGTGTGCGTCGGCAGGAGATCGAACCCCAGACCATGTGCATGGTCGGCGAGAGTCCTAACCACTGTGCCACCGACGCATAATTAAATTCTTGCTTCTTTCATCATTCCACGTGAATAGTCATCTAAACAGAGGGGGATAAGTAGCATAACTTTTGAATTCAATTGATAAATAATGTGCTGTATATCATTGAATATTTCTGTCATAGATTTCTATAGATCACAGAAAAATAAGTTGTGTAATGAAAGATGACTTTGAAGAGTTTTTCTATTGTGGTGTGGAAATTACGTATAATATATAATGGCCTGTAATACTATTCGGTTTCTCCAAACAGAAATAACTGGGTTGAAGTTTTGATAATGAAACAGTCGCTGTATTGTTATTATATTATTGTTTTGCTTGGGTTCCGAGTGGAAATAGGGCGTCAACAACACATCTCCACTTTGCCATATTCTCTACTGTTCTCTTCAGCTTTGCCCGCGGTTGCCCATAATCTCTCATTTCCCCATCGCATGATCTCCTCCATGTCACTCTCGTCCCTCACTCGGGTTCCACTCGAGCGATGGCCTGGAGCGCGATATCAACCGATGGTCTCCTCAACGTGTGCCCAATCCACCTCCATATTCTCCTGCACGTTTTTCGAACGACAAGTTATTGATTGGTTTGTTCCCATAATTTCATGTCGCCGGTTCTTTCTGGCGAGACATTTGGTCTTCAATATGAAGCGAAGGTAACTGTCGATAAAAGTCTGTGGTGACCTGTTGGAAATGCCTTTCTTGACACGTTCGCCAAGTTTCCGACCATAATAGAAGAAGTGACTTCACATTTCTGTTGAAAATCCGAATGGTGTTCTTTGTGCTGAGTGTAGAAGATTTTCAAGCTGTCTCACCTAGTTTAATAGCTCGCCAGTTTCATAGTAGGTCCTAAGCCCGAGAAAAGAGACAGAGTTGGACATGCGGCTAGCGACCTACCCCGGAAAATAAATTAAACTGCCACAAAAACTTCGACACGCAAGAAGAATATTAAAAATACAAATTTGACTGACTAGGTCAATATTTAAACTATTGTTAATTCTGAAAAGGACTATGTAGGCATTTGCTTCCACATTCTATGTGGTTAATAAGAGCTTAACCACACTACAGGGAACACACCTTTCATTTTTCAAGTCAAAAGTCTCTATTATCGTTTGAAGGCTGATGATACCATGCAGCTGCGTAGACTCAAACAGTAGCAGAGTGACTTGTAGCCGTGGCCGATTGACTGCAAATCAAGTGCTTAAGACAATGAGCACATCTCTAGTTCTGGAGTATCAGAAGGAAGCATGCGATAAACTCTGACTGATGATTATTATTTTGTAGATTAAAACATACTATGATGCGAAAATTTCTTTATTTTCCTCTGAATCATTGTACTCTTAGGAAACGATAAATTTTGAGAGGATCTCCCAAGATCTTGTAAATAACTACAACCTTGAGGACGTAATAAAACATTATTTGAAGCTGATAATATTATATGGTTGGAGGCAATCACCAGGAAGCCTTTGACCTAGGTTTCGTGCTAGCTAGCACTCGTCAGCAAGGCCACATCACAATTCTAACTGACAGAATTCAGCTGGCACCAAAGAAAGGACTAGACACATCAAAGTGTTTAAAACTATTGTCGTGTGTTAGAATCCTCTGAGCCTGAATACTCTATGGAAAATTCAGAGGATATCACACCTGAGTACAGATCATAAATGTTTGTTTCATCGGTGTAAGCAGTAAACTTCTAACCATAATGAATCATGGGTTTCAACATTCATCTGTCTATCGAGATTGGAATAGGAAGGTAGTGCGTCGGTGGCATACTGGTTAGGACTCTCGCCGACCATACACATGGTCCGGGGTTCGATTCCCTGCCCACGCACACCTGATATCAATGGTCGGTCTGCAAAATTTGGGCTACCGATATCACGTGCTGAAAATTCCATACTTGTACCGAAAATACGGTGTGGAATCAAGCTGTAGTCAAGAAAATAAAATAGTATCACTGGACATCACACACGCACACACAAGAGGTGTGGATCACTGCCAGCCTTTAGGAGATGCAAAGGATAGTTTAGTAAATTTCATCTCAACCATAAAAATGAATGCTGTCAAATAAATACACAATATTCTTCAAGTGTTGGTTTCTAGGGATCTGACTGATTCCGAGTTTGATCACAAAGGGGCATCATTTCAAAAAGGAAAAGAAAACCATGGAGTTCTTGAAAGCTGTTTAATTTCAGTTAGAGACAGACTCTCAGGAGAACACATCCGTAACCCCCCCCCCTAGGATCGCTTTATATCACAAAATAGTAGAAGTTAAAATATGTGGGCCACTGGGTTTATTTCCAGGTTATCGGTGCGATCCCTGGTGGGGGATGTTTGGTGCGTATCGTTGTAGAATCCCATGGATAAGATGATGAAAACGTTATCACATACTGATATCAGCTCATATCGTTTAGTTTCCCTTGAGTAGCACATTGAAGGAATTTCAAATGAAGCAAAAACAACAGTTTGTGCAGAATCAAGTAGTACCAAAGAGGTACTGTTTAAAGCTAAAGATTACATAATCAAATAAAATAAAGTATAAAGGCATCAGTTTAACAGGGCAAGGAAAGACTGGTAACTGTATTACATAGCAAATGCTTTTGCAAACTTTGGCAGAACTGTACGATATAGTCAACTGATAATTTTAAGTGGTTTCCACCTCCTCAAACATATCGACGAGATATCTGGAAATAGCACTATTGAAAGCGTGTGTTCTCTAGAGAAGCGAGCTTTTTGGTACATGTTTAGACAATCAACACGCGCTTCTTTACAATCCTCTAATGTAACCACCCTTTTGTATTGTATTCAAACATTTATTACTTTTTTGATTTTAGTTTCCTTAAACTTGTACCTCCTGTGTAAAAGTTAGGTGAGTGTAAATTCTGAGCAGTGCTTATTAGTTTTGGGGTCTAGTTAACATCAAAAATCAGAAAGAGAAGCTTTAATTAGTCTAAAACAGGATAAAAATATTGTCATCGCAAAAGCTGGCAAAGGAAACGTCACCGTAGTTTTGAATAAATCTGACTATATCAAAAAAGTTACTAAACTTATTCAAACGGGGCCATATGAGGAAATTAAGAAGCCCGTAGACACAATAATGAATAAGGTTAAAAAATCCACAGCGGAATTAGTACGCAGAATGAAGCCGTCACTGGGTGAGTCAAAATGGTTTAATTTAATGCCTAAAACTAATAATGCTAGTAGGATGTATGGTACCATTAAAATACATAAGCCAGGTTATCCCATAAGACCAATAGTAGATTTTAGAAATCCCCCTACATATGAATTATCAAAGCATTTAGCTCTAATATTATGCCCCATTAGAAATCGTTCAAATTCTAGACTAACTAATTCATATGAGATGAAAAATAAACTAAATGACATTCAACTAGGGAATGGTGAAACAATGGTTAGTTTTGATATAACCAGTCTTTATACTAATATACCTGTCAATATGGCATTAGAAGCAGTTAAAAAAGAACTAACTGCGGATACTGAACTCAATCATAAAACAAAGCTGTCCATTGAAGGAATTATTTTAGGAATTCAGTTATGCCTCACATCTACTATATTTAAATTCCAAGGCAAAATCTATAGACAAACAGAAGGTGTAGCAATGGGATCATCAATATCCCCTATCTTAGCAGACATATTTATGGACAGCTGGGAAAATATTGCTCTAAATACATTTAGTCCTACTCCAAAAATATGGTGGAGATATGTGGATGACACTTTCACAGTGTTAAAAACAGAACATATCTCTACCTTTTTGACACATATTAACTCACTAGTAAAGGGAGTAAAATTCACATTTGAATCGGAAGATGAACAAGGAGAATTAGCCATGATGTTAGATTGTAAAATAAAACGAATAGAATAAGGTAGACTTCACACTAGTGTTTATAGAAAACCAACGCATTCTAATAGATATTTAGATTTTAATTCGTCTCATCCGTTAACTGTTAAGGCAGGCTTAGTTAAGTGTCTAACAAACCGAACCATAGCACTAAGTAGCACAAAAAGACCTAAACGACGAAATAAAACAGATAGAAGAAGCGTTGGTGTTGAATAACTATCCTATAAAATTCATTAAGGAAGATAATTAAAGGCCGAAAGCAAAATAAAAATAATGATGAACCTGGTAATGATATGAAGACATGAAAAGGTTGACTGTTTTTGATCATAGATGTTTACGATCTCTTTCTCACGTTAGGTGGTATAATAGGGTAAGTAATGTCGACGTTAGGCGTAGAGTGTTGGGCAATCAATCGAGGGAAAACCAATTGTAGAGGCTATAAATTTACATAGATTGAGATGGCTAGATCACGTGCTGCGCAGGCCTAACCATCGCCTCCCCCACCCCGACGGGCATTACTAGCTGAAATAGGTGCAGGTTGGAAAAGAGTGAGTGGTGGCCAAACAAAAACATGGCATTAATCCATGAAATCCCTGACAGTTAAACTGAGTCAGGTAGGGAGATGCAGACTTCCGGGTTGAGGCCCTCGGGACTCTAAGAATCAATGGCTGGAGACAATAGGTGACATGGCTCAAAATGATCGTTGTCAATGGCTTACGCAGATGTATTCAGTCTCTGTAATATTCAGTCTCATATTCCTTTCTACCATTACTCATTCTGTTTCACTCTTATACTTGTCAAAACTCTATTGATTCTCTTCACTCATCTTCTTGTCTACCTTTGTGTGCTATTTGGAACGTGGCAACTCGAACTGCTGCACTTCGGTGCCAAGTTCTATGTTGAATCCAGACAGACCAGACAGAGGTAATGATAACATAAATGAGAGAGGATATAAGACATCTACAGTTTTGTCATATAAGGAGGGGACGTCTGAGGTCGTACGTAGGATTCTCAATAAAGCAGGAATTAGGCTGGCATTAAAACCTACAAACTCACTCACGAAGGACAAATTCTGTAAGTTAAAGGACCCTGTCGGTTGACCCAATTAGACAAAATAATATAATTTGCAGAATACCTTGCAATGACTGTGAGGTCAACTACATAGGTCAAACTAGTAGGTCAGGGGTAGTCAGATTGTCGGAACATAAGAATTTAGCTAAGGTAAGAATGGTTGACCCAGAGAAGATAAGTAATTTAGAAAAAAACTCAGCAATTGCAATGCATGCATTAACACACAACCACGCAATAGGGTGGGAGAGGGTTAAAATTCAAAGAAGTAATCTAGGTAGGTGGAGAGAGAGATTGATTACTGAATTCTGGTTCACTGAATAATCTAAACACAACACATGCAACAGAAATGACTGAATGCAAATACCGCCAGTCAAATCAGAAGAGGATAATAAATAATCTCAAAATTCTATTTCAGTTCAAGCACATCACAACATTCTAATAAGTAACGTAATTATGACTCCATTGTGGATAAAATTTTATTTTGATAAATCATACAGTGTTGTACGGTAATAACACTGTGTGATTCATTGAAATAAAATCTTATCCATAATGGAGTTATACTCTATCACCACAGTGACAAGTTTTATACTTATATCAACATCAAGTATTTTAAAATTGCCCTGTATTTCTTTTAGTTTGTAAGCAGCCTAAGAGAAACTTAACATTTAAAAAATGATGTTACCATGGTTATTTATTTATTTATTATTCCTTTGCGTTCCGAGTGGAACACAGGGCTTCAACAACAAATCTCCACTTGGTTCTGTTTTCTGCCGTCGTCTTCAGCTGGGTCCAGGATTGACCATAATCTCTCATCTCTTGCAATTCACATGATCTCCTCCAAGTCACCCTCACACCAACGACCCACTCGTCGCTTCCCACTTGGATTCCACTCGGGCAATGACTTGGCGTGTTATGTCATTCGGTAGCCTCTTCAGCATATGCCCAATCCATCTCCACTTTCTCCAGCATATTTGTTGAGCGATAGGCTCTTGATTGTTGGTTTGTTGTTCCCATAATTTCTTGTTGCATATTCTTTTTGACCATTTGATCTTCGGTATGGAGCGAAATGGGCAGCTGCTGATGAAAGTCTGCAACCTTTTGGAAATCCTTTTCGTGACACGTTGACCAAGTTTCTGACCCGTATAGAAGAACCGACTTCACATTGGTGTGGCCATGTTATCCTAAACAAATCACTGTTGTTTTTGGCTTTATTCGTGATCATCAGGGGAAAAAAGTGTATTAAGATAAAAGGATTCAATTAACCCAAAATTAAGAGTGTCATACATCCCTGACTGCTTAAACAAGAGTTCAGGTTAAGCAAACAAACAGACAGTTAAGAGAGCAAGAAGATGTTCTAACTGTTTCCATGCCAGCGGTGAATTTTCAGAACATAAATTAGTCAGTAGTCCTCGTTGTGTAGTCTTAAGCTAAATTCCTGAAAATATCAGATTAATAATTTCACTTTTTCGAAGACAAACGTGATTTTTATGAACTAGTTGGTCCCCATGATTGTATTACCATAGGCGGCAGTGATGCTGAAATAAGGTCGAATTTTCTGTCTCTCCGTCTGTTTTCGACATAGAACTTTGCCCATATGTGTGACAGTTCAAGTCACCACACTCCATGTAGCACACAAAACAAGAGAAGAAAGTAGGAGAAATGCGTATCGGAGACAGTAAACAGAGGTGTGAGACAAAGGAATAGTAATAAAGAAGAACAATATAGTTTCATTGGAAATCATAAGTCACAAGGAGTGGATGCATCTGCGCCAGGCATTGAGAACGATTTTGAGCTATGTCACCAATTGTTTCCAACCAGGTCGAATGTTAAATATCTTGGATCTTCCCTGGTCTTTCCACATTATATTAATCTCTAGAAAGGTATTTCGTCTAACACTTGAAGTAAAGAAGTTGAGACAACCTGGGATCACGTAGTCTCCTTAATCTTTCCAAGGTTACTTAATAAAGACTTTGTTACATTGCTAAGAGCACTGAAAGCTTTCGGTAAGGCGAGTAGGGTGTCATTAAACCAACTTGTAAACAGCGTTGCAGACATACACTTGAACTTTTGCAAAAACTGGCGAATATCATCTTGTTGGACTCTAAGTATCCTCTTTATTCACAACTTTCCGTTCCACCTCATTAGTTAGGGTAACTAGAATCGACTATGCAAGACTTTGTGCTCAGACGACTGAGTATAAAGTCTTTAAGGAATCTTATTTGGGAAGTATTTTATATGATAACAAAAGTCTAAGACATGACACTACTAATTCGCTGCAGAACACTAAGTCGATGGTCCTGAAAGACATGACAAATCTTCAAGGAAAGGAGATTTACTGGACTGAACATAAGTAACAAAATTCGAATTTTCACTTCCAATGTTGAGCCAGTCAGTTTTTCTACATGGGACAAAGACTTAAAGTCATCGTCACGGAAAGCATTTCAAACAGTTGGCTTCAAACTTTTATTTTCATTCCACATTGAAGGTCAGATTGCCGGACAGAAAGAATTAACAACAAGAAAAACTCTAGCAGGCAATGAAGTAATCAAGAAGAAGAGAATGAAGATGGATAGGACACATGATGAGTAGAGGGTATCGTTGAGTGATATCACACAACAAGCGGACGTTCATGTGGAACCCAAGAGGGGGGAGCGAGATGACAAACTGAGCGTGGACCTAGGGTGACACTGAGGAGGTCGTGTGAGGAAGAGGATACAACAGCTTATGGGGCCAACCAAAGAGGATTGAAGACAGTAGGATGAGATGGAGATGTGCTGTTGAAGGCCCTATATTATCCACTTGGAACCGAAGGGTATAATGTCGTGAGAGCTGTCTACAAACCAAAACTGTAGACAACAATTTCTGTCAATATTCACATACCGAATCATGGTCATGAGAAAAAAACAATAAAAAAGCTTAACCTTGGGAAAATCACCAGCTAATCACAGCGGAGTTAAAGTTTGGAAATATGATTCACAGATATATGACTTGATTTTCTGAGAAACTGCCATTAAGAGATAACAGAATAACCTTCAGCAAGAAAACAGTCAATCAGAAGAGGTTGATTCTCAGCCAACAATAATATACATAAAAATCTATAAATATCTCTTGATTTTCTCGATAAACGATCTGTTCCCTGGTCCTTGTCTTCTCTCGTTACAATAATAAAAACAATGGCAAGTTGGAGGGTTCCATTATGACCTGATATCAGTTACAGAACCATTGGAAAAACCTCTGAGAGTACTGGACTCTTCACAGTACGCACCTACCGCCAGAGTTCGAACCCAGGAGCTTCTGGTTACAAGGCGAGCTAGCTCGTAGACCATTCAGCAGCCACTGACACCCGATCCAATGACCATCCCGTGAATTCTAACTTCTGCTAATTCATAAACATATCAGACTTAGTAAAAACAAGTATTAGTTAAAATCGTGACACAAGAAACACTTTTATGCCTGTGTTTTCATAACTTTTGTAATTCTTCTTTATTTTCTTTCGTTTGCACGTATACCTGATACCTAATGAGTTAATGTGTGATGAATGGTAGTCAGTGGGTATAATACACAAGTATGTCAAATGGTCCTTATTTTTACCTCACGTGAATTAATTCTATCGTCAATTCCATAGTCATAACAATAAAACAATTAGGCATAATAATAAAAATAATAGTCATTATAAATAGAAGTGTGCATGTTTTTTTTTGGCTCACAATTATTACTACAAATGTACTATCACACACAAGTGATTATTTTGTCTTTTAGAGCTGTTTTTCTCTTGCCAGGTTTTTAAAAAATGAGAATTAAGTAGCATCTGAGGAGTAGCTGAACATGTGAAAATAATCGAATATAGGTGTAATTAACAAACCAAAAAATAAATAAAGTAATTTAAAAATCAGGAGGATTTTTTCAAGTTGTCACTGTATTTTAGTGTATGTGTCACTTTCTCTCCGTTCTGATAACTTGTACAACTAGGTAGACCTTTATTTTCCTTCACGTTCCCCAGTGGAACATAGGGCTTCAAGCTAGTGGCTTGAAGTTTCTGTAGCGGTGTTTATTTTACAAGATGGGGTTGCTAGCCGCATGCCTATCCTTTCCTCTTCACCAGCATTTTATTTCTGGCTTAGCGAGGTAAAGGAGTGCGTCTGTGGCCGGGGATCGAACCCCGGACCATGTGCATGGTCGGCGATCGTCCTAACCGCTATGCCACCGACGCAGGTAGACCTTAGTATGATTTAAAGAATTGATTTTGTTATTCGAGTATTGGTTTGTAGGCATTTGATTGATTGGTGACAGGATTTTATTATGAGGTGACATTGGTCAGGAGAACCATTGGAAAATCTGGAGACATTGGCCGAAGAAATTGGCTAGCGGTTGCGCTATGTCATGAACTGGCTGTCGGAAGTTAGAATTTGATGGGCTGGTCATTGGATTGTGTCCCAGTGGCTGCTTAATGGTCCACGAGCTAGCTCACCTTGTAACCAGGAGGTCCTGGGTTCTAACCCCTGTGGTAGTTGCGTTTTTCTGAAGATTCTCAGACTATGAGGAAACAGCTGTCCAGTAGTACTTGGTGGTTTTCCAATGGTTCTGTAACCACTGTCAGCTCATGATGAAATCCTGTAATCAATCAATTTAGTATATTTTAGGATAAGTGATATCCACGTGTGTGGAAGTGGGACAGAGATAGGATGTTTGTCAACCATAGTTATGATTATGGGCAACCGCGGTCACAGCTGAAGAGGACTACAGAAAACAGGACAAAGTGGGGGTGTGTTGTTGATGCCCTGTGTTCTACTCTGGACCCAAGGGAACAGTAACACACTAATAACGCAGTCAAATTTAAAGCCATTGTTTCATTACCAAAGCTTCAACCTACTTATTTCTGTTCGGGAAAGCCAAACAGTATTAGAGGCCATCACATATTATAGGCAATTTACACACCACAGTAGAAAAACTCTTCAAAGTCATCAATCATTACAATACTGATTTTTCTGATAGTCATTTTTCTATAATCTGTAAAAATCTATGACAGAAATATCCAGCGATATATTATATTATTATTGTTTCCTTCAGTTCCTAGAGGAACGTAGGCCTTAAGCCATGCGTCTCTATTGCGTTCGGTTCTCTGCTAGAGTCTTTACCTGGCTCCAAGTCTGTCCACACGTTTTCATCTCCTCTTCACATGACCGCCTCCAAGTGACCCTTGCACTGACGACCAACTCGCCGCTTCCCTTTCGGGTTCCACTCGAGCGATGGCTTGTCTAGTGATGTCACTTGATGCATTGTTTTCTCAGAGTGTGGCCAATCCACCTCTATTTCTTCCCGCCTGTTTGTTTCACAATTGGTTCCTGGTTGGTTCGCTCATTGCCAGAGATCTCTGGTGCTGATCTTTTCTGGCTGGCCATCTGATCTTGAGTGGTACTGAGCGAAGACAACTATTAATGAAGGTCTGTAGTTTGTTTGATATATAGAACATTGAATTCAAGAGTTATACAACTTATATCTCTCTCACTCTCTGCTCAGATGACTGTTTACAAGGAATGATATAAGAAGTAAGACTTCAGTGTATATGCTATCGTTTCTAAAGATTGATGTGCCTCTATCAGTGGATTAAATGATTCTACATACTGTTCATCTTACTGTGATTTTAAAAGAGAGTTTAAGTAACATGATTTAATTCACAGTGGCCATCAGCGAAATTCCAGATATATCTTCCATCTCACCTAGAAATTATGAGCTGAATACGGTTTAATCCCCACTAAATGACGATGATCCGACTAAACACGAACCCAACACCTATCAGTTCAAATGCCAAAGTGTTCTTCACTGAGTCAATATGTCACTACAATCATCTCTTGTGTGATGTGTATCACTTGATGTGTTTGTTGGAATTATTACTCCTGAATTTCCTGAAATAGTCATTCTGTGATGTTAGAAACAATAGTTCCTGGGTTCGAATCTAATTGAAGGGTGGTGACGGGGGAAGAAATCATTACTCAATCAGATTCCATGTTGAGTAATGTAAGTTCAAGTATACATTAGCTTGGTAAATGATCTGTAAAACTTTATGGTTTAGTGTTAGTATGCTCACCAACCATGTTAATGGTCTTGATTCGATTCCTGGACGAAACAGTCCCTGATCTCGTTTAGCCACTGGTAAACTCAGTTAAGAAGGAATTTTAGACTGGATGGAGGCTAGTAACCACATTTCGCCACTAGAGCTCTAATCCTCAAGTTTTCATCTCCATAGTCCACTTGGAACGCTGACGAATGAAGTGAACAGGATGAGTGAGAGGAACAACTATCCAGAACAAATTGATATCTTTTACGAGTTGATCATGGATTGTTATCAGTTAGAGAACCACTGATAACCAGGGACTACTGGACAGCTGCTGTTTCATCCTAATTTGGGAATCATTGGCAGTAAGCACCCACTGGGATTCGAACCCAGGACCTTCCAGTTAAAAGGCAAGCTGGCTCGTATACCATTCAGCCACTGGGACCCGATTCAGTGGCTACCCCATGAATTCTAACTTCTACCAATTCATGATTTAGCACGACCCCAACCATTGTCGTTGGTGGGATATCCATCCACACACGTGACTTCTAATTGCACCTCACTGGTCACAACTTCTCACTAGAACTCGAGGAAACTCCAGCCTGTAGCAAGTCACTAGCGAGCATCAGATTAATTTTCTGTAGTTTGCTTTGTAAGGGTTTGTTATGTTTTACGAGTTGATCATGTTCTGTTGCCTATAGCATGATGTTAAGCCTCATAAAATCAGGAATCTTTCTACCTTTGAAGTTTTCCTAAATAATGGTGTATCTAAACTACCGACAAGATAATTCAATTACTTCATTTAGTAACTGCATATTTTTGTTATTATTAGTATAATTAGTATAATTATTTTTGTTTTGGGGGGTATAATTGAATACTTGTGACTGTATAATTTATACCAGTGAGTGAAATTTTTCTCTATGTCAAAGTTGTTAAACATCAAACATTCTTCTAGAGAAAAACAATCCATCATTCAATGCCAAAAGAAGCAAAAGATGAGATTGTCATTACCTTTATTATTATCATTATTATTATTGGAGTTAGAATTAGTATCTTTTTAGCAGGATGAAACGTGGGCAGTGTGGTATATTATAATTCCATTATGGATGAAATTGTATTTTGATAAAGTGACACGGTGTTTTACAGTAATATTTATTGATGGCCGCGCTTCGAACACAAATCATTGCCACGCATAATCATATCAAGTCACTCACAGTCACTCAAATGTCTAATCATTTTTCACTCATGTATGTAAATGAAGCAAGAAAGTTGTGTGAGTAGTGCTTTTATATGATTATGAGCAGTAATAATTTGCGCTCGAAACGTGGTCATCAGTAAATATTACTGTATAACAGTGTGTGATTATATCGAAATGTAATAGTATCGTATTAGTCAGTGCGTCGGTGGAACAGCGGTAGATTGCTCGACAACCACGCCGCATGTAGTTCGGGGTCCGATCCTCGGCCAATGCACTCGTTTACCTCGCTTGGCCAGGAGTAAGACTGGTAAAGAGGAATGGTTGGGCATGAGGCTAGCAACCCTGTTCCGTATAAATAGACACCACTGCTACCGAAACTTCAATGCTTTAGCTTGATGACACCTATTTATCACTGGGGACGTAAAGGAAGGACGTAAATGTAGCGTTTCCAAGAAAGTTTATAATGATATACACCATAGTGACTTTTGAAGTTAATTCATATGTCAACTGTTGATAGGCGTTCTACTTAAAAGGCTGCTGCAGCTATGATGGTTTATGTAGACAGTCAGTATCCTCCTTCCTAACTATATCGATTGAGATGGCATGTGTGGGTAGTGTTTTTGTATATCCAATGACGTCGTTGGCTGGTAGGCATGGGAATAGGTTGGTGAAGGGTTAGGAGTGGCTAAACCAAATTCTGCCATCAATCTATAAACGGGCTGACTATTGATTTAAGCCAACTGAATTGTAGATTGCTTGGCTTGAGACCTTGAGACGCCAAGAAGCAATGCTTGATTCTCAGTGGTGTAGATATATTCACTCTTTCTGATCTGCCCAATGCATTGGGTCTCCATGTTTTCCCATGGTAATATTCTTTTCCGCGTACATTTCCTCTCAATATTTATTTATTTTATTCTTGTACGTTCCCAGTAGTGTAACAACAGAAGACAAGGGCCAGGCAACAGATCAGTTTTATTACGAAAACCAACAGGTATTTATATGTATTTTACGTACATTAATAGGCTTCTGCCCGCAGAAAGAAGGCGGTCTTCTGATTGGTTGTTTGCAAACAAACGCAGTCTTCTGCTTTCTCGTTTTCGATATTTCTCGGAAATGCGAGCCACTTGTCTGCGAATCATATTTGTCCACGTCTAGGTCAGCTGTGATCGGTTGTTGAATCAGCCTAGATTAATTTCTACCAATCAGCGTAGATCAATGTCTACCAATTGGCTAGCAGCTTGCTCTCACCACAGTAGAACATAGAGGGCTTCAAGCTAGAGGCTTAAAGTTTCGGTAGCAGTGTGTTTATTTTTACGGGATAGGGTTGCTAGGCTCATGCCCAACTTTCTCTCTATAACATTCACATAAAGAAAGATTGACTTCTGAAGCCTTGCACATCTTTACCACATCGAATGCAGTAAATAGGAAAGAAAGGATAGACTTATCATCTATATGACAAACTCTTGTGAAGCAAGACAGATGAAAAAACAATAAACACTCTATGTGCCTCCATGGCCTTTTAAAACATGTAGTATCTGGTTTATCAAATATGAATTCACGTATTTTCCACATGACAAATAACACATACACACACTCATACAAAACTAATCTGTACAAATCAACTATAGAAGAGTGAACACAACAACAATTTGACATTACTCATTACAAATATACGTGATGACTGCTTACATATTTTTATTGGTAAAAATGTCCATGAACAAATGACTTTCAAATAAACTGACTTCAATCTATGTAAAACATTTTTTACTGTATATTTTGATGATTAATTAAAATCCGAATAAATCTGCTAAAGAAGCTGTGGCTTACACAGTAAAACGTTCAGAAAACATATCTTGTTTTGATTTTCTTAACACGCTGGGATTATTATTATTATTTCCTTTAGTTCCTAGAGGAACATAGGGCTTCAGCGGTGCGTCTCCATTGCGTTCGGTTCTCTGCTAAAGTTTTACCTGGCTCCAAGTCTGCCCATACGCTTTCAATTCTTCTTCACATGATCTCCTCCAGGTCACCCTTGGACGACCAACTCGTCGCTTCCCTTTCGGGTTCCACTCGAGCAATGGCTTGTCTAGTGATGTCACTTGCTGGTTTTCTCAGAGTGTGGCCAATCCATCTCCATTTCTTCCTGCCTATTTGTTTCACAATCGGTTCCTGGTTGGTTTGCTCCCAGAGATCCCATTGCTCATCTTTTCTGGCCAGCCATCTGATCTTGAGTATTGAGTGAAGACAACTGTTAATGAAGGTCTGTAGTTTCTTTGAGATGCTCTTTATGACGCACCAAGTCTCTGATCCGTATAGTAGCACTGACTTCACATTGGAGTTGAAGATCCGGATCTTATTTTTGATGTTGAGTGCTGCTGACCTCCTGCACACAGACTTGAGAGTAGTGAAAGCTTGTCTTGCTTTCCCGATCCTTGCTTTGATATCCTCGTCAGTTCCGCTGGCCTGTAGTTGAAACTATGCTTCCCAGGTAGGTAAAAGAGGTTGTTTCTTTCAGGTTCCTCCCATTTATGCTGATTGCTGTCTGTTGTTGTTGCTGTGGCTGTTGGTGTTGACCAGGAATCTTCATCACCTCCGTTTTCTGGAATTAATTTAAATAATTTATAATGAATCAATCTGACTCGGCACTCAAATTATTCCAGGAAGTTCGTAACACCTACGGCCTGGAAACCTATATTCTTACTACTGGCTAAGAGAGGTAATGGAGTGCGTCGGTCGTGAATCGAACGCAAAACTACCTGCGTGGCTTGCTGGTGAGCATTCTACCGCTGTGCCACCGACAATCCTTTCATTATAGTCTCTTTAAATTTATTTTCCTCCATCTTTGCATGATATATGGAGTATGTTAACTTGAACTGATGCACATTCGTACAAATTCCAATGTTGAATACTAGTCAGTCATTAACAGCTCTTACACGTAGTGGTCGTGGCTTAGGAGCAAGTTCATGAAGTTGTAAGTGATTTTTGACTAATTTTAGGTTCAGCTAAAAAGTGGAAATAATATTGTTGCGATTATATTCTCTGACCTTAATGGTTTAACTAAAAGCTTTCAATATCTTTCTGGACAACATCTTCACCTTTGACTTCAACAGAAGGAGTCTTGTACTTTTTTCTGAGATGATCTGACTAATAAAAGACTTTAGAATGGTCTGAGAGCATTTGAATTATTCGTCTTCATCCGCAACACATTTGTTGCTTTCTTTCGTTAGCCTTTCACTTGACAATATTCCTGCTTTGAACACTAAGCTGCCTTAATGAAACCACTATGGAGACGAATAATTAGGTATAATATAAGTGTCTTTTTCTCCATTTATCCGGTTTTTGGTGTGTCCGTCAGGCGAAATCTATGTTGCTTTGTGTATATCCTTGTGCTTGTACACGCTGGTTGCCTTAGATCAGTAAATGGTTGAAAGAGCAGAGTAGAAGTCTGCGAATAATTTTCCGTTCTCATTCATTTCTCCGATAGCCTCTCCAACCATGCTGAGTTCTCTTCCCGTATTACCTGCTCCCAGTTCAGCTGGCATTCATATCGCCCATGAGGATTTTTGTGTCACCATTCTGCATGTTGTCCATCACTGTTTATAGTTGTTTGTAAAAATCTTCCTTCTTGTCTTGTTCCGCATTGTTTGTAACACTGTACGTAGCATTGGATAACTGTGACCTTTCTTCCTTCTTTTTCCGTTGAATCTCGCTGTTATGACGCTGGATAAAATTTGTTCCCACTGCACTAGAGCTTTAGCTGCCACTGGTGATATCATTATAGCCATTTTCTGCTTCAGTGTCCTCGCGGTTGTCGGCTGGGTGATCAGAGTAGATCATTGACTCTCCCGTCGACAGTGTTGTCAGTCCACATCCATTCCATCTGCTCCCTCAGATACCCAGCACTTGCATACCATATCTTCATATTTCTTTGCCTACCCGAGCACCCTTCCCATTCGGTTTCGTACATTGCATGGACATTCCACATCCCTATTCGTATTCTTGCTTTCATCGAGGGAAGACACATCAGCTGGCTAGGTAGCTTCCCAAAGGCTGGCTTTCTTCAGCCCGCATCATTTAGCCTCTCTGATTCTAGAGAAGAATAAGATTGTTCTTTTCTGAATTATTTTGTATTTTTAATGTATATTTCTTGTGCTTTGAAGTTTTTCTAGAGGTTCGATAGGTCTGGTGGTGTAGAACTGCTATCCCTACGCCCGACCCTCTCTCTCTTTACCCAGGATTGTGACCGGCTAGATAACTAGCAAGCAAGTTACCTAGGAGCTACAGGGCCTCAAGTGGAATCCGATTGGGAAGTAACGAGTGGGTCGTCGGTGTCAGAGTGACATGGAAGAGATTGTGTGAGCTGGAGGAGATGAGAGATTATTTTTATTTTTTATTTTCACTACAGCTTGATACCACACCGTATTTTCAGTACAAGTATGGAATTTTCAGTATGGATATCGGTAGCCCAAATTTTGCAGGCCGACCATAGATATCGCGTGTGCGTCGGGAGGGGATCGAACCCCGGACCATGTGCACGGTCGGTGAGAGTCCTAACCACTGTGCCACCGACGTGGAGTTAGCCAGCTGAAGAGGATAGCAGAAAATAGAACAAAGTGGAGATTTGTTGTTCAAGCCATCCGTATGTTCCACTCGGAATCCAATGGAATAATAATAGAATAATGATAATAATAATTCTCCGTTTAATTTGAGAATTTAATATCCACTAAGTTTAGTGAGTTGATCTAGATTGAATCTTACACGTAAAACTTTGCACAGAAGTGTAGCGTCTCACTTTGTCGCACTTCATAAAAGCATGTTCTAAGGTAGAGAGAGATGCAAATGAACTATAATAAACGAAAAGAGTCTCATGCTCTACTGACTGAGCTAGCCGGAGTCTGCCAGAGTTTGACTGCTCCAAACTTAATAGCTTTCTGTTGGACATCAGCAAGTGGTCTAGGTCAAATGGTCTTATTTTACCTATTGTACTCTACTGCTCTCCATTAATCTTTCCTGGGCTTCTCAAAAAAGACTATATCATATTACGAAGGGTATTAAGTGCTGTGAGTAGGGCTTGTAGTATGCCACTGCGTGAACTCGCCAATATTATAGTCGAGAGACATATAAAATCCTTTACAAAATGGGCAAAGACCGTGCTGTCAAACCACCTGCACCCCCTATATTCACAACTATCCCCTTGCATCTCATCAGATAGGACGAGAAGTCAATATAAGAAGATAGATACTTGCACCACTAATTACAAAAATTCTACACTACCCTATTTAGCCCGTATTTTATGTGATGGAGACACTGTTAGACAGGAAACATATAAGTTACTATATGTAATTAGCAAAGTGAATCAACCCTTTCATCATTCATCTTTCTCTAATTTTATGGTGTCACCCTTTCAATCGTTTAATTATAACTTTGCTATTTTTATTTTAGTTGTTATTACTATTATTACTACAATTTTATACTTTATGCATATTTTCTCCTTATCGCATTCTGTAATTGCCACATGGCTGCTATAACAACGATTTTGTTATTATTAATATTATTTAATGTTTGTTTTTTTGTCGTTTTGAGTAAATTAGATGCAATATTGTACTGAATTCTGAAAATTCCTTGCTGTATTATAAGTACTGTTTTTGGAATAAAGCAAAAATTACTATTATTATTATTCAAGGGCGATATACCAAGTGGGATAATTACGAGGAAATTAAGAAAATCAGTTCAAAGAACTTCTAATGCTGGCGAACTACACGTCTTATGCTCTACACGACTGATGATGCTACCTTGACTGAAAGATGAAGTACCTAGACTAGTAACTTCAAATTGTATCTACCAATTCAACGGCGCTTGTGGTAAAGCGAGTTATATTGGCCATTGCTCCAGGAACTTGATTTTTCGTGCTCGAGAACATCTCTCACTATGGCTAAGTAAACGTGTAGTTAAAACTATTAACAGCTCGATATTAGACCATCTATGGTCGGCCTGCAAAATTTGGGCTACCGATATCCATGCTGAAAATTCCATACTTTTACTAAAAATACGGTGCGGTATCAAGCTGTAATCAAAATAAAATAAATAAATCCTAAGCATTACTACCCTGTTTAGCTTAATAGCTGTATCCACTTACTATCATTTTGTACCTATCATTCCACGCTTAAGGTTCGACTGAGGTGTGGACTGTATTACAAAGTAATTTGGTACCTTTTGCGTAATTTATTATACCACACGCTTGACGGAAATATTTCCCTCAGCATCAGGGACTGACTGGGCCAGTAGAATGTAGGCCGATCACAGTCATGTTCTGCGCTCGATTCTCACTCGGCCGGTTGTAAGCTCGGTAAATGAGAAAGGTTTGGTATGAGTCAAAGAAAACATCCAACCCAGTTAAAGCAGACATCACTGTTAATGAAATTTCAAGGCTGAAGAGTGGAGCCTTATATTTCAGTCAAAACCCAAAGGACTGATAAAAATAGGCAGTTAAGGACTTCAGTTTGAAATTCTAAGGAGTATTGTAGTCCACAAAGGCAATTCAACGCGTACACACGCATATACACACAGTAGAACACTCCACAAAAACCGCAGGAAGGATGTAAATTATAGGTATGTGGTGAGAGCAAGCTGCTAGCCAATTGGTAGACATTGATCTACGCTGATTGGTGGAAATTAATCCAGGCTGATTTAACAACCGATCACAGCTGACCTAGACGTGGACAAATATGATTCGCAGACAAGTGGCTCGCATTTCCGAGAAATATCGAAAACGAGAAAGCAGAAGAAGACTGCCTTTGTTTGCAAACAACCAATCAGAAGACCGCCTTCTTTCTGCGGGCAGAGCCTTATTAATGTACGTAAAATGCATATAAATACCTGTTGGTTTTCGTAATAAAACTGATCTGTTGCCTGGCCCTTGTCTTCTGTTGTTACAGGTACACTATTTTTTTATTCCTTTGTGTTCCCAGAGGAACATAGGGCGCCTTCAAGCTAGAGGCTTGAAGTTTCAGTAGCAGTGATGGCGTTTATTTTCACAGGATAGGGTTGCTAGCCTGATGCCCCACAACCTTCCCTCTTTACTAGTCTTATTACTGGCTTAGCGAGGTTCTGGAGTGTGTCGATGGCCTGGAATCAAACCGCCCAAACCGTATGAAGTGTGGTTGTTGAGAATTCCACCAGTGTGCCACCGACACACACACACAAATACACTATACCATATTAAACAAACTGAAATCCAGACAATATGATAGCTACCTTAATTTATAGATATACGCTATTTGTCCTTAACAAAAAGCTAAAATTGAAGTACACCATTGTTGATAGCTGGTAAAACTATTTTTACTCATAATAGTAATAATAATAATTATTATTGCCAGCATGCTGTTTGACCTCATAATCGATGAAGCAATGATCAATAATATTTTTCTTTTCATGTTGATCATAACAGCAAAGTCGTATATATGAGGTAATGGGTATAAGAAACAAGCTGCGTAAGAAAGTATAGTATAACAACATATTTGTTAGTAAGGGGAATTTCGGTATCTACCATTGAGGCAGGTGACAGATACACTGTCAGTCCCGACAGCATTTCCACAGTATACCATCTTTGTAAGCTGCTAAGCTTACTACGTGACAAAGAATATAGGAGTTATTTAGGTTATGGTAGGACTTATCAGACACTTCCCTACTGAGTGATGGTGTTCATTGTCTTGAACACCAAAGCTTACTCCGTGAAGCAACATGGATAGAACAGAAACCTCCTACGCGGTGAGTACCACCTGATTCTTCTTCAAATTAGCATTTTGAATTTCTTGTGGATGAATTTTATCAGAACGCAATGACGTTTCCGGGTGATACCATCAATCTCTTGGAGTGCAGGTACAACCAGATGACAAGCCTTAAACAGGACGAAAACATCAAGTTAACTTCATGGTATCACCAAAGAGTTCTCAGTGACAGCCGATATGTCAACAGAGATAGACCATTTCTATCCAATAGAATTAGTTAATCAATAAGGCAGGCGTAAGTTTCACTGTCAACCCAGACGACCATTTCAGTGTAAAATATTTTAAAGCTAGTCAACCCTTACTATTCTCGTATATGAAGATCTCAGTTGACAAGACCTAGGAGTCACAGAATAACAAGATGATACTCGTCAACTACCCCGAGAAAGGTGATTCGCAGAAAAATCCTTCACTTTACTGGTAAAGAACATCAATTAGTCTATATATTCAGTGCAGTTGGTAAACAAATCTCTTAGATTATAAGCAAACTGAAGATACTGAATCATATAAGAGAATAATATTTTAATTCATGGATAATCCCCGTCCAGGCATTAATTAAAACGAAACACGTAGGTCAGCGAAGAGTCTCTTTTCGGCGGTAAATTCGTTTTCTTAGCTGTACAATCGTAAATATATATGTTATTTTGTATGTATGTGTACATTAAGTCTGTCAAACGAAATACGATTGCATGGAGGATTTCATCATGAGCTGACATCAGTTAGAGAACCACTGGAAAACCTGGGAGTACTGGACAGCCGTTTCGTGACTTGGCAGAAGTTAGAATTACAGGACCATTGGATCGGGTCCCAGTGGCTCAATGGTCTACGCGCTCGCCTTGTAACCAGAAAGTCCTGGGTTCGAATCCCGGTGGGCGCGTACTGATGAAGAGTCCCAAACTAGGACTAAGGAGCTGTCCGGTACTCCCAGGATTTCCAGTGGTTCTCTAACTGATGTCAGCTCATGATGAAATCCTCCATACAATTAAACAAAATCCCTACCAAACCAATACTTGAAAATACAGTTGCTTATGGTTATTTTAACTAAACAGGTGAAGATTGGCAATTGGACAAGATCCCACATCTGACCACTTCTATGTGCATATATAAGTTCACATGCTGCTGTGGAGCTAGATACATCAGTCTTTTGACGTGCACCCTGTCCAAGAGGATTCAAGAACACTATCCAGCATGGCTGCAAAAAGGTAATAGTGGTGCAATAAGGAGTGTGATAACTGAACACCTGGTTAACTTAACACTGATCACTCCATCTCAACAAACGCCTCCTGCTTCAAAGTAATCTACAGAGTCAAGAATAACCTACCAAAGGCAATACGGTTTCGTCTTCTTTGTATCGCTGAAGCTCTGGCCATTCACATAGAAAAACCGGAGCTGTGCATACAAAAGAGAATTACTCAACCACTTCTACTGTCATGGTTATTTTGATGACTTAATTTTGTTTGTTTGCCTGTTCTTTAATTGCTTATAATTCTTATATTCATTTAGAACTCTTACGTAATTTCGTCTTCTCTACTTTGTTGCTATGTGCATCCTGAGTAAAACTCACTCATCAGATTATTCATATCATTACATAAATACTTTTAACAACTGTTTGGGACAACTCATCACCTTTGTTACTACCCTAATTTCACTAACACCTGATTTTCTTGAGTGATTTTGTATTACGTAACTCCATTTACCCATCTTCACCCGTTTAGTTAAAATAACCATAACCAATTGTATTTTTGTTTGAAAAACTTAATGTACACATTCATACTAAATATATATATATATTTACGATTGTACAGCTAAGAAAATGAATTCACCGCCGAAAAGAGACTCTTCGCTGAACTACGTGTTTTGTTTTCAATAATATTTTAATTCACTCTCACATACTCCGAGTGATACCGTATTTATTTGTTGTTTGCCTGATGATGTATTGATACACAATTAATGGCTTACAATCTTCACTATCATATGATCTTTAGCTGATGTCGTTCTTTTTTTGTCTCTATAAAACTACAAAGTGTTTTTCATGAAGTAAATTGCCTAGCATCGTAGTCTGACAAAAAGCAACAATTCAAAACATGCCGAACATATTCCACCTAGTTAATAAGATAAAATATCTTTGCAGAAGCCGTAAAAAATAACAGCCTACATTGGAATAACCAGAGAAGTTTTTCTTTTTTTTCAATATGCTGTTTGACGTTTATTCCTGGCATACTTTACAATTAATCAAGATTCTACTTTGTATGTTAATTACTAAATATGTATATAGGCAAATGACAGTGCAAATTGATTGTTGAGTGATAAACAATGCAGACAACCACTTTGACTGACTGATTGACTGACTAAGTTTCAACATGGATCTTAATACAAAAGTGAAGTATAGCGAAAATATTCATTCAGACATATATAAAACACAAAATAATTGAGCAAAGAATATCCTTTTCGATAATTTCCTCCTCTTCTGGCTCTACAATTATATATATGTATAATAGAGAAGATTTGTAGCTCAGGTGGATGATTTGCAATTAATAGTGTTCTCTGAGCTAGTTGGTTTAGTTGCCGAGCTTTCGTCGTCCTTCGAGACAACATCTTCAGCGCCATATTTAGCACAAAGTGAAGTGATTTAAATTTCTTCATGAGTGATATAATTGCGTCTCCTGGTAACTATCTTTACATATGTATTGACCATTTCCTATTGACTTCGATTTTAAACTTTCTGGTCACCTGATTTACTTTTTATTAGTTGGTATATTTCGTCTATATTAACGTGCTTGTTAATTGCATTTTGGTGTTTCCTCTGTCTAAGATTTTGACATTTTCCCAATCAAATTGATGACCATAATTGTCTGTATGCATTGATACTAAAGAATACATATCGTGTCTTTTTACGGCTGATTTGTGTTCCTGGATTCTAATTCGAAGGGGACGCCCACTTTGGCCGATGTAATGCTTGTTGCATGTAGGTTCATATACATAGAATATTCTAGAATAGTGGTCAATAACAATATAAGTGTTTTTTAAATAATATCGATTAGTTAAGTAAGATCGTCGGTCGGTCGGTCGGTCGGTTTTCGACGTAGAACTTTGCACATATGTGCGCCTGTTCAAGTCGCTACACTCCCCACATGTAGCACACAAAGCAAGAGAAGAAAGTAGGAGAAATGCATAGTATAGACAGTAAACAGAGGTGTGAGACAAAGGAATAGTAATAACGGAGAACAAAACAGTTTCATTGGAAATCATAAGTTACAAGGAGTGGATGCATCTGCGCCATTGAGAACGATTTTGAGCCATATCACCGATTGTTTCCAACCATTGGTTTTTACCGTCCCGAGGACCCCAACCAGGAAGTCTACACCTTCCTACGTGGCTTAGACTAACTGTTGTAGATTTCATTGATTGGTGCCATGTTTTCGTTTGACCGCCGCTAGCTCTTTTCCGGCCTGGCCCTATATCAGCTAACATTGCCCGTTGTCGAGGAAGGCGATGACTAGGCATACGTAGCACATGTCCCAACCATCTCAATCGATGTGATTTCACAGTCTCGTCGACTGATTTCCCCGCCTTACCTAGCACTCGACGCCTAACCTCAATATTGCTCACCTTATTGTACCACTTCACGTGGGAGATAGAACGCAGACACCTATGATCGAAGACAGCTAATCTTTTCATGTCTTCTGCTCTCAATGGCCAGGTCTCACAGCCATAAAGGAGGACGGAGCGGACTGATGAGCAGTACACACGCCCTTTGGTCGATAGTCGGATATCGTGTCTACGCCAGAGACGGCGAAAACTGGCGAATGCGAACCTAGCCCTCTGTATTCGTGCTGAGATTTCGTCTGAGATAAACCCGTTGGAGCTGATGGTACTTCCCAAGTAATTGAAGTGGTCAACGTGCTCTATCACTTCACTTCCTATTTGTAATCTAGGGGTCGGTGAAGTCCAATCCTGCAGCATCATCTTACATTTTACAGGGGCGAATCGCATGCCAAACATACGAAGATTGTTGCTCAATGTGTTCAGTAGACTCTGCATTTTGTCAGCGTCTTCTCCTAGAAGGAATTACAGTTCATTAAAGATGCTTAAATTATAATAATATTAAAGATGTAGTAGCAAATACAATATTAAACAGATGGCCAAGGTAAGGAAAATGTCTGAACCAACCAGCTTCTTTTGGACGCATAAATTAAGCTTCTCAATGTGGACCTCAACAGCCAGCCTCAACAATATTTAGTAAATGAAATCTTAAGGTGAAGTTAAGATTAGTTGGTATGCGGTAGATGACTTTGAAAGCCGCCTGGTTAACATCAATCTTGTGTTCTGTATCCATTGATGTTAACCAGAGTTCGTTTACTAAATACTGCTGAGGCTGACTGTTGGGATCTACATTGAGACGCCTAATTTATATGTCCAAAAAAAGCTGGTTTGTTCAGACATTATCCTTACTTTGGCCATATAGGTTAGAATGACACTCAATTTTTGTGGAGTTTTCCTAATTTTAGTTGATATTCGATTTGCTACTATATCTTTATTACTATTATTATAATTTATGCATCTTTAATGAACTGTGATTGTATTGCTCTTAATTAACAAATCGCTATTATTTAAAGACACTAATATTGTTACTGACTACTATTCTAGAATATTCTACGTATATAAACATACATATATATATATATATAATTGTAGAGCCAGAAGAGGAGGAAATTATTAAAAAAAGTTATTCTTTGCTCAGTTATTTTGTTTTTTACAAAAGTGAAGTAGTTCAAATTGTCACATTTTCAAAAAGAAACCCCACAGAAATGACTATAAACAGAATATTTTCAGGAAAATGAGTTTAGGGTATGACAAAGAGTGAACTCATCTGTACTAGTTGAGAAGAGTCTTGTATCCTGTCATGAATAGTTTCTGTGTTTTAGTTATTTCGTCCTCTCAAAGACCCCAATCAAGAAGTTTGCATCTATCAGCGTAGTTGAAAGCAAAACCTATTCGTCAGTTACGAAATTCGGTGAGGTGAGCTCTGATTTATAATAATAATCATAATGATAATATTAATGGTAATAATAATGGCGACATGCATGTCAAACATGCACAGGATAATGACAGAACCAACAATAAGGAATCTAAATCATCAGTAGTAATTCCATACAAGGAAAGAACCTAGGAAATCTTATGCAGAATTCTTAACAAGGCAGGAATAAAAGTGGATGGAATTCAAACCAACCACAAACTCAATTAGAAACAAGCTTTGTCAGTTAAAGGATCAATCTTATGGATCCTTAAAAACAAAACAATTTAGTTTATCTAATACCTTACTGGAATGAGTGTCAGGTCAAATACAGAGGTGAAAGTAGTAGAACAGGTGCAGTGAGTCAGACTAGTTGAGCATAAAAACCTAGCAAAATGTAGATTAGTTAACCCGAATAAGATAAGAAATCTGGAGAATAGAATAGTTCAGCTATAGCACTCACTACATGCAATTACACAACACAACCATACAATAGGCTGGATGGGATAAGATGACAGTTTTAAAATCGAATGTAGCAGCAGGGTGGAGGGAGACATTGATGTCAACGGAAGCTTTATTTATCGAATCAACTGAAGAGAATACGTGTAATAGGAATGATTCAACACCTATCTGGCTGGACACCTGGAGAATTCTACTACCCTAACGACAAATAGGAAAGAATCAAGAAAACTATTAAATGGAAGTTTCAAAGCTGTGTAGTCAAAATTGGTTGATATGATTATGAACAATAAATTATGTTCGAAACTGTGTCGTCTAGTAAATAATAGTGTTTCACTGAGTGATACATCTAATAGACAAGCAACTCTACCGGGTAACGAATCGACCAATAACGTGATGTCCAACGAATACGCAGAAGGTAATGAAAATTTATTGGCCATCAAGTGCCAGGCCCTCGATAGAAATTTTAGTTGAAATTGACCATCTGAGCGTTGGGCTGATTTTGACATGGAGGAAATCTTGTCATCAGGAGGAAATGAAACCCCATAGGCAGTTATGCAGCCAGCTGAAAGAGACTGCACAGAAGCCAGTGCAATTGAGATAGGCTGATGAAACCCAAATATTCCACCGGGTATCCAATAGAGAATAAATAATAATAACAATAATAAATTGTTCATCACCTGGTCCTCACCTTGCATATTTCATTTTTAAGGTGATCAAAGTCACGTGTGTTTGAAAATTTCACGAATTTATATCAAAAATAAAAAAAAACACACATCGAAAAGTATAGACTTACTACAGGATCATATGAATGAAATATGTTGAATACTCTTCGACAGGCGAAATATGAAAATAATGCTTCAGCATCTGTTTCGTCTAAATCAATTCCTGAGTGTTTATTCGATCCAACCACAGTATTCAGTAATGAACGAAGAATTTTTGTCGGTTCTGGTTCGTCGTATGTAGAATTAGTTGAATATAGTGATTGTGTAGATGAGGAGATATCCGTTGTCGCTGGTAAATCATTAACTGCTATGAATAAGGCTAACGGTGAACCAATGAGAAAGAGATTTGCCAACTAGATGGAGAAAACACAGGGAGGGAAGAAATACAGAATGTGAATGAATTATTCAGAGTTGAGGAATAAAGATTGCTTGATGAATAAAGATTATACTTTTTGATAATTTCTTCATCAGATTGTACAATTATCTAACAGTTGTCTTGAGAAGCCAGTTATATTGACCATCGCTGGCTAAATGAAGGTGTTAGTTTTGTAAGGGATTTTGTTTGATTGGTTGGAGGAAAATCAGCTGGGAGTACTGGACAGTTGTTTCGTCAGGCTGGTTTCGGACTCTTCATCAGTATGCACCCACAGGATCCCAAACTAGGACGAAACAGCCGTCCAGTACTCTCAGTTGGTTTTCCAATGGTTCTCTAACTTATTTCAGCTCATGATGAAATCCTCCAACCAACCAAATAAAGGTGTACTTAGAACCATGACTCGACAATAATACATCTCATCCAACAGCTATACGACAATGCTGCATGCCAAGTAATCCACAATGGAAAACTTACGGAATCCTTCGAAGTGAGGACAGGAGTAAGACAAGCTGGCTGGCTGCCTACTATCGCCAATGATTTTCTTGATTGCAGTAGACTGGATAATGCGACAAACAGTGGGCAATGAGGAAACAGGCATAAAATGGACACACACAAAAAACTTAGAGGATCTGGACTTCGCCGATGATATATGTCTGATTTCCCACAAACTGGAATATATGCAAGTGAAAAGCAACAAGTTGGCAGAAGAAACATCCAGAGAACATAGCACTTCAGGTGAACATAGGGTAAACAGAGGTAATGAAGATTCCTGGGCAACAGCAACAGAAGCAACAACAGACAACGATCAGCATAAATGCGAGGAACCTGACAAAAACCTCTTTTACCTGCCTGGGAGGCATCGTTTCAACTACAGGCGGAATTGACGAGGATATCAAAGCAAGAATCGGGAAAGCAAGACAAGCTTTCACTACTCTCAAGTCTGTGTGGAGGTCAACAACACTCAGCATCAAAAATAAGATCCGGATTTTCAACTCCAATGTGAAGTCAGTCAGTGTTACTATACAGATCAGAGACTTGGCCAGCGCGTCATAAAGAGCATCTCAAACAAACTACAGACCCTCATTAACAGTTGTCTTCACTCAATAATCAAGATCAGATGGCTGGCCAGAAAAGATGAGCAATGGGATCTGTGCGAGCGAACCAACTAGGAACCAATTGTGAAACAAATAGGCAGGAAGAAATGGAGATGGATTGG
Organism: Trichobilharzia szidati; assembly: GCA_944472155.2. NCBI lineage: Eukaryota > Metazoa > Platyhelminthes > Trematoda > Strigeidida > Schistosomatidae > Trichobilharzia > Trichobilharzia szidati. The sequence continues at coordinate 5,107,406 of OX235272.1, read as the reverse complement.
CTGGCCATACTCTGAGGAAACAAACCATCAAGTGACATCACTAGATAAGCCATTTCTCGAGTGTAACCCAAAAGGGAAGCGGCGAGTTGGTCGTCAGTGCAAGGGTGACTTGGAGGAGGTCATGTGAAGAGGAGATGAAAACCTGTGGGCAGACTTGGGGCCAGGTGAAGACTCTAGCAGAGAACCGAACGCAACGCATGGCTGAAGCCCTATGTTCCTCTAGGAATTAAAGGAAATAATAATAATAATTGACACATTTCTGGAAATATTCCTTTCTTTGCTAAGACAATTCACTACATAAATGTGATATTGTACAGTTTGGGAATGATATCGCCGAAAAGAGTATTTGTTTGCTCAACGGCTTATCTTTTTATGTTTCACCCTACATTTCGCTACATTGATTGGACACTAATCAAGGGGTGTGATGTGTCTTGTTCTTCATCTTTTTTCATTTTTTTCATATTGATGAGGGGAAACAATGAAAGCAGTGGAATAACGTCTGGCTGTTTCGTCCTGATTTGTGACTTCCCAGTAGAATTCACTCATAACTCTACTAAAGTGTGAACCCAGGACCTACAGATTAAAAGTCCAGCAATGGTGAACATTGAACCAAAGTGAATGAATTCAATGTTTGATGGTTTTCCTGAAATCAACCCGAGTTGGGATCATGGATGCATACTGATGATGAGTTACAAACCAGGACGAAACGGTTGTTCATTGCTTCTTCGCTCCCTCAGTGAAATTAAACAAATCACTTAGAAGCATGTACTTGAAAATTTTTATATTTTAATCTCAGAATGTTTGTTGAACAGAGTAATATCTTCACTAGTTACAAACTAAGTATAATTTATTAATCTAATTAGCAGTTAGCAAGCAACATATGTGTCTAAACCAAGTTCACTTTTAACAGTTTGAGGAAATGTGGGCTTGGGTATATGATATTCATTATAATAAAGGCTTTATATATTTCACAATGAATGAAAAACAAAACGATACTGTTGTTGTTTTTTACTGACGTTTCACTATCTAATGCTGCTGTTAATAGCTTTATCAAATTTGTATTATTGAACTAGAATTTACAAGATCTCAGCTTATTTAAAACAAATTTAACTACCGTTCATCAGCGTGGGGTAATTTTTTGCGTTGTCAAATTGGCCAATTGGTAAAGATAACAAAACCAAGTGTAGATTGTTGGATTTGATAAGTGTGTAAAATTATAAAAGCAGCATGTGTGTTTACATAATGAAATCGCTTATCACATTCGTGTTGATTTTGTCACCTCATGGGAGAGGGGATGTTCTAACCAGGTCGAATTCTGCCTTAGTTCATGATTCTTATTCAGACAATTCGGATTCCACGTGACATGAAGTGCTTCTGATGGATGTTAGACGTTCTTTGTGATTTCTGAAATGCTTTTTCTGGATTACTTCAATATTGTCGAAATCAATTTCGTGGTCTGATTCTATAGCGTGTAGACCACCTATAGTTGATGATTTTTCAAGTATTTCTAGTTCGACTGGATTTCTCGGTGGTCGAACAGATGCTCTACGGTGTTCATTTCTTCTGATTTCGATTTCTCTCTGGCGATGTTTGTCCGATGTATATCGCATCACATTCCAAGCATTTCATTTTATAGACACAATTAGATAGAGAACCTTTAGGGATTTGGTCTCTTATTTAGACAAAGTTGTTCCACAGTGTACCTGATGTTTTGTTATCTTTACCAAATGGCCGATTTGACAAGGCGAAAATGACCCCATACTGAGGAACGGTGATCAAGCTGTTATATATAAGCTGTTATTAATACTATTTTGATGAAGCTATTAATAGCAGCATTAAATAGCGAAAAGTCAGTACAGACCACAACAGTATCGTTTTGTTTTTGATTCATTGGAAAATACAAGAAAACCTTTATTATAATTAGCAAACTAGTTGAATTCTCAATTTACACAGTTTAAGCAGAGGGAATTTCACCACCATAGTTTCCCCTGGAAACTGAAATTATTCAGATCACGACATGCTATATATTTGATACCATAAATGGTAATCAAGTAACCAAGGATAAATACATGGTCGTATATACTACTAACTGACTAATATAAGTAGTTGTATGCCACCCACACTAACCAGTAGTTTTTGCTAGAAGTCATCTTTCCTGGATTGCTTAAAAAAGACTCCGTCATCCTTCGTAGAACTCTATGAAGACTGTCAGTAGGGCGAGTGGTATCCTATCCCATTAGGCCACATCGTTGACATCGTCATTGATAGGCACTTGATTTCATGCAACAAATTTGCTAAAGGAACTTTGTCAGACTGTGAGTATCCACTCTACCCTCAGCTTCAACCTTGTGTCTCCTCAGGTAAAACAAGAAGTCTTTTCAGAAGACTTCATGCACGTATATCTGAGTATAAAACATCCATGATACTATATTTGGAACGTATTTTATATGATGAAAATAGTGTTAGGCATGAACTAACCAACTAGCCTTCTTTGCACTATTAAATAAACCATTTCCCCCATCCTTATAACATAAAGCTTTATTGTTATTGTACTTCTTATGTTTATAATCCTCACAATTTTTCTGGTTTATTTTCTCATAAGTGTGAACATATTTAAGTTGTGTTATGACTGTTAATTTTGTATTTCCCCTCACCATACTGTATCAACAGAACATTAGATTCAATACTCTATAACATGCTAAAATTTCCAAACTGAATCGACAATACTGTTTGAAACAAACTCACTATTATTATTTTTATTATGTTTGTTATTCTCATTTTGTACTTCGAATATTTTTGATTTTATATCGTAAATGTGGACAAATTCCTCTGGTTAATTTTGTTTTAATTTTTAATTTTATTTATATTTTGAGTAAATCAGATGCAATATTGTGACAAATGCTGAGAATTCCATTCTATATTATAAGTACTGTTTTTGTGGAATAAAGCAGATTATTATCATTATTATTATTAAACACTGGACAGCCGTTTCTGTCGTTTGCAGCCGAACTCATCACCGGTGTACCCGGTCCTATTCAGCCCGTACAGCCGAATCAGTTCAAACCAACCGGGAGTTTAGACTACTATGATCTAGCTAAGAAGTGCTACTGATTAATGTCAGTGTTATGCAACAACAAAGACTACTCATTTCAGTAAAATCAGTAGTATACACCTGTATGCATTTGAGTACAATTTATCTCACATAATCTTACTAACGTAAGCATATCATTTTTCAGCCAAAACGCATCGATCACTTCCACACAACTGTAGCTTACATACAGAATTTTCACCAGGCAACGATGATACTACCCTAACTGAAGCCTAGAAAAATACCTCTGGTGTATGCAAGAAAAAACCATCCAATACAAATAATAGAAAGGCAAATAATAATAATAATGAATATAATACTAGTGTGAATTGGATAGTATTATGTTTACATAATACAAACAAACGCAAACACACAGGCATTTATGTGTGTACCGGTAAAATGAACAAACATGAGGCATTAGCTTTTTAAAAAAAGTGGTTAGCACTAAGCGTAATAACTGCAAAAGAACTCACTATTGAGTATAAAAGCAATCAGTATAAAGTGTTAGATCGATAATGAAGTTAAAAAGAAACATATTACAGGATTTTCATCATGAGCTGACATTAGTTAGAGAACCATTAGAAAACCTGGGAGTACTGGACAGCTGTTTCGTCCTAGTTTGGGACTCTTCATCAGTACACACCCACCGGGATTCGAACCCTACAAACCAACACTTGAATATCAATGAGATGCTCACTAGCGTTGACAAAATGCAGAGTCTTCTAAACACCTTGAGGAACAGCAGTCTTCGAATGTTTGGCATGGAATTCATTCCTATGGCATGTAAGTTGGTGGTCAATGACTCGACTGTGCCTACACCAAGACTGAAGGAAAGTACTGAAGTGGTAGGGTATGCTGACCACTTAAATTATTTGGGAAGTTGAGTCAGCCTTAATAGACTGCCTACGAAATTTCAGCACGGATGCCTTTGGCGTGGACACAATATTCAGTTATCGACCGAAGGACGTGTGAACTGCTCAGCTTGTCTTTCTGTTCTCCTGTACGTTTGTAAGACATGGCCACTGAAAGCAGATATAAAAAAACTAGGTGCCCTTGACCATAAGTGTTCATCTTTTATCTGCAGTATTAGGTGATATAATATGGTGAGTTTGACTTAGGTTAAACATAAAAAAGGAAAGTCAATCGATAAATTTGTGAATCTACACTGACTAAGATGGCTCGGACATGTGTAGCGCGTACACAGTCACCGTTTTCCTCATCAAGCAATGTTAACTGAAACAGGGTTAAGTTAGAAAAGAGTTAGGGGTCATGAAATCAATCTATGGAGTCCTTGAGTGTTGGTTTGGGGCCACTTAGGGATGTGTAGACTGGTTGGTGATGTCAGTATGCTAAGAACTAATGTGTACAGACTGCTGGTTTATATGACTGGAAATCATTCTCTCTGATTAAAGCGCATTAATTCCTTAAAGTCTCCCAGGTACATCATATCTTTCTGTTTCTTCCCATGTCACAATTTTTTTCCTCTGTACATTTCTGCTTATCATATTATTATTGTCTGCTTTAGTTCCTAGAGGAACATTGGGCTTCAGCCGCACCTCACCTTCGCGTTTGGTTCTCCGTCAGTGTTTCCACCTGGCTCCACGTCTGCCAACATGCTTTGATCTCCTCTTCATATGACCTCCTTGCACTGATGACCAACTCGCCGCTTCCCGTTCGGGTTCCACTCAAGTGATGGCCTGGCATGTGTGACGTCAATTGATGGTTTGTTTTCTCAGAGTATGGGCAATCAAATCCACCTCCATTTCTTCCTGCATATTTTTCGCACAATCGGTTCCTGCTGGGTTGGTTCGTTCATTGCCAGAGATCCCTGTTGCTCGTCTTTTCTGGCCATCTCATCTTGAGAGAAGTATTGATCGGAGACAGCTGTTGATAAAGGTCTGTAGTTTATTTGAAATGCTTTTCATGACGCGCTAAGTTTCTGATCTGTAGAGTAAGTAGGACTGAATTCACATTGTAGTTGAAAATCCGGATCTTGTTCTTCATGCTGAGTGCTGTTGACTTTCACACAGACTTGAGAGTAGTGAAAGCTTGCCTTGCTTCCGCGATCCTCGCTTTGATATCCTCTTCAGTTCCTTGCACCTGTAGTTGAAACAATGCTTCACAGGTAGGTGGGTAGGTAGGTGAAGGAGGTTGTTTCTTTCAGGTTCCTCCCATTTATGCTGACTGTTGTCTGTTGTTGCTTCTGTTGCTGTTGGCCAGGAATCTTCATTACCTCTGTTTTCTATATGTTCACCTGGAGTCCTACCATTGATGCTTCTTCTGCCAACTTGTTGCTTTTCGCTTGCATATCTTCCAGTTTGTTGGAAATCAGACACATATCATCGGTGAAATCCAGCTTCTCCATATACCTATAATCATTCACTTGAATTTCTCTTTTTCTCCCTCTTCCCTACCTTTGTGTGCTACACATTTCTATGCAAAATTCTATGTTAGAACTCATAAAATTTTAATTACTAGTATCCAAAGGGGGATTTAACTGAGATGTGAAACTAACAGGAGAAATAATTCAGGTTTCACAAAGTCAAATTAAAATTTCTCTAATGACCATATTTAAACTGTGACACCAATCTGCTGTAAGCAGGATTGAACCCTGCTTAACCTATCAAGCCGGGCATTATCACTGGCCTGCTCACAGTTGGTATTACGCATTGTATCCTGATACAATGAGTTGGTAAATGAACAGAACTTTTAAGAGAAATGTTTTCTCTAAAAAGGGTTGTTATATTTCCTGTTATCACTCCTTTGTATTCCGAGTCGAACACAGGGCTTCAAACTTTGAAATCTTGGTACTAGTGATATTGTTCTTTTCTATGAGATAAGGTTGGTAGCCTGACTCCCAACGTTCACCCTCTAATGGGCTTTATACTGGGTAGTAAATTCAGCTAGGTTTAAGAGTACTTCGATCAAGAATCGAGAACGGACTGCGTGTGTAGCTGACGAGCATCTCAACAATGAACCACCAAGACAGCATTCAGTACTTAGAGCAGTTATAAAATGCGATAGGAAGTAACCATTGGATTTTATAACCAAAATACACCAAAAATCAAATCCAAAACAAACGGACAAACAAAGGAAGCGATTAGTTGTGTTAATTTTAACTCAATTTTTCTCTGAAGAATAAAATTATTTACATGATTTCATTATGTTCTGGGATCGGTTAGATAACCATTAGAAAACCAGAAAGTCCTGAGAAACCAGTTGTTTCGTCCTGCTTAGGGACTCATCGACAGTACGCACCCACTGCCGGCGTTCGGACCAAGGACCTTCTAGTTACAAGAAGTTGCTTGGAGTTCCAGTGAGAAGTCGTGACTGGTGAAATAAACACCTAGTCGAACGTGTGGAAAAATACTCACCGATGACATTGGCTAGCGGTCCCTCTGTGTCATGAATTGGTGGAAGTCAGAATTCATGGACTGGCCGTTGGATCGGGTCGCAGTGCGTAAATGGTCTATGATCTGGCTTGTCTTGTAACCGGAAGGTCCTGGGTTCAAAGCTCAGCAGGTACGTACTGTGAAGAGTCAAAAACCAGGACGAAACAGCCGTCCGGTATTCACAGGTGGTTTTCCAATGTTTCTCTAACCGAAATCAGCTCATTATGAAATCCTGTAACCAATTAATCAAATCCCTGCAAACCAATACTTGAGTAAAAATTATTTTTCTACATAAAATACAAAAAACCGAAAAACACCATATATACAATAAAAAATATTGTAATTCACCCTTTTTATATGTTAGACAAATATAAGTTAAAAATGCAAAAAGGAAATACCTGAGGGACGGGTTTCCAATCCGACGGTTTAGGTATATTTTCCAGAAATGATCCTCTCTGTTTAATAATTCAAATAAAAGAATATTAAATTTTATTTGAAACGAGATCTTTGGGTTTTTTAGAAAACAAATATTAAATGACATGAATGCGTTTACTAAAGAACAATTCTAAGTAGCAGTGAATGGTGACCAAAAGCGTGACCTAGAAGAAATATTCAGGAATGGATATAGCTTAGACGTTATCATGTTACGCAAAAAGACTTATTTAGCATCTCCTATGGACTGGTTTATATTGAACCACCACAATAGTTTTATGTCTTGACAAAGACGCAAGTGTTTTTCGAGCCTCCTTTTTAGACTACACTGATGCTTTTTACTCTATTCTTAGGGCACTTATGCTAAGCAAGCTGATTTCTGCAAATACTGGGTCTTGGGTCACAAGGTGGCTGATTGTCTTCTTATTTTTGGGGTAGAGAACAACAAACATTTTTGAATGGAAAGCGTTCTATATCGTTACTAACGGAAATTGCTATGCCTCAAGGCATTGTAGTCTCTCCTTTCCTCTTTTCTTCCTTTATTTTTGCATGACCTTCCATATTCTTTCAAAGCTACCTTCATTAAATAGGCCAACGATCTAACACATAAAGGGCATTTGCTACGTATGCCTAGTCATCGACTTCCTCGACGGGCAATGTTAGCTGATATAGGGCCAGGCTGGAAAAGAGCTAGCGGCGATCAAACCAAAACATGGCACCAGTCAATGAAATCTACAACAGTTAGTCTAAGCCATGTAGGAACGTGTAGACTTCCTGACTGGTTGGGGTCCTCGGTACGGTAAAAAACAATGTTTGGAAACAATTGGTGACATGGCTGAAAATCGTTCTCAGTGGCGCAGATGCATCCACTCCTTGTGACTCATGATTTCCAATGAAACTGTTTTGTTATTCACTATTACTACACCTTTGTCTAACACCTCTGTTTACAATCTATATTATGCATTTCTGCTAATTTCTTCTCTTGCTTTGTGTGCTACATGGAGTGTGGCGACTTGAACTGGTGCACATATGTGCAAAGTGCTATGTCGAAAACCGACCGACTGACCAACGATTTCTGTCTCAGTTGTTGTTTCTGCATTGGGTTGTTCTTATATTGATAGATTCTTCTCTGAAGTTAACAAATGATCCCACCAAAATGGTCTTAAACTAAATCTATCTAAATCTCATTTTTATTTAATTGAATTTTAGATTTTCCCATCGATTGATTGGACGGAAGTGCTTGGTCTCAGATTGACATGTCGGCTTCTTGTGTAGATGCTTCGACGATGTCTGGGCATGTAATTAGAATTTAATTGGTGGATGGCGACGAGCAGTGGAATCCAGCAATTGGCTGATTCAGTCCCATGTTTCCTGTAATATTGATGTCACTGTGATGACAGGGAGTAAATCGAATATCTCTCATCTCAGAATCAGTTCCCCTGTTGGTCGTTTCATATCCAGTTGATTTCTAAGAAGATATTTTGTTTGAGATATTACATAAAGAAGTTGAGACTTTCTGGCATCATAAGTCAACCTCTTCTCTTACAATTTGTTAATTCATGTATTCTACCCAATTCTCCTCTTTATTATTCCCCCAATTATTCTTCCCTGGACTTCTCAAAAAAGACTATGTCATATTACGTAGAACACTGAAGGCTGTAAGTAGGGTTAGTGGTGTGTGCCTTTGACTCAGCTAACTGACATTATTATCAATAGGCACTTCAATTCTTGCAGGCAGTTGACTAAAGTTATCTTGTCAGATATTGAACACTTTCCTCTTTATTTGCAACCGTTTCATTGTATCTCTTCGATCAAAAGCAAAAGAAACTTCAAAGGAATTCGCACTTGTACAACTAAACATAAAAATTCTACTATACGACCATATTTAGCGCGAGTTTTGTGTGAAGACAGAGCTAGATGTCAGAAAAGAACTTGTAAACTTTAAATCAGTAACTGTGAACTGCAAAGTATAATATTATTTTTTTTAATTTTGTGTGTCTGCATATTTATAAAAGGAGCTTAAATGCTGCAATTTGTATAGAAACGCTGAAAATCCCACTGTGTAAAATTATTATTGTTTGCGATAAAGTGATTATTGGTATTATTAACCGAAATATTCAGTCCTTCATGACATGTCAGTCCCTGGCACATAGCCTTCAATGATATCAAAAGATTAACAGGGTATAATTTGATTGTTAATAGATGATATTTGAATCTTGGATGGTTGTTCTGTCCTGTTTAAGACGCCTCATATGCATGTACCTTTATCTGCAGTGAATGATGACATTCCACTGGGACTCAAACCCAACACCCTATGTTTCACACGTTACAGTAATGAAACATGTTGTAAAAGGTATACATTGCTGACCAGCAGTTAACTGGGAATCATTCTAGTCATATTGTGTAGTCGAAACTTGAATGTATATTTGTATGCATATCTTCACATCTATGTATGTCTATTTCTCATACTTTCATCGTAAAGGGGATAGAGCATGCATCCAATAGAGTTTGCGAACATTACCTTAATGAATACATATGTTTCAGGGTTACGTCATGAACTAAAATTGGTTAGATGAACATTGAAAAACCTAGAAGTACTGGACAGATAGCTGTTTCGTCCTAACTTAAGACTCCTCATCAGTACGCACCCACTGAGACTCGGATCCATGACCTTCTGGTTATGAGGACAGCTCGCAGACCATTAAGCCACTAAGACCAGATCCAGTATCTCATGAATTCCAACTCCTACGGATTCACGATATAGTGCGACCAAAAGTCACCGATGTCATCGGCGCGTATTTGTCCCCACACCCGAACTTCTGTGCACTACTTGTGTTGGTGGGTGTGTACTGATGAAGGATACCAAACTAGGACGAAACAGCGAGTTGTCCAATACTTCCAGCTGATTTTTCAATGATTCTACAGCCGGTGTCAGCATATGATGAAGTCCTGTAACAAATCAATCAAATCCCTGTAAACCAATACTTGAATATATATGTGTATTGTAAGAGAAATTCATTCTTTTATGCTCATTAGACTGAAACTCACTCGACTCTAAATTTTTGAAGGAGAAAACAGACAGGTAAGAAAAAAAGAAGCAATGCATTTAATCCTTTTATAAGATTATTCAGCAATGATGTTCATAAGAAAAACAAAACACAATTTTCGTTCAGCGAAGAAATATCTCTTTTCAATGACTTTATTTTCATCAACCTTATTCAACAGCTGTACGACAACAGCATATGTCAAGTGATCCACAACGGAAAACTCAGCGAGGCGTTTGGAGTAAACATAGGAGTCAGACAAGGGTGCTTCTTATCACCAATGATATTCCTAATTGTGGTGGACTGGATTATGCGTCAGACAGTGGGAAACGAGAAGACAGGGATATCTTGGACCGACGTAAAGAATCTAGAAGACCTGGATTTCGCGCGTGGATGATTTATGTTTGATGTCACACAAAATCGAAGACTTACAAGCAAAAACCGACAAACTCGTCGGTCGAAGGAGCAGCTGGAGAAGACAGGACTCCAGGTGAACGTAGACAAACGGAAGATATGAAAATAACCAACCAACAACAACAACAGCAGCAACATCCAGCGACAATCACCATCAACGGGTGGGATTTGAAAGAGGTTACTTCATTCACTTATCTAGGGTGCATTGTCTTAACTACAGGAGGAACGGACGAGGATGTCAAATGGAGAATCGGGAAGGCGAGAAACACATTCATCAACCTGAAACCAATCTGGAAATCTCCCACTGTCACTCAGCATCAACAACAAAATTCGGATTTTCAATACAAACGTCAAGTCAGTTTTGCTATACGGATCAGAAATTCGGCCAGCGGGTCACCAAGAATATTTCCAACAGCCTGTTGCAGACCTTTATCAACAACTAAATGTCTTCGCACTATACTTAAGATTAGATGACCGGAAAGAATCACCAACAAGAAACTATGGGAACAAACAAAACAAGAACCAATCGCCCAACAAATATGCAGGATAAAGTGGAGATGGATTGGACACTCACTGAGGAGACCGTTGGGTGACATCGCGCGTCAGGCCCTCGAGTGGAACCCGAAAGGGAAGCGGTGAGTGGGACATCCAAGGGTGACATGGAGGAGATCGTGTGATGAGGAACTAAAACAGTATGGATTAACATGGATGCAAGTGAAAAGTACAGCAGGAGACAGAAGCAAGTGGAGACGTGCAGCTGAAGCCCTTTGAACCACTAGGAACTGAAGGGAACAATAATAATAATAATGACTTTATTTTCAAGCTGTACAGTCGCATTTATATTGTGGATGGAGAAGGCATTAAGTGGCCCTAGAATTTCCTCAGTCAATAATGTAGATGTGATAAGGGTAAAGATAATTAACATGATGTATTAAGAGGGGTAGAGTTGAAGTGGATAAATTACAAAACTTTTAAAGATTATTAAATAACTGAGTGAACTGATATGAAGATATTAAAAGTAGGTCAAGTTTTTAACTCAATTTAAATTTTCCTATCGATTGATTGAACCAAAGTGCTTGGTCCCAGGTTAACATGTAGGCTGCTTGCGCAGATGTTTCAACGATGTCCTGTTGTGTAACTTGAAATCAATTAGCTGATGGTAACTAGTAGTGGAATCCAGGATACGTGTTTCGTCCTATTTGGAACTCGTCATCCGGATGCACCTGCATTATCCAGTGAGTGATGGTGCTCCAACCAAGGCTCGAACCCATTGACAATAGTTTCAAACGCCAAAGCATTGTCCAATAGACCACTTGGGCCACGAGAGCCCCCTCTTTCTTGTGCAACTGGTCTCATTTATTAATGGCACTCTGGACTCCAGTGCTAGTCACCATCAACCAAATGACTTTAGGTCAAGTGTTTTTTTAAAATAATCAAGAGTGCACTGAGGATAACAATAGAAGATGGTAAATATGCAGTGAAGTGGAATGAATTCAAGTGGTAACACAGAATAAGATTTCAAGTTTTATCACGGATTGATATCAGTTATGGAACCACTGACAACCGATAGGGAGAACTGGACAGTTGTTTCTTTCTCGTCAATCGTGATCAGTGGGGTGTAGGCGGTTGCAAGTGAGAACGAATACTCGCAGATGACGCTGGCTGGTACTAAGCGCACTAATTGGTAGGAGTTAGGATTCATACGTCATCGGTTCGAATCCCAGTGACTTAATGGTCTACGAACCTGACTTGTAACCAGAATGTCCTGGGTTCAAAATTCGGTAGGTGTATACTGATAATGAGTCCTAAACTAGGACAGAACAGCTGCTCAGTACTCTCTGGTGTTCAGTGGTTCTCCAGCTGATATCAATCCGCGACCAAACTTGAAATAAATCGAGTCCCTACAAACATCCTTGTGAAAATAAAAAGAACATTACTATGACCAATGTAACCAAAGGGGTTTAGCTAAACATTTTTGAACACATAATTTAGGTTTCTATCCATTTAAAGCTAGAGGTTAGGCGTTGTATAAGTGGAGAAGACGTAAGCCTTTGCAGTGGCTGAATTCGGCGCTGTGGATAAATCACATAGGACTGACTGATGGAGGTGTTCACAAATTCAACATGTCGTCATCACATGCTTGCCATTCATGGACCAAACTGGGTAGTGTTCAGCTATGCGTTTTCGAAGAAAGTGCTTACCACGTCGAATGTAATCAACTCCACACATGCATGCTGGTTATTGCTAAAATTAAACAGCGTTATTGAATTTTCTGTCCAACAGCATTTGTCTTCCATTCCCAGTGTATTAGATTTCAACATGATAATAGGCATGATAAGAATCACAGTTTCAAAGTAAATTTCGAAAAGTCAGTAGTCTGGAAGGTCTAGGTTTAGTTCTCTGTGGTGGAAGCATTCCCAAAACCTTGCCAAGTTTATTAGTCGACAATGAGCCAGGAAAAGAAGGAAATTTGGATGTAAAGGCTTACAACCTAACCTAGTAAAATTAATTTCGTCGCTTCTCCGAAATCTTACGCTCTCCTTAGGAATCAATGAAATTAAGAAACTCCGGTTAAGAAATGTTCTTTGCGGTGCCAATCAATAAGAGTATAGGATTTCATCATGAGGTGACATTGGATAGAGAACCATAGGAAAACCTAGGAGTACTAGACAGCTGTTTCGTCCTAGTTTGGGACTCGGAGTTTTCCAGAAACATTTCCATTGGGAAACTGCTAGTGGTTGATATACCTCTAGGTGGTGCTCGCCATCGTAGTTGGTTCTTACGCCACGATAGGGTCTCTGATTCAACTGAGACATCATATACTGTGTTACCACGCCTAAAATTAATCACTCCTCGTATATATTTACTGTGTCTCTGGTAAACACAGGTGTCCCAACGTCGAAGAATGACAACTTAGCCGCAGATTATTTAATTAGCAAATCATCGTGTACGGTTTGCAGCTTCCTTTTTATCGGTGCTTTAGTTATCTGGAAGCGCTTTCGTTGGTATGGTCCTGAATAAAAACAAGAATTTCCGGATAATACCCACGGACATCCCTTCCCTCTTTGCTTCAGTCAAAGCTCTCCTGAACGTATCCACAAATCTTCGTACTGCTCCATGGGATTGCAGATTATAAGGTGGGGATATTACGTGATCTATGGCATATCTCAGGCCAAAATCTTAGAGTTGTGTCGATGTGAACTGACTACAACGGTTGCAGGTGGACAGTGATAGCGGGAAATACTAGAGTTGACGTGTAGGGGCAGTGTTATGGTTGATGGGTTGACGAGAACGAATTCTGGACATTTTTAATAAGCATCAACCCAAATAAGGTTGTGGTTCCCATTGATCAGTCAGGCAAAGTCAATGTGAACACGTGGCTTTGCGTGCTTATGTCAAGGCCAAGAGAACGGTGGTATTCATAGAGGGTGTTTATTGGCTTGTTGGCATTTCAGACATTTACTAACATAGTCGGTCCATTCGCGGCTAGCATACGTCACCACAGGCAGTTGATTTCATGCGCTCGATACCTGCATGATAATAATGAAACTGATAATGAATCTGATTCTGAAGTAATGAAGGAATGGCGGCATGAGACAACTGATTACAACACAAAGTAACGCTAAGGGTCAGTAAAATTGTTGTAATTCACCCATGAATTGTTTGGTCGGTTATCGATCGTGGATGGAATTTGTAACTTGCTGTAACTCCTTGTCTGCACTTGTAGCCCTTCGGATGTTACCTGTGGTAACTGGATGTACTTTAATAGATAAGGTCAGGTAGTGGACTACAGGATCTGTCGTTGAAACAATTGCAATAACTGCAGCTTCATTCGATGTAGGGTTACCGCTTATTAGGCAAAACTCTTAAGTGTATCGATACTCGATTTCAAAATCCTGCCCTAGTAACGTTAAGGTCCATCGTTCAACTGGTGCGCAGAGTGGGGTGAAATGCTCAGTTTTTATCCAAACGCGACTAGCAGACGTTTTTGGTAAGATAATAACGTGAATCGTCTTTTATCATGGAGGAATTTGAGTGAAGTAACAACAAGCAGCCGACATATCAACTTGAGACCATGCATTTTGGTTCAATCAATCGATGGGCGTTGGGTATAGTCAATCGCACGTGTGAACGTTTCAAATTGAAATCGCTCTCAGAAGACCAGTTCAAGGTATTGATTTTCATTTTTGGTTTGCAGTCACCCAAATTTGCTGATATACGCACACGCCTATTAAATCGTCTGGAACAAGATCCACGAATGACTTTGAAAGACGTCAGTGAAGAATATCAGCGTTTAATCAACATTCATAACGATTCCACCTTGGTGCAGTCTGGCAGCCAGAATGCAGCAGAAGTGCATGCGGTGCATCCAGTACCGTCGACATCAACCACACCACTTCATCCTCAGCCTAAACCACCATCAGCCTGCTGGCACTGTGGCTTCTGGCATTTTGCAAACTTGTGCCCATTCAAACAGTATAAATGCCGTCGATGCCATACTGTTGGTCACAAAGATGGCTACTGCAAACGCAACAACCGACCCAGATCTCGTAGTCAACCCAGATGGCGCCACAAGCCCAAGTCTTTGAGCGTTACTGCCGCATATCATATTAGTACTCTGGCAACTCGCAAATATATTGATCTGACGATTAATACACGGCCGGCACGCCTGCAAATCGACACAGCATCCGATATTACAATAATATCAAAGAAATTATGGCAGAAGTTGGGATGCCCCGCCATAGAGAAGACAAATCAGATAGCAATTAGTGCATGTGGTGGAAGACTTCGATTAAATGGAGAAATTAAATGCAGCGTTGGTTTTCGCGATAGTCACTTCGTTAGCACATGCTACATCAATAATTCAAACCTTGACCTCTTGGGTTTAGACTGGTTCGAGGAACTGCACCTGTCAGAGATTCCGTTAAGCAGTGTATGCCATAAGATCGAAAGTATTGAGCCCTCAACAAGAAAGCCAGAAATAAGAGACAGATATATTAGACCTAAGCCCATTAGAAAGAATGAAAAACCAACTTCGAATCGTCATAGTGAGTATGGCTGCGCCAAAAGTGCTTCGATGTCTGGTAGCAACAAAGTAGCAACTGTTAGCTCCAGTAAGACGGGCTCTGCTCAACAACTGAAAGTGATGTCTGTCATGGCAGCCAAAGATCCGCCACCGAGAGCATGGCCCACGTCAAAACCATGGTCCCGCGTACATGTGGATTTTGATGGGCCAATAGAGGGGATTTACTACTGGAAACCTTCAAAATACCACCAGTCAAACCAGAAGCAGGACAAGAGATGCTACCCAGCCGACGATCCCAGCGCAAACGAACACAAACAGTTCATTTCGAAATCTACCCCAAGGAAAAAAGATACTAAACTGTTTGCAAGATTCTTTTTAAAAGGGGGAGGTGATACATACACAGATGACTCATTAATATTCATTATTTATTTCCCACACTTGCATAATCATTGATTTCCCGCATCTGCGTGATTATTGATTTTAATTACTAAATTCCCATGGGTTGTTAATATTTTTAAAATGTGACATTGGTTTTCCTAACTGTATAAATACGGAGTTTTTGTTTAACATTGGACTGCTGTTAGAGACAGTAAAAGCTCTCGTATCAACGTCCAGTCTTCTTTCTTTGCCTTGCGTGCCCGGCGGTATTGTTGTTGTTGTTGACGTGCGGTTAGGACAGATTAGCCAGCGCATTAAATTAGATTCGCTCATAGTCTACCAGGTCCTAATATTCACATACATAACACGGGAAGGTCCAAAATTCAATTAAATAATTAATATGACCCGTTGCACAAGAGGTGGTTCTCGTGGCCCAAGTGGTCTAGTGGATAACGCTTTGGCGTTTGAAACTGTGGACACTGGGTTTGAGCTTCGGTGGGAAAATCATCACTCACTCAACACTCACATCCGCTAGCTGATGAGTCCCGAATAGGACGAAATGCGCGTCGTGGATTCCACTGCTAATCAACATCCACCAATCAAGTAACAACAACAGTGGTTTGTGCAGAATAAGATGGCACTTTCATTTGTTTCATTGACTTCTCATCAGCTGCTTACAGCCTGAAGAAATTATTAGGTTTGTGCACAGAACAGTTTTACAAATGTTACGAAATGTCAGTTAACAGGAGACTCCACACCTAGTGAACAGTGTTCAGAAAATTACATTGACGTAATTTATGCCCAGAGAGTTCAAGTTTAAACAAAAGTAAATGTTCGCTTACAATGGCAAAGGATTTACGTAATAAGGACAATAGGTGAGTAAGAAAATGAGTAAAAAATTGAGTAACAGTTCATATCAAATCATAGAAACAGGAGACAAGCAAAGGTTCACTATATCAAAGCGACGCGGGTGAGGTTAAAGACAAAGATTACGTGATCAAATGAAAGACAGAATAAAGACATCCAGTTAGCAGGTCAACGAAAGACTCATAACTGCTCCTTTCTGAAAAAAATTGGATTTCAGGCGTTTGCAAGCGATTGTCCCGGCATCCTTGAGGAGAATTGATCTATTTTGTCTATTGATAATTTTAAAGGATTTGGCGATATCTAACTAATGACCCGTATCAAGGAGATGCCTGATAGTGGACCGTTGAAAACGTTTGTTCCCTTAAGACGTAGACTTTTTGATACATGTTCAGAAAATCGAAGGTGTTCCCTTCTTACAGTTCTCCAAATGCAACTGCTACCTCAAATGCAGGTAGATTTGTATACACAGTTAGAGTTATAATGAGAAGAGTATCTATCGATTTTTGATTGTGCCGAAGATCATGTTGTCCGATAAACGGGAACCAACTTTGCAGCACGATAGGTGCTGGCTAGTGAGGTATTCACCTCTTGTCTTTATTACGTAACTCCTTTGCCAATGTATCCAAGCATTTGTCTTGTTTGAACTTGAACTCTCTAGGTTTAGGTTATATAAATATAATTCCTGATCGTTTTATATTACGTTTTGGAGTCCCCTACCAACTGTCATTATGTTGATATTTCTCAGAGGACCAGTCAGCTTAAATATGGTTTATGGTCTCCTTAGACGGATACATCGATATTGTCAGGAATGCTAACCTGTTTGGTTGTGCTGGTGGCTAACAGTGGACTCCAGGATGAGTGTCTCGTCTTATTCGGTGCTTGCTGTCAATCCAACAAACAGATAATTCAGTGAAGAAATGTTTTTGTCTATCAAAGAAGTCATCTTCAAAGGTTATACAATCGTATCTTTATTTACTAAACACTTAAATTAATGTATTGCTGTGCAACAGAAGTATGTATAACATAATCGATACGACTGCTAAGGGTGGTTTGTTTCAACATTTTACCCTTATAATCCACTCTAAATAACTATATCAGTTATGTCACACCTCACCATTACTCAGTGATAGACTGCTATAGGTTTCACAGTAAATATAACTATGATTTTGATGTGGTTGTTTTCTCTAAGCTGGGTAGTTATTTTGCGATGCTTTCACTGCCCTACTGAGCAACATCTTCAGCGAATACCTCAATTCGTTGAAGTGAGCTTTTAGATTTTCCCATATACAGACAGCCATGGACATCATTTCAACTTGGACAACCAACGTCCAAATATTAGACAGAGGAAACACCAAGAGAATTTTTAGAAGCCCACTTGGTATTCTAGTGAATCGTTAATCAATAGACACATCGAGATAGACAAAATTTACCATTCGATAAGAAAGAAATCTCACACACAAAGGGTCGGAGTTCAAGTCAAGGAAACAATCAGTTACAATACAAGTAGCCGCCTAGAGGGTGTGAAAACATACAAAAGCAACCAATCACGTTCAAAGTCACCCACCAGGAGAGATGATTAATAAACTCATGGAGAAATCTAAAAGCTCACTTCAACGAATTGAGGTATGCGCTGAAGATGTTTCCTAGTAGGGGGCAATGAAAGCTTCGCAAATAACCTATCCAGCTCAGAGAAGACAACCACATCAAAATCATCCACCCAAGTCACAAACCTTCACCAACATATCTATAACTATGATTGTACAACCCTTGGAGATGACTCCATCTATACTGGAGATGTTCTTCTCTGAAATGTTTTTTATTTTCTTTAATCATATCCCGGTTATCTGCTTGGTAACAGATAATGATAAGTATTTTGTGTTTAAAGTTTGTTTAAGTGGGGTAGGTTCTTAAATAGTGCATTGGCGGTTAATTGATAGAATCCCCGCCACAATTCTCACAGTCCAATGTACTTCTAAACTCCACCTAGCGGAAAGTAGGTTTGGTGAGAGTGAAGGCTAGAAACCCAACCCCGTAAAAAGTTAACGGAACTGTTACTGAACTTTCAGAAAAAGCTAGAATCCCTGTGTTCAGCTCGAAACGCAAAGGAAACGATAAAAAGTTTCTAATCAACCGATACGTCAAGTAAACTGATCAATTATTTAGTTACATATACAATTAAATGAAAATTATACTTACATTAGGAACTCTTAGGGTACTGTCACGGTCCATATTGGAGTAAAGAGACTCCTTTGATCCGGAATATAAATTAGCGCTTAATCTTAAGAAGAAGGAAAATAAAAGCAAAGCGTATAAGATACTGAACATAAATAAGAGTAATTGTGACATAATAATAAAGGGGATTGACCAAATAATCAAGAAGGTAAGTATGTCGGCATTTCAAACCCTCTATATATTGAAAATTAATGAAATGTATTTCTGAAAGCCTACGATTATTAACATGTATCTGCGTATATATATATATATATATATATATCAATTGTTCGTTTGCAGGGTTTTGATTGGTTGCAGGATTTCATGACTAGCTGTTGTCACTTAGAGAACAATTAGATAACTAGGGAGTACTGGACAGTCATTTCATCCTGGTTTGGGACTCTTAAATATTGCACACCTATCGACAGGATACCTTCCGATTATGAGTAGCAGATGTCCCAGTCACCTCGATAGATACAGCTTCACAACCTCGACGACTGACATTTCCTCCTTTTCTAACATTCTTCTACCTGATCTCCAAATTATTTTTTTTTATTAGTCTCTTGAGTTCCGAGAAAAAAACACAGGGTTCATCAGCACAACTTCCATCCCACCGTGTTCTTTGCAATTCGTTTCAGCGGGCCCTACGGTTGCCCATAAGCCTTCATCTAATCACATGATCTCCTCCATGTCACCTTTAGGTCACATGTCCAACTCGTCCCTTTCCATTCGCGTTCCACTCAAGCGGTGGCCCGGCTTATGATGTCATCCAACAGTCTTCTCAGCGTATATCCAATCCATCTCCATTTTTCTTTGGAATATTGGTTGAGTAATCGGTTCCTCATTGTTTTATTCACAGAGCTTCTTGTTGCTAATCATTTCTGAGTGTTTGATCTTCAGTCTGAAGCCAGCGAAGTGGGCAGCTGTTGACAAAAGTCTGCAGTAACCTGTTGGAAATCCTTTTCATGACACACCGGCCAAGTTTGTGATCCCTAGTGAAGCACTCCCAAAATGGTTTCAGGTTGATGAAGGCATATCTTGCCTTTCTGATTCTGGCTGGCTGTCTTTGGCATCTTAATCTGTGCCATCCGCCTGTGGTTGAAACTATGGTTCCTAGATAAATGAAGGAGGTAACCCTTGTCAAATTTCTCCCGTGTATGGTAATTGGTGTTGGTTATTTTTGTTGCTGTTGGTTGGTTGTCTTCATCACCAATGTCTTACCTATGTTCACCTAGAATCCTCTTCTGCGAGTTTGCTGGTTCTCGCCGGGACATCTTCGAATTCATGTGACATCTGCCTCCTGATTTAACAGTTTACTAGTTTTCTAGCCGGTCCTATGATCGGGAAAAGAGGGAGTGTTGGGTGTGGGGCTGGCGACCCCACCTCGGGAAATTAATCCAGTCTCCACCTAAGCTTCATATTACTACCCATATTAAACCATCTAACACAAGTGATTGAAAGTGGACAACCATAGTTCAAAATCTGCTTAACTCTCCATATCTTCCACTGTCAGTAGCCATATATATTACATCTAGAAAGCATCACATGGGAATATTTGCTGCCTATTACGAACATTGTTCAATGTTATGGCTGGATATCACACCTCAGTAAGAAGATGATGACGAACTAAGATTTCGTCAGCAATCAATTCACTTAAAGCTGATGCAACTTCTCAAACAAGTGGTGAAGTGATGATTAACACACTCAACCACTTCATTGTAATCAAAGTGTGATTTAGAAAAAACACAAAAAGTATTAATGGTGTTATTTTTTTATAGATTTGCAACACATGAAATAACGTGTTAGCCAAGTAATGTGACGAGTTCTGTCAGCTAAAGTAAGAATATAAGGATCAATTAATTGATGGAGGTATGACATACACTGCTCACAGACAAATCAATAAATAAGGAGTTTTAAAACATATTTTACAGAAATATGCACCATTTTATGTCTAATTTTTCACGCATGAATGAACATGAAAACAAAGGATTCTAAATATGTGTCAAATATATCCAGATGCTCTGCTCAATCATCAGGTTTATATAGTATTTTTTCAGCTGGCTGCCGTCTCTCCATTACTGAAGATCAGACGACCAGAGAAGATTAGCAGCAAGGAACTCTGGCAGGCAACGAAATAACCAAGATACTTTGATTGGACACTATTCAGTGACTAGTGTGTAGTGTGTGTATATAGTCCCATCTTTGGTGCAGACTGAATTCCATCAGTCTGTCAAGTTTGAAATGTGGTCACTGCTCTAGGTGACTCACCATCAAAGTACACTTTGAATCGTTGAAATTGGATGGTTGAAGGCAATCGGCAGGTTCGAATCTCAGAAGGGATATGAGTTCCTTCAAGGTTTCAGATACGCCTTGCTAACGAGACTCAACTAGTACGAAACCTAGTTATAGCCAAGGCTTCCTGTGGCTGATTGCCTCTGACCATATAATATGAACTAATCAAGAACCTGCCGATCAACACATACGCAGATAGGAATGGGTATTATTATTATTATTGTTCCCTTGGATTCCTAGTGGAACATAGGGATTCAACTGCACGTCTTCACTTGCTCCTGTCTCCTGCTGTACTTTTCACCTGCGTCCCTGTTAATCCATACTGTTTCAACCCTTCTTCACACGATCTCCTCCATGTCACCCTTGGATGTCCCACTCACCGCTTCCCTTTAGGGTTCTACTCGAGCTATGGGCTGACACGCGATGTCACCCAGAGGCCTCCTCAGCCAGTGAGTGTCCAATCCATCTCCACCTTCTCCTGCATATTTGTTGGGCGATTGGTTCTTGTTTGTTTTGTTTGTTCTCATAGTTTCTTGTTGGTGATTCTTTCCGGTCACCTGATCTTCAGTATAGAGCCAACGAAGACAGTTAGTTGTTGATAAAGGTCTGCAACAGGCTGCTGGAAATATTGTTTGTGACCCACCGACAAGTTTCTGATCCATCCATATAGAAGAACTGACTGACTTGACGTTTGTATTGAAAATCCGAATTTTGTTGTTGAGTTTTGCTGAGTGACGAAGATTTCCAGATTGGTTTCAGGTTGATGAATGTGTTTCTCGCCTTCCTGATTCTCGATTTGACATCCTCGTCCGTTCTACCTGCCTGTAGTTGAGACAATGCTCCCTAGATAAGTGAAAGAAGTAACCTCTTTCAAATCCCTCCCGTTGATGGTGATTGGCGCTGGATGTTGCTGTTGTTTTTGTTGGTTATTTTTCATAACCTCCGTCTTGTCTATGTTCACCTGGAGTCCTGTCTTTGCTGCTTCTTCGACCAGTTTGTTGGTTTTCGCTTGTAAGTCTTCGATTTTCTGTGACATCAAACATAAATCATCCACACGCGAAATCCAGGTCTTCTAGATTCTTCACGTCGGTCCAGGATATCCCTGTCTTCTCGTTTCCCACTGTCTGATGCATAATCCAGTCCAGTCCACCACAATTAGAAATTTCATTGTTGACAATAAGCACCCTTGTCTGACTCCTGTGTCTACTCCAAACGCCTCGCTGAGTTTTCCGTTGTGGGTCACTTGACATGTGTGGTTGTCGTACAGCTGTTGAATAAAGTTGATGAATATTTGGGGTACGCCGTAGTATTCGAGTATTTTCCAAATTACTTCGCGGTCAACGCTGTCGAAGGCCTTCTCAAAGTCTATAAAGTTGAGGTAGAGGTTTGATTGCCATTCCATGCTTTGTTCTATGATGATGCAATGGAATTATGATGAAACACTCAAATGACATCGGACAACAGGACCTGGAGTAGTACCTGAGCAAGAAACGATAAATTCGGCGTTTGTCTGAGAGTGACATAGAAGCGATCTTATGAGGGAGCAATAGTGGAACCAGGTGTGAAAGAGACCAGAGAGAGAACAGAGTGAAAAGGAGATGTGCTGACAAAGCCGTATGTTCCACTCGGAACCCAATGGAAATAATAATAATAATTGTGACTCGTCAGTCCAGTGTACTTCAAACTCAGTAGTTCGTACTGCTGTAACAGCAGAACGGAAGAAACAGATTCCAAGGAGTATTTTTAATCGATCAAAAAGCTATTTTATATTCGTTAACCAATCACTGAGTGTGTGATTTTGGTTTACATTAAACTACATGAAAATGGAATGTTCAGTTATGTATAGCATTCTGCTACTAATGCAGTACTGAACTGTGGGAATAGTATTCAGACGTTAACACCAACACAAATACAATGATCCTTACTGTGAGAATAATATTCCGTTGCAGCCCATTGTCTATATCACACCATCACACTGTTGCCAGCATGATTTGAGTGCAAGTGTAGTTTCTTAGGAATTATCTTATACTTTATACTAACATTACAGTTTTACAAAATTCTTTGCTGTTCTATTGAAGCAACTTTCCATATTAGCTACATAGTTAGTGCATATAATTAACATATTCAGAAAAACAGATATATGCATAGATAGTCTTGTTGATATTAGATGGTTGGAGGCAATCACCAGGATGCCTTTAACCTAGGTTTCGTGCCAGTTGGCACTCACCAGTCAGTCAGTAAGGCGTATCTGCAAACTTGAAGGAACTAATGTCCCCTCTGGGATTCAAACGAGCGTCACCTAGTGCAGCAGTCAGAGACATTAACACTAGTTGCTGACTAGTATCTAGTCAAAGTACCCAATGTAGTCCTACAGAAGGTCAGTCGCAAGCCTGAATAACGTCTCCGACTGCAACATTGGGTGTTGCGTGTTCGAATCTCAGAAGGAGGTTGCAGATAAGCCTTGCTAACTGACTGGTAAGTGCCAACTAGCACGATACCTAGGTCTGCAGCTTCCGGTGACTGATCCCCTGCAACCATGTAAAATCAACGCATCAAAGTGTCCCGTGATGGCAGGCCACCTAGAATGCTGGCCACATTGCAAACTTGACTGACTGACAGAATTTAGTCTGCATTAACGCCAAGGAATAGTCAGATTACACTAGTTACTAACTAGTGTCCAATCCATAACATAGAGAGTCTTTTCAGTAATTTTAAACATCAAATATTCGTATATGGTATGGTTTGGAAAAATACTCGAATGAGATGATCACTTCCATATTAGTTTGTTTATTAGATGTATCACACAGTGAGTGAAACAGTATTATTTACTGGATGATACAGTTTCGAACACAATTTATTGTTCATAATCCTATCAATTGTGATCACACGACTTTGACACTTGAGTTTTATAGTTTTCTTTGTCCTCTCCTATTTGTCGTCTTTGGGGTAGTAGACTTTTCCAGATATCTGGATGGACAGGTGTTGAATCATTCCTACTACAGGTGTTCGCAGTTGATTCGATAAACAAAGTTTCTGTTATCAATTTTTCCCTCCACCCTGCTGCTACATTAGATTTTGAATCTGTCATCCTATCCCATCCTATTGTGTGGTTGTGTTTAACTACATTTAGTGCTATGGCTGAACTATTCTCCAGATTTCTTATCTTATTCGGGTCAACTAATCTAGATTTTGCTAAGTTTTTATGTTCAGCTAGTCTGACTGCCCCTGTTCTACTAGTTTGACCTATGTATTTGACCTGACAATCATCACAGGCAGGGTATCAGATAAACTAAATTGTTTTGTTTTAAAGAATCCACAGGATTGATCCCTTAACCGACAAAGCTTGTTTATGAATGAGTTTGTGGGTTAGAATGCCAACCACTTTTAGTCCTGCCTTGTTCAGAATTCTGCATAAGGTTTCTGAGGTTCCTTTCTTGTATGTAATTACTACTGATGATTTAGATTCCTTACTGTTGGTGTTGCCATTATCTTGCGCATTTTGACATGCATGCCGTCATTAATATTACTGCTATTATTACAATTAGTATTATTATTATTATCATTACTATCACTATCACCACTGTCATTATTTATCTTATTTCTACATTTCCCTACATATTTCTTGACTAATTTATCAGGATAATTATTAAGTTTCAAGGCTTCTCCTATATGTCTCACTTCCTTGGTACTGCCTAGTTTTTGTGCTCTATTACTTGAAGATTTCACCAATCCTATTTTCACTGACATAGGTTGGGATGATCGTAAGTCCAAATATCTGTTTGAACGTGTAGGTTTCCTGTAAACACTAGTGTCTAACTTCCCATCTTCTTGTCTTTTGACGCTTTAATCTAACATTGGAAGCTCCTCTTCCTGACTTTGCAATTCATAAGTGAATTGAATTGCCTCCACCTTTGGGTTAATGTGTTCGAAAAATCTATCTATATCCTGTGTTCTAAGTACAGTGAATGTGTCATCTACATACCTCCACCATACTTTTGATATGGGGCTGAACGTTTCAATCGCTATGTTTTACCACTTATTCATGAATATATATCTGCGACAACCGGGGATATCGGTGATCCCATGGCAACTTCCTCAGTTTGTCTGTATATTTTCCCTTGGAGGAATTTAAATACTGTGGAAGTCAGGATTAGCTGTACTCCCAGCATTATATCCTCAAGTGGCACTTTCGTCCTAAGTTCGAGTTCTCGGTGAGAAATCAGTTCGTTTCTGACTGCCTGAGATGATCACTTATTTTTAGAATTAGTACTTCATGACAATTTTACTTCTTTAACAGTAAGTCCTTGGAATGATTATATATATATATATATACATATGTATATATAATGCTTCAGCAAAGTAAGGCGTCTATGTGCTACGATTCCTGAAAGATGATTTGTAACCAAGGAAGTAGCTTATTTGTTTTATATCAACAGACAAAGATTAAGTACATACTTAATGTAGATTTAACTACTAACTGTTAGGTCATTTAGAAAGTCATTGAAAACTTCAGAGTTGTGGTAAGTCATTACTTCCAAGATTTATGCTGTTCATAAGATACCACGCTCGATCCAATCACACATCCATTTAAGGACTTTGAGGTTACAAGGCGGAATTGTTGCCATTTAAACTGCACATTTTAATAGCTAAACCGGCTCAAATCAGAAGTGATAAGTTAAATCCTTGGGCTGAGGCTGAAGAATTATCATACTGTGAATGGATGTCGTTAAAATTCAACACTTCGCTTCTTAACTTTTCTAGGTTGGTAATATTTGTTTATAGAGTATAATTGTATCATTAAGCTGACTGTTCTCAGCAGCTCAAGCTAGTCTGTCTTCTAACTTTATATTTGTGGATTACATTCTACCTCCGTTTTAAATGGAATGATACGGTGATCTTTATTGAGGTTAGGCGTAAGAAGTTAAATAAGGGAGGTTGCGAAGCCACATAAATTGAAATAACTACGACATTCTCTATGCCTGCCAAGCCATCAGATTCCTTATATAGCCATATCAACTGAAATCAAAATAAGGTTGGGGGAGAGCTTTAGGTGGTCAAAATAATACCTGATGTCATTCCTTCGAGTCTTTGACAGTCAGTTGGAGATATGCAGGAGAGTATAGATTGCCTGGTTGAGGTCTTTGGGGTGCCAAAAATAACAATGGCTACAGGCGATTTGGAATATGGCTCAAAATCATTGTCAATGACGCAGATGCTGTCACTCTTCATGATCTCCATCAAACTGTCATCGTTTTCCATGTTAATATCCTTGCCACCACAAATTTCTCCTTATCAGAGATCTTCTGAGTTTCATTTTTCTTTATTTTCCTTACCTTCGTGTGCTACATGGAGTGTGGCAACCTGAACTGGTACACTTCTGTGCAAAAGTCCACGTCGAAATTTACTCAGTCATTTACGTGGGCACCATGGGTTAGAAGTGATCAACGACAAGCATTGTGTATTCGGTCTTCAGACAAGTTACCTATTTGTCTGAATCGTGTAATGTATGTACGCAACACGTTTCGAACAATCTGATCACACACAGACTTGTCATAGAAATATATATGAAATTAGTAAAGAGGTAAGAGGTGAGAAAGTAGACTTAGGTCAAGTTAAAAAAGACATATTCAAGGTCAAAATAGCAATGAAGACCACTAAACCAAATTACAGGGGTGACAATACGTCTACCCTGGTATCAAAACAAAATTTACCAAGGAAGGTTTAATGTGATGACGAATTGTTTCTTCGAACGCATAAAGGTGGTTTAAACATTCTAATTGCCAGCTACGGCTTCCACGAACTTTGGGATACGCACTTACCCAAACACGTTTTATAGATTGGTTTAAAAGATGTGTAAACGCCATTTTTATGTCCTGTCTCTATAACATGTTTCGCAATAGAGGAGCTAGGTCTCCTGTTCTCACCATTATTGGGTCCTGAAAATTCCATTTGTTTCTGGAGCCATTTAGGAATGTGCTCTGAAGCCAGCCCTTACTTGCAGAGATCGACGAGTCCTCCCTTTGTATGTGTGTCCACACGTACATTCAAAATGGTAAATACAGTGGGATGTGACATCATTTTTCGCATGTTCGAAGGGCTTAGATAGATATATTGGCTTCACATTCTCAATTATTATGATATTAGCTGAGTAAACAGTCTTTTTAACAGTAGCGTTCAGTCTTTGTCTAGGTATCAAGCTTCTATGATGTCCTATATAGGGTAGCTTGATGTACACGTCTTTCTCAGGGCCGAGTTGGAGAGTGAGTCTTTGTATTCTGACTACTTTATATCTCCTGATGAACTTGTCTGGATAATTGTTATCAACCAGAGTTTGTGTCAACTTTCTTTCTACTTGTATTTACTAATTTAAATGTACGTGTGGACACATACATATAGGGAGGACTCATCGATCTCCGAAAGTAAGGGCTGGTTTCAGAGCATATTCCCAAATGTCTCCAGAAGCAAATAGAATCCTTAGAACCTATTAATAGTGAGAACAGGAGACCTAGCCCATCTATTGCAAAACATGTTATAAAAACACGACATAAAATTGATGTTTACACGTCTTTTAAACCTATCTATAAAACGTGTTTGGGTGAGTGCGTATCCCAAAGTTCGTGGAAGCCCTAGCTGGCAATTAGAAAGATCAAACCACCTTTATTTGTTCAAAGAAACAATTCGTCATCACACTAAATCTTCCTTGGTAAGCTTTGTTTTGATACCAGCCAGGGGAGATGTACTGCTACCTCCCATTTTTGGTTTAGTGATCTTCATTGTTATTTTGACCTTGAATATGTCCTTTTTAACTTGACCCAAGTCTATTTTCTCACCTCTTAACTCTTTATTAATTTCATATGTATTCCTATGACAAGTCAGTTTGTGATGGGATTATTGGAAATGTGTTGCGCAAATACATTACACGATTCAGACAAATTACGTCTTCTTATTGCTTTGTCTAAATTCATAAAGGGAACTAATTGTTTTAAAAGTTACTTATTGTCTTCCTGTAAGGGACCTCAGTCACAACATTATTATTAGTATTCAACTGTTGGTTTGCAGGGAGTTGACTGGTTTCAAGATTTCATTATGAAATGAAATCGGTTATGCGGACCAATTGGAAACTAGTTGGGAGGGCTGGATAGCTGTTTCGTCCTACTTTTGGATTGTTTAGCAATGCGCACCCACTGGGATTCGAACCCAGAACCTTTTAGTTACAAGGCGAGCTAGCTCAACAGACCATTAAGCCACTGGAACCCTATCCGATAACCAGCCGATGAATTCCAACTTCTGCCAATTCATGATATACCGCTAGGCATATCAACTCATATCAAATTAAGCGGCATTAGCGAACCCAGTATCCTTATCCTTAATTTCACTTTGATAACGGGGATGGAACTTGACCCACTGCAGAGGGATCACCACAGGGTTGTTAGTGAATAGCTTATAAAAGATACATCTACCTAATTTACATCACAATCGAATAACTAGTTATGTAGAAAGAAGAGTAAAAATAAAAATTAAAAAGCACGAATGATATTTTTTTGTTCAAAATGAATCTTACTGGCTTCTTCCCTTCTTATCTCTTATAGAGGGAACATTCAGTGTATTGTTTGGCAATGATTGACGCGGTGATGATAAACCATTATTAGTATCTAAATCCTATGAATTAAGAAAAAGAGGGAGAAGGAAAAAGAAATCACAGAGATAAATATTTGAAAAAAAATTTGATTAAAGCTTGAAACCATGCAGTCAGTATCTTTGGTACAAGTATGGAATTTTCAGCATGTGATATCGGTAGCCCAAATTTTACAGGCCGGCCATTGATATCAGGTGTGCGTCGGCAAGGGATCGAACTCCGGACTATGTGCATGGTCGGCGAGAGTCTTAACCACTGTGCCACTGACGCCCAGAACATACACTCAAAAAGTGGTATTGTAAGCAGAGAAAACAAGGGTCAGGCAACAGATTGTTTATCGAGAAAATCAACAGATATTTTTATAGATATTTATATGCATTATTATTAGCGTTATTGTTAACAGAGAAGTGACATTTTCTGACTGCTTTTTCTTGTTAAAGGTTATTCTTTACTGCTTGTGACCGTTTCTTAGAGAGGAAAGCCATATATCTGCGAATCGTATTTGCACACGTTGAATCTTCTGTCATTGGTTGGTGAGTTCCTCAAGGTTAAGCTTTGTTATTGTGTTTTTTTCCCATGACTCCTATTCGGGACGTAAACATTAACGTAAACTGTTGTCTATAATTTTGGCTTGCAGACAGCTCTTATCACAGTATAATATCATATAGAAAGAGTAATGAGGCAATTTATATAAAACAACCTTTCATCTATAAAGTGAGATAGGAGTCCATTTCTCTGAAATCAGTTTGAAGGGGTACAACAATTAGTACAAGTGACAACGTTGAGTCGCTGCTTTTAGATGGTTCACAGATTCACCGAGTGCATCACAGAAAGTATTTCCAAGAGTTGGTTTGTAAGGATTTGAATTGTTTTTACGAGTTTGACCACGTATTGATACCAGTTAGAGAACCACTGAAAACCAGCGCTGTAGTAGTGGGCAGCTGTTTCATCCTAGTTTGAGAATCAACGGCAGTACGCACCCACCACCAGGGTTCGAACCCAGCACCTTCCAGTCACAAGGCAAACTCGTATAACACTGTTGAAAATCAATCTGATGCTCGGTAGTGACTTGCCACAGGACGCAGTTTCCTGGAGTTCTTGTGAGAAGTCGTGACCAGTGAGTTCCAACCAGTCAAGTGTGAGGATGGATGTCACACCGATGACATTGGTCGGCGGTCGCGCTAAATGTATCACGAATTGGTAGACATTAGAATTCATGGGATAGCCATTGAATCGGGTCCCAGTGGCTGAGTGGTATATGAGATTGCCTTGTAACTGGAAGGTCCTGGGTTCGAACCCCAGTGGGTGTGTACTCTAGATGAGTTCTGAACTGGAATGAAACAGCTGTGCAGTACGCCAGTGCTGGTTTTCGATGGTTCTCTAACTGATATCAATCCGCGGTTAAACTCGTAGAAAGTATTTCTAAGAGTCAAAAGCTTCCCTCACTGGCTTACTACTGAAGAACAAATGACCAGCTAAAAAGGATTATAAGGCAACAAGAAACTACAATAATGAACCAGTCATGAACCTGCTTATTGTCCAAGAAATGCGAAGAAGGAAATGGAGTGGGATCGGACATACGCTAGGGAGGTATTCAAGTGATATTGTGGTGAGAGCTGGCTGCTAGCCGAAATTGGCAAACAGTAATTTACGTCAATGTTTACGTCCCCAATATTGGTCATGAGAAAAATAAGAACAAAGACTGACTCAACAACCATTCACAGCAAACTTTGTGTAGGCGGATACAATTTGCAGATAGACAATCTGAACTTCAAGAAACGGTCACAAAAAGATGAAAGATTAACGTTCAGTGAGAAACCAACAATCAGAAGACTGTGTTTGTTCGCTTATAATAATCTTTGATAATGTACCTGAAAATGTATAAATATGTGTTGATTTCCTAAATAAACGATCTGTTGCCTGGCCCTTATCTTCTGTTGTTACAATATCACACGTTAGGAGTGGGTTTGTCAGTGACATGAAGATCATTTAGGAAGGAATTGAAAACATGTTGGCAGTCGAAAAGTCAGATAAAAGTCAAGGAAAGGAATCAAATGTGATAAGGATATGCTGCTAAAGTCTTATATCCCAATTTGAAATCTTTTTTCGTTTACTCCTTTGAGCCCACAGTAGAACACAGATTCAAGATTTTTGAAGTTTTATTGTTAAGAGTGTGGTATTTACTAGCCTTGCTCCTGACCTTCCTCCTTTTCCAGGCTTGCAGTCGACCATTAATGTAGACGAGGTTTAGGAGTGCGTGTCAGTCAGGAATTAGAACTGGACCACGTGCGTGTTTGATGAGTGAGTTATCTGTACTGATCCCTCTTGTTCTAGTCGTGAGTCATTTAACAAAATTGATTTTGTATCGCGTCGGTATTAAAATGAGGAAATGTATATATTGTCCTACAGATGTAGGTTTTCTATAGACATCTCTCTTGAGTGAACTATCCTCTCTTCTGCTCAATTGGATGTCAAGCAACTGTAGTCTCCCATCATGTTTTTCTTCACATGTGAACATGAGCGATGGATGCGCATCATTAAATTTTATTAACATTTTATTCTTATCAACTTTCTCATCAAGAATAATAAACGTACCATCAACACAATGAAAATAAGAATCAGTTTTACCTATTACTTGTTTCAATGCACCATTTTTAAGCTTAGCAAGAAAGAAATCTGCCGAAACTGAACCCAATGGAGAACCACGCATGGCAATACCGTCGATATGTCTGCAATAAAGGTTGCTGTTGAATGTGAAGTGTACATTCATAGTGCATCTTAAAAGTAGCTCTTTCAGACTAATAATTGGAATTCCGATGTTGAACTGCTTTCCTAGTGTCTGTTGGCAAATGAATTCCACAGTCTCCCCCTGGTGAGCAATTAGCTCAGAAACAAAGTTACGTTTGTTCACAAACATGTATTGTTGTGTAGATGTGAGAATACTTATTTTCTGTGGATTGTTTCACTGAACTCTATATCCAGGGATTCACATTTGATAATAATGTCTTAAATTACTAAATTGGACAGCTGTTGTTTTTTTTTTAAAATTTATTGCGTATGCGAAATATTTAGAGCACAAAGACGAAATGAAATTGCATCAATTTCATCTCACAACTTTGAAAGTTCTTAATTTACAAAAATTTACAAAGGCAGTTGATTCTGTGTAAAACAGAGATGTTTCTGAACTGATGGTAGTTAGCACTGAATTACAGTGCTTGGATTTCGTCCCATTTTGGACTCGTCATCCGGATATACTCACATTCCAGTGAGTGATAATGTTGACACTTAGACTTGAACGCAGCAGTCATTCTTATTACCAAATGTAGAGATGAATGACTCGTCAGCTGAATACTCTATATAAATGTAGGGATATATATATATATATGAACTATTGAAATTACATTGGGAGATATAAAACTCATAAGCAAATTAATTACATTGAATTGATCATGCAAAACGACACGTATGAATGTTTTCCAGGCCATGTTCAAATAGATAAGTGGGGGAGGGAAGTATGAGAGATTAAATTTTAAATAAAATGCATTACGCTTCAATTACGTCACGTAGATAAACAATTAGACGTTAGAGAATACATCAAGAATTGCAAAATGAGTAATAGTCATAATAATAACAATAATAATAATGTTGAAGTGAGTTAAGATAATGCTACTGATAAAGGACAGTTTTAAATGAATCAAGCATAAGAATAATGAGGTAGAATAAAGTGTTGTTAATATTAATGATAACAGATAATAAGTAAAACGTATTACTATGCTAGATTCAGAGTGATGTCCATCTCCTTTTGTACACAGAGACCTGGTTTGTGAACTCGAATTGCACAAGCATCTTCCTGTTTTGTTTGTCTGCTGACAACAGTGTGGATGACTTGACAGAGTCGATATTATGTCCATAGTCCACAAGATGTTTTGTTATTGAGGTTTTTGGCACTTTGCATTCAGCTGTTTTCAACCACTTTGGCAAATGCTGCATCATGCAAGTAGAAAGTTACCTTTGTGTACGTTTGATCTATGTATTAGCTTCCACAAACACACTCAAATTGATATACGCAGTTTGAAGTGTCGAGGATTGGAAGCTAGTCTATCCAAGATTGTTGAAGCACTCGTTCGGTGGAGTTAAGGAAGACAAGTTTTGAAGCATAATAAATTCTGTTGTTGTAATTCTAGATATATTCTCTAATGACTAATTGTTTATCTAAGTGATGTAATTCAGGCGTAATGCATTTTATCTTAATTTTAATCTCTCATACTCCCATCTCCCACCTATCTGTTTGAACCTGACCTGGAAAACATTCGCACCTGTCTTTCTGCATGACTAATTCGAAAATGTGCCACTTTATAGAAGGCATGTAGATGATATTGTAATGACCAGTGATAAGTCTTGTTCTGCCACCTCAATTTTAAATCGAATGAATGAAGTTCAGAATAGCATATCACTTACGCCTATAGAAGAGGAATATAATTCTTTATCTTTCCTAGACATATTGCTTAGTCGACGGCTTGGTGGGTCAATAAAAAGATCTATTTATAGAAAACCTACTTGGACAGGACAATACCTTAATTACCACAGTTTCTGCCCTGTTCGGTACAAAAGAGCCTTATTAAGGTGCCTCTTCAGTAGAATCCAAGGAATATACACTGAACACACACATATGATGAAGAGGAAAGAAAGTTGACACAAACTCTGGTCGATAACAATTATCCAGACAAGTTCATCAGGAGATATAAAGTAGACAGATTACCAAGACCTACTCTACAAATCACCTCTAAGAAAGACGTGTACATCAAGCTACCCTATATGGGGCATCAAAGCAGCTTGATAACCAGACAAAGACTGAACGCTGCTGTCAAAAAGACTTTTTATGCAGCCAATATCATAATAACAGAGAAGGTAAAGCCAATATATCTATCTAAGCCCTTCGAACATGTGAAAAATGATGTCACATCCTCCCACTGTATTTACCAGTTTGAATGTACGTGTGGACACACATACATAGGGAGGACTCATCGATATCTGCAAGTAAGGACTTCAGAGCATATTCCTAAATGGCTCCAGAAACAAAAGGAATCTTCAGAACCCAATACTCGTGAGAACAGGAGACCTAGCTCCTCTATTGCGAAACGTATTATAGAGACAGAACATAAAATTGATGTTAACAGATCTTGTGAACCTATCTATAAAACGTGTTTGGGGGAGGGCGTATCCTAAAGTTTGTGGAAGCCCTAGCTGACAATTAGAAAGTTTAAACCACCTTTATGCCATCAAAGCAACAATTCGCCATCACACTAAAACACCTACTTGGTAAATTTTGTTTGGATACCATAGCAGATGTACTATTACCTCCGCCATGTGGTTTAGTGGACTTCATTGTAATTTTGACCTTCAATATGTCCTTTTAACTTGACCTAAGTAGTCTATTTTCTCACCTCTTAACTCTTTATTAATTTCAAATATATTCCTATGACAAGTCCGTGCGTGATCAGATTGTTCGAAGTGTGTTGACGTGCAAATACATTACACGATTCAGACAAACTACGTCTTCTTAATGCTCTGTCTAAATTCATAAAACGAACTAATTGTTTTAAAGTCTTATATCTCGCAATGTAATTTCAATAGTATATATATCCCTGCATGTATGTCGAGTATTCAGCTGACGAGTTCTAGCGAAATTCGACGATTTCATTAAATCCTGCTCTATTAACAAAATTTGTCGCTTGTTTTAAACTTTGAGAATAGGTTAAAAAAACCCACAATACTATTCAACTTACTGTCATGGAGGTAAATAATGAACGCGGAATATTTGAATTTGAACTTTTCAATATATCATGCATAATAACACTGCCCAAAGAATGCGCTAACACAGAGATACGACCACCACGTTGAAGAAATTGTGGATTATGTGTACAGAAAAGATTAAACAGGCGTGTTAATTCATAACTTAAACTTTGCATAATAACTTGTCGATAAACTGGACTTGTATAGTATAATATATCGACAAGACTTTGATTTATGTAAGCACGTAATGGTCTCAACTGGGCAATAGTTACATTGTCCAGTGTTTTAGAATTTAATGACAGTGAACTACGCCAGTTAACAGGAATAAATTCAAGACGTTGACCAGATTCTGGCAGTTTTGGATACAATTTTTCAGCAACCTTTTGACATGTTTTTCTAATTCTTTAAAACAGAAAAACGATGCAGAAGAAACAAAACAAGATTTAAACAAAACTCATAAAAAGACTTTCAAAGTTTAACTGAGAAATATTATTATTAATACAAAACAAAAACAATTCTCAGCCTCCAAGGAGTGGAAAACATTGATGCTAAGTTGTATGAATCATTCTTCAGGATGACCTAACCGAAACTGCAACAGCCGCCATAACCGTTAGTAGGTGAGAATGTGTATTACTCATTGATAAAGTAAGAGAAGTTAGGGGACTTCGACTGACCTCTTATAGTAATTTATTGAATAGATTGACTAATTCATTCAGGAATACTTGTTTCCAAATATTAACCGATCATCGTCAACCATAGATGTCTGCATTCTATCTTTCGTGTTACGTTGTCTAATTTAAGTCACTGAGAATCAGGTTGTATTTGTGTGCTTACGTAAGTGTGTTACTAATTCTGCAAAGTTGATTGCTTCTAAAATTACCTAAAACAATAAGAGCATTAATGTTACGTGATCAATGAACCAAGGGGACAGCTGACCTGTTTGATGAAGTGGTACTTGCAGTTGTGTCCGGCAGCTATGGTCCATAGCTTTGTGGTAATCGTGATAATATAGACATAATTTTGTACATGGCATTTTTATATGTCTGTTTGTATTTCTCTCAACCTACTTATGACCTTTGAAATCCTATTCGGTGTTCACTGTTTGATTTACCAATGACATCAGTGCCTGTCATGGTCATTTTAAGCATATATATATATATATGCCAGGTGATGAAGATTCCTGGGCAACACCAACAACAGCAACAACAACAACAGACAACAATCAGCATATATGGGAGGAACCTGAAAGAAACAACCTTATTCACCAACCGAACTGGGAAGCATCGTCTCAACTACAAGAATCGGAAAAGCAAGACAAGCTTTCACTACTCTGAAGTCTGTGTGGAGGTCAACAACACTCAGAATCAAAAATAAGATCCAGATTTTCAACTCCGATGTGAAATCAGTGCTACTATACGGATCAGAGACTTGGCGCGTCATAAAGAGCACATCAAACAAACTACAGACCTTCATTAACAGTTGTCTTCGCTCAATACCACTCAAGATCAGATGGCCAGAAAAGATCAGCAACAGAAAGGGATCTCTGGCAATGAGCGAACCAACACAGCAGGAACCGATTGTGAAACAAATGTACAGAAGGAAATGGAGATGGATTGGCCATACTCTGAGGAAACCAGCAAGTGACATCACTAGACAAGCCATTGCTCGAGTGGAACCCGAAAGGGAAGCGGCGAGTTGGTCGTCAGTGCGAGGGTGGGTGGCTTGGAGGAGGTCATGTGAAGAGGAGATGAAAACGTGTGGGCAGACATGGAGCCAGGTGAAGACTCTAGCAGAGAACCGAACGCAATGGAGACACACGGCCGAAGCCCTGTGTTCCTCTAGAAATTAAAGGGTACAATAATATATATACACATATATATATATATAAATATGTATACAAGCACTGTCAATCTCTTTTGACTTTTGTTTCGAGATAGTTAAAGATCTCCTATCAACGTCCAGTTTTTGCATGGTGGTGATGTTTTTGTTGTTGAACCTTTTCTAACCCTCCTCTCCAGAGTGGAGAGGCAGCATAGCTGGTGTTTTGGGCATCTGAGGTTGCATCCCAATTTGCCAGCAGTATGACTTCATTCACAGACCCCTCACAGATGATATGGACGTCTTATATTATGGTGGCAACTGTTCTAAGTCTAACTGCTACACAGACTACCATTCTGATACGATAGGATCACCAGGAACATTGACTCTGGTCGATGTAGCTCATTAGGTCTTTGTGATATATAAGGAGGACCATCACGTCAAAGTAACAGCTACCAGTTAGGAATAATGAGGTTAGGTCCCAGAGTGTTAGGTAGGGAAGATAAGTCAATCAATGTTATTTTGAAGCTAGTTCGATCGAGATGTCCAAGACATACGTTACGCCTGTCGAATCCCCTACTTCCCCATCGAGTAACCTTAGGTGAAAAAACAGTGGGTTAGTAGATGAGGCAGAAATGGTTGAACCAAACCGCGAATTATTTAACTGTTGATTTCAGCTATTTAGGAAGTGGTAGACTGATTCAGGAAAGGCAAATCATGTTCTGACCAAATTGCAACTCTACGCATCATCATCGAACAGAGCATGGAATGACAATCAAATCTCTACCTCAACTTTATAGACTTTGAGAAGGCCTTCGGCAGCGTTGACCGCGAAGTAATTTGGAAACGAATCAAGTACTACGGCGTACCCCAAATATTCATCAACCTTATTCAACAGTCGTACGACAACGGCACATGTCAACTGATCCACAACCGAAAACTCAGCGAGGCGTTTGGAGTAAACACAGGAGTCAGACAAGGGTGCTTATTATCACCAATGATATTCCTAATTGTGGTGGACTGGATTATGCGTCAGACAGTGGGAAACGAGAAGACAGCGATATCCTGGATCGACGTGAACAACCTAGAAGACCTGGATTTCGCAGATGATTTATGTTTGATGTCACACAAGATCGAAGACTTACAAACGAAAACCGACAAACTGGTCGAAGAAGCAGCCAGAGAAGACAGGACTCCAGGTGAACATAGACAAGATGTAGGTTACGAAAATAACCAACCAACCAACAGCAACAACAACAGTAGCGACATCCAGTGCCAATCATCATCAACGGGAGGGATTTGAAAGAGGTTACTTCATTCACTTATCTAGGGAGCATTCACTGTCTCAACTACAGGTAGGTGGAACGGACGAGGATGTCAAATCGAGAATCGGGAAGGCGAGAAACACATTCATCAACCTGAAACTAATCTGAAAATATTCGTCACTCACCATCAACAACGAAATTCGGATTTTCAATACAAACGTCAAGTGAGTCAGTTCTTCTATACGGATGAGAAACTTGGCGGGTCACGAAGAATGAGCATTTCCAACAGCCTGTTGCAGACCTCTATCAACAACTGTCTTCGCTAGCATCATACTGAAGATCAGATGGCCGGAAAGAATCACCAACAAGAAACTATGGGAACAAACAAAACAAGAACCAATCGCCCAACAAATATGCAGGAGAAAGTGGAGATGGATTGGACACTCGCTGAGGAGGCCACTAGCTGGCCAACGCTCGAGTGGAACCCGAAAGGGGAGCGGCGACTGGGACCTCCAAGGGTGACATGGAGGAGATCGTGTGAAGAGGAGTTGAAACAGTATGGACTAACATGGATGCATATGAAAAGTACAGCAGAAGACAGAAGCAAGTGGAGACGTGCAGGTTAAGCCCTATGTTCCACTAGGAACCCAAGGGAACAATAATAATAATAATAGACTGACAATTTAGGACCATCTGTAAGCTAAGAATTGATATCTAAGTACTGTTTGAGACAAGGCTCGAAATCTTTCTCATTGGTATAGTCATTTGCTTTTTATGACCTCCCAGATCTGTTTAATCCTGTTTAATGTCTATGCAGTTTAGAAGCTTCCGAGGCATTTATCCAACATGAAAACTGCTGTTACAAGAGCGAATATGCATAAAACTGTCTACATTTAGGAAGTTAGCTGATCAGCAAAACTACAGATGAAAGCGAGAAATATTTCTAAATCACTTGATTTTCAATATAATCATTTATCTTAGAATTTGGAACAGCAGCCCGATAGACCATGACGAAGTGGTCAGGCTTGCATATTATTAAATTGACCTGACTGGCTGCACTGGCTGGAACATGTGTTGCTGCCATGCTAGAAAAGTCATTTGACAGCAATTAAACTAAAAGCAGCTACCACTATTTTGCAGATCGTTTCCATTATTCGGGGTTGAGATGATGGAGAAGTCACACTGTAACAAAAGAAGAGAAGGGCCAGGCAACAGATCGTTTATTTAGGAAATCATCACATATTTATAGATTTCCAATATTGAAAGCAAACAAACAGAGTCTTCTGATTGGTGGTTTCTCGCTGAACGTTAATCTTTCATCTCTTTGTGACCTTTTCTTGAAGTTCAGATTATCAATCTGCAAATTGTATCCTCCTGCGCAAAGTCTACTGTGATCGGTTGTTGAGTCAGTCTTTGTTCTTATTTTTCTCATGACCAATATTGGGGACGTAAACATTGACGTAAATTAATGTCTACCAGTTTTGGCTAGCAGCCAGCTCCCACCACAACACTACTAGCGAAGAGGGTTTTCCTTCCGGAAGACCAGCATGCCAGATATTCTGACTCCCCACTCTGGAGAGATGGGGTTAGAAAAGGTAAAACCAAAGAAGTATACATCCCAAATTACCCTGAGATGATGCATCATAGCCATTGGTAGGGTCTTCATATAAACTCAACTCTTAAAACCCACTCTAGCAGGTCGTATGTGACAGGTCTAAATCGATTTTCTTCTGGCCTCTGTGACCACGCAACACTTATGCACTTTCTGTTTAAGTTATTTGAAGAAGAATTCGACTTTGGCTATGCGGACACTTCCACAAGCAGACAACGCTTTCAAGAAGAAATCAGATTACTAGTACAAACACCATTAATTGCGTAAGGGGACTAAATGATGGACTAGGTCTTAACTGTATATTAGATAGTCGGAGGCAGTGGGCAGGAAGCCCTCGACCTAGGTTTCGTGTTAGTCGGTACTCGTTAGCAAGGCGTATCTGCAACACTGAAGGAGCTCATGCCCTTTCTGAGATTCGAATCCACGTCACCCAGTGAGTACTGCAGTCAGAGATGTTACCACTGAGCTATTAAGGCTCGCGATTGACCTCCTGTAGGACTGTAGTGGGTAGTTTGATTGGACACTAGTAACCAGCGTGATGTATTTATTCCTTTCTTTGAGTTCCTTCAAGGCTGCAGATACGCCTTGCTGACGAGTGCCAATTAGCACGAAACCTAGGTCCAAGGCTTCCTGTTGATTGTCTTCAACTATCTAATATTATCAAATCAACGTGCACCGTGAAGTCGAGCTACCTAGAATGGTGGTTACATTGCAAACTTGACTGATAGAATTCAATCTGCACCGACGAAAGGACTGGACACGTCACACTGGGTACTAGTGTCCAATCGAACTATCTTAACTTTATCTTTATTCACTCCTTTATTAAATAAAAATCTGTTCTTTCTACATTATAACTGTCTTAGATATTGTCACAACCATTTAATTATTGTTATTTTACTTCAACATGATTTAGAAAGAAAGATAAAAAATCTGAATTATCTTGTAAAGCAATTTTTGAAGTACAGAATCATAGGAAAGCAACAGTACATCACAGCAGCATCTAATGAAAATGAATTATGAGTCATATACTCTTTCTGAAAGTTAGCCATCACTTCAGTAGACTGGGCAGAACTCAAACCTGTAGCATACTATCTGAGTGTTGAGTTGAGTGTCTAGACTAGAAGGTTGTGATCATTTAGAGCATGATTTTCGGAGGCATTCATCAAGTACCACAAATCTAGAGCTCGGCTCGTAACCAGAAGGTCCTGGGTTCAAACCCCGTCGGGTGGGTACCGATGAAGACTCCAACACTAGGACGAAATCAATGTCCAGTACTCCCAGATAGTTATCCAATGGTTCTCTAGCTGATGTCAGCTCATGACGAGATCCTCCAATAAATCAAGCAAAATCCCTACAAAAAGCAATACTTGAAATTTTGTTGCTTATTTGTAATCGTAAGCAATGAGCATTTGCTGTCTTAAAGGAACTCATATTCCCTTTAGATATTCGAGTTGACATTCAGTGGACTCATAACTGACCTACTGTAGGCCGGTAATGAATATGTGTGTTTATATTTCAACTAGGTTTTCAGTCCAGTCTGCAGCTCACTGAACTTAGAGGTGAAAAATGATGTGTTGAAAGACACAAGAAAATATATTTAAAACACTTACAACCGAAGCCGAAGAGGCTGCAGTTAAAAAAGAGACCTCAGAACACTAATTCAGATAGACAGGCTGCTATCCAGAAAGAGAACAGCACAGATGTGATTAATGAAAGACCGCCAAAGAGACCTGATTACAAAAAGAGAAGAAACGAAGGA
Source organism: Trichobilharzia szidati (assembly GCA_944472155.2). NCBI lineage: Eukaryota > Metazoa > Platyhelminthes > Trematoda > Strigeidida > Schistosomatidae > Trichobilharzia > Trichobilharzia szidati. Next base: position 5,066,379 of record OX235272.1, on the reverse strand, counting down.
AATCCTCACCCGATCACCACTTTCTACTCCTCCAAAAAATACGACCAGCAAACCACTGAATGGTCCCTGATAGAAACCGAAGTTTTGAAGGCTATAAAGTTGCCGAATGCCGAGAAAGCAGCAGGATCAGGTAAAATTCAGTCGGAAGCACTGAAAATGGATCTAAAGACAACAGCACATGCGCTGATGCCACTATGACTCAAGGTTTGGAAAGATAGAAATTTTAACTCCTAACCTGTCAAACTCACAATGAGGCGCAACTTAAGCTGTTCCAAGGACTCGTTTGAAATCATGCTGTCGCCTTCCCTGGCTAATATCGCATACCAGACTCTCGAGTGGAACCTGAATGACACAAGATAAGTTTGGTGTCTGACGGTGACAAAGGGGTATCTATGGGTAGTCACAAAGACAGCCAATAAAGACAGTAAAGAACAGTGTGAAATGGCGGTGTGCTACTTAATCCCTACGGTTCGCTTAGAACCCACAATAATAATGATAGTAATAATTATTTAGTCTAACAGATAATTCTAAACATTTCAGCCGTAAATTATAAATCACAACCACTTTTCAAAAAGAAAAGTAATATACCCGACTTTAAATTTTGTCAATCAAATAGTATATATAAATGTGACTTACTTTGCACATTCATGACGTATACTTGCCAATTGTTGGCCTATACCATGAACAACAAAGCATAGATGTGTGATGGGCGGCGGTCTATCACTACTCTCTGCAATATGATGATAACCTCTGCTTAATGGAACACTGCCTGGAGTTAATCAAGAGAAAGAAAAGAAAATAGAGTTATTTGTTTAATTCCATATTAATAATAATAAAAGCATTACATACATTTCACGCCACCCTATATGGGGCATCAAAGCAGCTTGATAACTAGAAAAAGACTAAACTCTGCTGTTAAAAGGACTTTTTATGCAGCCAATATCATTATAATAGAGGATGTAAAGCCAATATATCTATCTAAGCCCTTCGAACATGCGAAAAATGGTGTTACATCCCACTGTATTTACCAATTTGAATGTACGTGTGGCCACACACATACATAGGGAGGACTCATCGATCTCTGCGAGTCAGGGATGGCTTCAGAGCATATTCCTAAATGCCTCCATAAAAACAATTGGAATTTTCAGGACCCAATAATGGTGAGAACAGAAGACCTAGCTCTTCTATTGCGAAACATATTATAGAGACACGACATAAAATTGACTTTAACAGATCTTATAAACCTGTCTATAAAACGTGTTTGGGGGAGGGCGTATCCCAAAGTTCGTGGAAGCCCTAGTTGGCAATTAGGATGTTTAAACCACCTTTATGCGTTCAGAGCAACAATTCGTCATCACATTAAACCTTCCTTGGTAAATTCTGTTTTGATACCATAGCAGATGTACTATTACCTCTACTATTTGGTTAAGTGGTCATCATTGTTACTTTGACCACTGTGCGTCGGTGGCACAGTGGTTAGTACTCTCGCCGACCATGCACATGGTCCGGGGTTCGATCCCCTGCCAGCGCACACTTGATATATATGGTCGGCCTGCAGAATTTGGGCTACCGATATCCATGCTGAAAATTCCATACTTGTACTGAAAATACGGTGTGGAATCAAGCTGTAAATAAAAATAAAAATAAGTGGTTCTTCAAAATTACATCTGCGGATTGGTGAAGTGTTTAAGTGACAGAGCACAAAAGCTAAGTAGTACAAGGAACATCTAAGACAGGAAGTAAAACATATAAGAGAAGCTTTGAAACTTAATAATTACCCAGATAAAATAATCAGAAAGTACATAGGGAAATGTAAAAATAAAATTATTATTAGTGGTAGCGATAGTAATAATAATAAAGTTAATACCGACATGCGTGTCAAACATGCACAGGATAATGACAACACCAATGATAAGGAATTTAAATCATCAATAGTACTTTCATACAAGGAAGGAACCTGTCTGGCTGGACATCTGGAGAATTCTACTACTCCAACGACACATAGGAAAGAATAAAGAAAACTATAAGACGGAAGTTTCAAAGCTGTGTAGTTAAAATTGACTGATATGATTATGAACAATAATGAATACTGTTTGAAACTACGTGATCCAGTAAATAATAATGCTGCTTCACTGACAGTGTGATATTTCTAATAAACAAATTAATATGGAATTACGCACTACCACAGTGCCCAGTTTTTACACATATATTACTTTTTTAAACATCAAATTTATGCCAATTAAAACTGTCGCATATGCATAAGCAATATATTGACGACGCCCTCATTATTTATGATGACGGTGTTTTAACTGATGAGCTTCTTAGAAAATGTAATGATTCTCACCCATCGATGCTTTTCACTATCGAAGAAGAGTCTAATTCCGCATTTCACTGCTTAGATGTGACGCTAGATAGAAGGTCGATTTACTGAAAGCCAACATTTACAAGGCAGGATACTAATTTCCACAGTTGGGTATATCTAGGAAGTAAGAGAACTAGAAAACCCTAGCACTATTCTCCTAAATAATGGATTACCTAGAAGGTTTATTGACAGAAACATCAAGAGAGCAAGCATCTCCAGCCAAATCACAATGACAAAGAAGACACCGTTAATGAGTTTGGCATTCAAAGGTGACACTATTGCTGAAGTCATTAAAAGTTATTTATATGAATGGATTAAACGCTCTTTTTATGGAGCTGATTTACATTTGGTATTAACCAGCCGAAATATGATTCGGCAATGCGTTAAGGATAAACTGCCGCTTATGTCCACCTCAATATGTGGTGGTGTGATACAGACAATGTGTGCCAACGTAATATTATTTTCACATATTCCTACAGTTCAATTCGGCATTAGCAACAGAATGATATGTTTATTCCCGCATTCTATTTCTTGTCGTTTGATGTAAACTAAAATCACACGTTCGGTGATTGGTTAATGAATATAAACTGTAGGTATATAAACAGTAGTTTGAATAATGAAAGATCTACCTTGACTTCCCTGTCTTGCCTTCTGTTGTTACATATATGCATATACTCATCTACATGCTAGTGTGGAGCTGATACATTGGACTTTGTACGCATGTTCTGCATAAACGCGTAACTGAACGGTTCGGTTACTCGAAGGCAAGCAAAGGACGACAAAGTCTTCGATCTGTGAACACCTTTTGGAGTCAGGCCATTCAATCTTCCCCCTCCCGATACGTAATTTGTCCTTTAAAGTTATCTACTGGACTAAATCCAACCACGCCGAAAGCCATGGTTTTCTTCAGAAATAATAATTGACAGCCATCGCACAAGAGATGCCTCTCGTAGCCGAAAAAGTCTAGTGGATAACTGATTTGAAGCAATAAGTACTGGGTTCGAATCTCGCTGGGAACATCACACTAATCCGCATTGCTACACCCCCTACAACGCAAACCACTACAAATTAATCCTTAGACATTATCAAAGCATTCTTACTAGCAGTCGAAACGACTCCAACAGGGTTTGAACATTTCATTGCAAATCAACTCATATTTATGGACAGCTGGGAAAATATTGCTCTTAATACATTTAATCCCACTCCAAAAATAATATGTTGGAGATATGTGGATGACACTTTCACAGTTCTAAAAGTAGAACATATCTCTAGCCTCTTGACACATATAAACTCACTGGTGGAGGGAATAAAATTCACATTTGAATCGGAAAATGAACAAGGAGAATTAACCATTTTAGATTGTAAAATAAAACGAATAGAAAAAGGTAAACTGCACACTAGTGTTTATAAAAAACCAACGCATTCTAATAGATATTTAGACTTTAATTCATTTCATCCGTTAACTGTTAAGGCAGGCTTAGTTAAGTGTCTAACAAACCGAGCAGTAGCACTAAGTATCACAAGAAAAAACCTAAATGATGAAATTCATTAGGAAGCTCAGTAAAGGCCAAAAGGAAAATAAAAAGAATTGTGAAACTAATAATGACAACATAAACAAGAGGGAATATAAGTCATCCGCTGTTATACCATATAAGGAGGGGATATCTGAGACCATACGTAGGATTCTGAATAAAGCAGGAATCAGGGTGACATTCTAATCTACAAACTCACTCAGGTAGGACAAACTCTGTAGGTTAAAGGACCCTACTGGTTGACCCAATTAAACAAAATAATATAATTCACAGAATACCTTGCAATGACTGTGAATTAAGTCAACTACACAGGCCAAACTAGTAGATGGGGTTAGTCAAATTGTCGGAACATAAGAATTTAGCTAAGGGTAGAATGGTTGACCCTGAAAAGATAAGTAATTAAGAAAAAAGCTCAGCAATCGCACTTCACGTATTAACAAACAACCACACAATAGGGTGGGACAGGGTTAAAATTCCAAAGAGTAACATAGGTAGGTGAAGAGAGAGGTTGATTACGGAATCCTTGTTCATTGAGTCTACACCCAACACAGCACATGCAACAGAAATGACTCAATGCAAATACCAGAAATATGAAAGATATTATTACCACCAGTCAAATCAGAGGAGGATAATAAATAATCTCAAAATTCTATTTCAATTCAAGCACATCACAACATTCTAACAAGTTACTTATTTTGACTATAAAAACACTCGTCTTATTTCCCATCTGATTTTATTTGGTCGATAACACTCGTATTATTATTTCTGAATGTAAATTATCCTATGTTGATTTTTATTTCAATATCTAATCGATTCCACTCATGTATATAAATGAAGGAAAAATGTTGTGTGAGTGAGTGCCTTGATATGATTGTGATAATAGTTTGTGCTCAAAACGTGATCATCAGTAAATATTATTGTATAACGAAAACTGTGTGATTTATCAAAATAAAATCTTATCCATAATGGAGTTATACTCTACCATCACAGTGCCCAAGTCTTATACTTATATCAATCACTCAACAGGAAAGTCATAAATGAATTTTTTAAAAACCAAACCACACAATCGACTTACTTAAACCACCGTGTAGTCGAATTTTTCCAAATGGTTCAGCTGCTTTTGTCACTAAATACACAGTCCCATCGGACATCCATTTAATTTCATGATTATTTGAAGTGTATTTATGTATAGCTATAAAAAAAAATAAATATAGCATAAAATTACTATTATTATTATAATACCCTAATATAATAAGCGGCGCGTTGGTGGCATAGCGGTTAGGACGCTAGCCGACCATGCACATGGTCCGGAGTTCGATCCCCAGCCACCGACGCACTCCTTTACCTCGCTAAGGCAGAAATAATGCTGGTGAAGAGGAAAGGTTGGGCATGAGGCTAGTAACCTCATCCTGTAGAATAAAACACTGCTACAGAAACTTCAAACCATTAGCTTGAAGCCCTATGTTCCACTGGGGAACCTGAAGGAATAAAAATACATATATAATAAGTGAATTGATATTTACGTTTATTTGTTCTTTTTGTAGCTTCTTTCAGCTTTGGTATTGCATAGGTACGATGTTCATATTCAATAATTTCTGACAATTTTGTATCCACTGGTAACCAATTGATTTTTTGAAACCATACACATCGGATCACGGGTGTTGAACACCATGTTTTTCGCTTACTATGCACAGAACGTTTTTTACCAAACCAATAAACTGGTACACACAGATAAGTCTCCATGTCGACTTCAAACATTTCACCGCGGACAATAATCTTAGCATATGCTGGATCAGTGTTACCATTGGCACGTTCACGATAAGCTGTTTCAAGACGTAGAGAATCATAACCGCAAAATGGTTTCCATGTGCTTACACCACCGGAACGACGATAGTGTAGCCAACGGACAGCTTCAGCTGAGATTTGATCATCAAATAAATTGCTATTCATAATTGATAATTAAAAAAGAAGAAAATTAGCAGTTTCTTGTTGTGTTTTTTTCACATGAGATATAACTCCGTCTTTTTATCTCTAGCGTATGTATATGAAGGCAGTTGACGAATTTAAATGAATGGCACCTGAAGAAAAATAAGATGGAAATGTTTGTAAGTTACGCAACAAAAAATGCGAAATATGAAAAAAAAGTGAAAAAGAAGATATTTACTGGATAAAAGTGCTTATTTTCAAGTATTTGGTTTTGTAGGGATTTTGTTTGATAGGGTGGAGGAGTTCAACATGAGCTGACGTCAGTTAGAGAACTACCGGAAAGCCTGGGAGTGCTGGACAGCCAGTTGTTTCGCCCTAGTTTGGGACTCTTAATCGGTACGCACCCACCATCTCCAGGGTTCGAACCCACGACCTTCTGGTTACAAGGAGAGCTAGCTCGTAGACCACTCAGCAGGCACTGGGACCCAATCCAATGGTCAGCCCATGAATTCTAACTTCTGCCAATTCACAACACATTGCGACCATTTCGCAATGTCTTCTTCGATGAGTTACTACCTCATGATGAAATCCTCCATTAGATCAATCAAACGAAATTCCAACAAAACGAATACTTGAAAATTAATCTGATGCTTACTAGCGACTAACCCTATTCAGGCAGTCAGTTACCTAGGGTTCTAGTAGGAAGCCGCGGCCAGTTGGGTGCAGCAAGTTGAAGATGAGTAAGTAACTCATCGAAGGAGACACTGTGAAGTGGTCATGCTATGTCATGAATTGGAAGAAGTTAGAATTCAAGGGCTGGCCATTGGATCGGGTCCCAGTGGCTGCTGAATGGTCTACTAGTTAGCTCACCTTGTTCTCTAGCTGATGTCAGCTCATGATGAACTCCTCCACCCAATTAAAAAAGTGCTTATACCTTTTGATTTCAAAGCTTTCCATCAGCTGCTAACACTCTGAGAAGCGTTCCTAATGTTCAAGGAATACTCAGTTTTGATTAGTCTGGTGTGTAACAAAAGGTAAGGAATGAAGGAAGCATCAGGACGAGTCGAAAATAGAATCAAAGATGCATTGAAAAAGACAACTGCAGCTGCTGGAGGGATTCTTCTTATGTAACACGAAATATCTATTAAAACACTTCAAAGCAGATGAGTTTCCTGCTCATGCACATGCACCTGCGGCAGCAGCTATACAGGAAGGACTAAGAAGAAAGTATCTACTGGATTTTTTGAGCATATCAACCACAATCTTCAGATAGAAAGTAAGAAAGTATTCGTAAGTAGAATCACTGAGCATTTGAATGATACGGGGCAAACGGTCGGAACATTTATTATATGTACGTTTACTTTGATATATGCGGCAACAAGAACTTCCCTTTCATTGGTCAATAAATATACTAGTTTATGTGGATTAATTCGAGAAAAGACCTTTATCAACAACTGTCTTCGCTCTATACTGAAGATCAGATGGCTGGAAAGAATCACCAACAAGAAACTATGGGAACAAACAAAACAAGAACCAGTCGCTCAACAAATATGCAGGAGAAAGTGGAGATGGATTGGACACTCGCTGAGGAGGCCGCTGGGTGACACCGCGCATCAGGCCAACACTCGAGTGGAACCCGAAAGGGAAGCGGCGAGTAGACGTCCAAGGGCGACATGGAGGAGATCGTGTGAAGAGGAGTTGAAACAGTGTGGACTAGCATGGATGCGGATGAAAAGTACAGCAGAAAACAGAAGGAAATGGAGACGTGCAGTTGAAGTCCTATGTTTCACTAGGAACCCAAAGGAACAATAATAATATAATTCGAGAGAAGAACTGCATTGGATGTGACAGCAATGTATTAATTCGATGTAGATGAATAGTTTACGATTTCGTCTACCAGGGATTATCAACAAAAAAGTTTCTCATAATTATAATCTCAATTAGAAAACGTCAAAACCGTTGACAGTGGTAATTATTTCAACACTATGGAATACAGTAGCCAGAAAAGATCACCGACAGGGATCTCTGAGAATAAACCACCCACGGACCAATTGTACAACAAATTTGAAGGAAGAAATGGAGGTGGATTGGCTGTCCATACCATACTCTGAGAAAACCATCAAGTGACATCACATGCCAGGCTCTCGAATTGTCAGTCCAAGGGTGATATGAAGGAGGTCATGCAAAGAGGAAATGAAAGCATGTGGGCATGTGTGGAGCCAGGTTAAAACGTTGGCGGAGAACCGGACGCAGTAGAAACGTGTGACTGAAGCCCTATATTCCTCTAGGAACTAAAGGAGACAATAATAAATACTTATAAACTTCGAAGTAATGGAGAAGATTTGTTGCTCAGATGGAGGATACTGAATTAATTGTGTTCTCATCGACCATGGAGACTACATATTCATTCAGCGCAGGTCTTAGTGTAAAGTGAACTCATCTAAATTCTCCATGAATGATGTAATTTTATCTCCTGAAAACCACTGTTGTGACTGGTTGTAAATTTACGTCTCTATTGATCATTTTTATTGACTTGGATTTTGCACTTTCTCGTCATGTGATTTACTTTTTATTAGTTGGTAGATTTGGTCTAAACTGATATGTTTATTAATTGCTAACTCACTAAAGTACCAGGCCACTAGGAATTCCCTGGCGTCTGTGATTTCTCCTGTTTTAAAATTTCGACATTATCCCAATCGAATTGGTGTGCATAACTGTCCACATGCATTGATACGAAGGAATATACATCATGTCTTTTTACAGCTAATTTGTGTTCTTCGATTCGGATTCGAAGGGGACGCCTTCTTTGTTGACCGATGTAATGTCTGTTACAGTTCATAAAATTTATTTTGTAAATGGTACTAATTTTATCTTCTTTTCCTGTTGGATGTTTTGGTTTGTACAATGTGAAATGAAGTGATTGTGCTGGCTGGCTTGTGTGCTATATCTATTTCAAACGATCTTAATATTCTAGGCGTTGTTTTAGAGATATTTTTTATATATGGTGGGATGAGTCTTCTTGTCGTCTTTGATGTTGGTGATGAAATTGTGAGGATATTCATTCTTTTTGAAGGCGGTTAGTAAGTATTTTTCCTCCATTCTCTTTAACACAGGAGGGCTACGGTATGTTTGAACTCTTTTAAGCAATGTCTGAAATTAGTTTCTTTTGGGGGCAATCGGGTTATTACTGGTGCAGTTGAGTATTCGGTCTCTGTGTGAGTTGATTTTCCGTACCCACGCTGAAGATGTTGTCTAGAAGGGGAACGACGAAAGCTTCGCAATTAAATCAACCAGCTCAGAGAACACAATTAGCTCAACATTTATAAATTTCAATCAGCAGCTAAATGATAATACACCATATCAAGTAATTCGCAGAGGACTGGATCATGCGACTGTGTGAATTGCGAAGACGAGCATGTATTGAATTGACAAACAGACGTAAGAATATCTGTGCTTTATAGGTAATTTATGTCTTGTGTCTCATAAACCAACAAGTTAGCAGGATAGACATCAGTGATAAGATTTAGGGTGAACACAAAAAGACGGAAGTGATAAAAACACCCAACCAGCAAAAACAACAACAAGTAGGATTCCAAAGCCAAGATCAGGAGAGCAAGACAGATATTTATTACTCTACTGCAAACGGTACAAGGAAGAAGTTCAAATTTTCAACAGTAATGGCATTTCAGTGCTTCAGTATGTTTCGGAGACTTGGCGTGTCCGTCACCAAGAGCATTTCCAACAGACTACTGCACATTCTAGTCAACAAGTGCTTTCGCCTAATACTGAAAATCGAATGGCCAGAAAGAATGAACAAAAAAGGATTTCACAGGCATGGAACCCGCCAAGAATCTGTTGCCCAAAATCTGTGCGGAAAGGAATGGAGATATACTGGACATCCTCTGAGGAGATCAATGAGTGATGCCACGCTCCAAGTAGACCCTTCAGTCTAACCGAAACAGTGAGCGATCAGCTAGGCATCCGAAGATGATATGAAGAGGAGGTCAAGTGAAGAAGATAATAATAATAACAATTTGCCTTATTCCATAAAACAGTACATGTGATACAGAATGGAATTCCCAGCATTTTTACTACAGTATTGCATCCAGTTAGTACATTATCAATAAATAGAATTCTACATAGATTAAGGAAATCTCAGTTCATTATTACAACAACACATTGGCATGTCAGTAGCAAAGGTAAAGCTGAACAGTGTTTGAAGGTGTTAGAAAAGTAGGAGCTGTCATATTTACTGTCGTAAGCGGAAGAAACAAACAAAGCAGCACATAACGGAAAAGAAGAGAGAGAGAAAAGGAAAAGAAAGAAAGAAAATGTTGTGCCTATAAATGATATGAGTTGGAAAGACGAGATCCAGTTGTACTACTAACTATTTAATGAATTATAGGTGTCACGCCTAATGCTTTCATTATCACACAGAAAACGAGCTAAGTAGGGTATGGTTGAGTTTTTGTACTTGCTGGTTCGAGCATATAGTTTCCTATATAGGCTTCTGGTTTTGCCTGATGAAATGCAAGGGGAGAGTTGTGAGTGAAGAGGGTGGTGTGAGTTAGATAAAATGGATTTGGCCCATTTTCCACATGAGTCTATTTGCCTGTCAACCAGAATATTAACAAGCTGGTTAAGTGGCACGTTGCTTACCCTGCTGATCACCTTTAACATCCTGCGTAAGAAAGCTTATGGGCAGTTGTAGAGCCAGTGAAGATGTGCTACTAAAGCCCAAAGGATGAATAAGAGTATTATAATAATATCTAGTAAAGTAACGCGTATAGGTATCTGAAGCTTTGTTTATTCAAATAAACAAATAAACAAACAAATATACTTCAGGAGATTTCGCATGACTGAGTTGGAAGCAAATAATTAAAAGTCTTTAAAGCTTTATGTCTATATTTTTAGTTTCATCATCATGGTTAAATGTCATGGAAGAAGCAATTATCATTATTCCCTTGGGTTTCGAGTGGAACATAGAGTTGGCTTCAACAACACATCTCCACTTTCTTCTATTTTCTGCTGGCCTCTTCGGCTGTGTCCACGATCACCAATTATATCTCATCTCCTCCATGTCACTCTCGCATTGATGACTCACTGGTCACTTCCTATTGGGATTCAACTCGAGCGATAGCCTGCGTTGAGCGCGATGTCGTCCGACAGCCTCCTTAACGTGTGCCCGATCCACCCGCATTTTCTCCTACATATTTGTTGAGCGATCGGCTCTTGCTTGTTGGTTCGTTCACAACCAGAGTTTCTTGATACTTATTCTTTCTGGCTACTTGATCTTCAGTATGGAGAGAAAACAGCTGTTGGTGAAAGTCTTCAACCTGTTGGAAATCCTTTTAGTGACACGTTGGCTAAGTTTCTGACCCTTATAGAAAAACTGACCCACTTCACATCTGTGTTTAAAATCCGAGTCTTGTTCTTTATTCTGACTGATTTAGTGCAGAAGATTTCCAAACTGGTTTCAGGTTGATGAAGGCGTATCTGACCTTTTCAGTTCTGGTTGGTTTGGACATCTTCATCTGTTCTGTCCTCCTATAGTTGAAACTGTGCTTCCTGGCCAGATAAGTGAAGGAAGTGACGTCTTTCAAATCTCTCCCTTTGATAGTGACTGGTACCCGTTGTTTTTGGTTGGTAATTTTCACCTCCACCGTCTGTGTTCACCTAGAGTCCTTTCTCCTCTGACAGCCCCCTCAGCCAGTTTGTTGGTTTTCGCCTGTAAGTCTTCGAGTTTGTGTGATATTAGACATAAATCAATAACACGCGAAATCCAGATCTTCTAGATGGAGTCTTTTTATTGGCGGTCCAACGTATTCCTGTCTTCTCAATTCCCACACACATTCAGTCACATAATCCAGTCCACCACAATTAAGAATATCATCGATGCTAAGCAATTACGCTGGTCTGTAATCCAAATATATTCTTGTACATGTCATTATTAGTACAGACAGCTTAAATTGTCGAGTTTCATATAGTTTCACCTGATGTTGAATTTGTTTACCTACCATTACATGACGTTTTAATTCCACATTAAATGTCGATAATCAGTAGGATCTAATAGAAACAGTAGATCTCACAGGTGAGAACCGAATATCAGACTTTTTAATACTACTTACTTAGGTATTCAAAAGTTTTTCTATCTTGTTGTTACCCAAAACTACCGTCACCTGTATACATGAGAATGACGAAACAGTTAGATGTGGAAGACGGGAAACATTATCTTTCAGTTTGGACCACGGATTGATATCGATTGGAGAACCATTGGGATACCTGGGAATACTGGAAAGTTGTCTAGTGCTAGCTAGAGACTCATCTGTAGTATGCATTCACTACCAGGATTCGAGCCCAGAACCTTCCGGCTATAAAGTAAGCTCGTATACCACTTAGCCACTGGTACCCGGTTCAATGATCCATGAATTCTAACTTCTATCAATTAGTGATTTCAGCGCGACCACCAACCATTGGCGGCCTGCTTAAACCACTGGGTTACCAGAGTTGCTCTCCAACAAAATGCTTAATTTCCTTTGGATTCGCCGTTGTTTTCATCGTCCAGTTATATTAAATGCCCAGTAGATGAAATCGCTCGCTGATATAACTTGCTTCCAAGTAAACACTGTTCAATTCTTCAATGCAATGAAGATATAATTCAGATTATTAATTTACACGTAAATTCTGTATGAAGAAAAAGTATTTTGGAACTGAATAAGCTGAAAATGTTTGCACCGTATGTTCGCATATTGTCTGAGATAAAACTTTATTATTATCATTATTAGTATTAGTATTATTGTTTCCTTTAATTCATAGAGGAACATTAAGCTTCAGCCATGCGTCTCCATTGAGTTCGGTTCTCTGCCAGAGCCTTCACCTGGCTCCACATGCTTTCATCTCCTCTTTACATGACCACCTCCAAGTCACCCTTGCACTGACGAACAACTCGCCGCTTCCCTTTCGGGTTCAACTAGAGCAATGGCTTGTCTAGTGATGTCACTTGATGGTTTCCTCAGAGTATGGCCAGCCAATCCATCTCCATTTCTTCCTGCCTATTTGTTTCACAATCGATTCCTGATGAGTTGGTTCGCTCCCAGAGATCCCTGTTGCTGGCCATCTGATCTTGAGTATTGAATAAACAAAACTGTTGATGAAGGTCTGTAGTTTGTTTGAGATGCTCTTTATGACGCAATGGCCAAGTCTCTGATCCGTATAATAGCACTGACAGACTTCACATTGGAGTTGAAAATCCGGATCTTATCTTCGTTTTGATGCTGAGTGCTGTTGGCCTCCACACAGACTTGAGAGTAGTGAAAGCTTGTCTTGCTTTTCCGATCCTTGCTTTGATATCTTTGTCAGTTCCGATTGCCTGTAGTTGAAATGATGCTTCCCAGGTCGGTTGGTGTGGGAGGTTGTTTCTTTCAGGTTCCTCCCATTTGTGCTGATCGTTGTCTGTTGTTGTTGCTGTTGGTGGTGTTGCCCAGGAATTTTCATTACTTCTGTTTTCTCTATGTTCACCTGAAGTCCCTCCTATCTTTGATGCTTCTTCTGTCAACTCGTTGCTTTTCACTTGCATATCTTCCAGTTTGTGGGAAATCAGACATATATCATCGGCGAAGTCCAGATCCTCTAAGTGTTTTGTGCGAGTCCATTTTATGCCTGTTTCCTCATTACCCGATGTTTGTTGCATTATCCAATCTACTGCAATCAGGAAAATCATTGGCGACAGTAGGCAGTCTTGCCTTACTCCCGTCTTCACTTCGAAGGGTTCTGTAAGTTTCCCGTTGTGGATTACTTGGCATGCAGCATTGTTATTATATCATTATGTCATCAGCGGGCTACTGAATCGGGTTCCAGTGGTTGAATGTTATACGAGCTTGCCTTGTCACTGGAAGGTTCTGGATTCGAAACCCAGTGGGTGCGTGCTGGCGATGAGTCCTAAACTAGGACGAAACAGCTGTCTAGTACTCCAGTGCTGGTTTTCATTGGTTCTCTATTTAATTTCAATCCGTAGTCTAACCTGAAACGAATTAATCTCTGAAAACATAATCTTTATTGATTTATTATCTACACTAATCAGCGGAGTTTGTGTCAGTAAACTGTTTGATAAGGAAAATGTCAGTGCTGTCTAGAAATAGACTGCATAGAATAGGGTGAAATGAAGATATGCCGTTGAAGCCCTATGTTTCATCCGGCACCAAAAGAAGTAACAGCAATTAAATAAAATAAGAAAGATCTATTCTAAAGAGCAATATCTTAAGAAGGTATTTGTATTATTATTGTCATGAGACAATCTTTCTTATGTACTTAAATCTCTAGTACATTTATATATGAAACTTATCGAATGTACTTTGTTTGATAGCTACCCATTGATTCTTTAGGTGATATATGTGTAATTATAGATGTACTCATTGATATTGAAAAGAATATTTCTACACCGCCGCTTTTCTTGTTAATTCCTTGTATCAAGAATGGAATTTTCATTAATAGTTGCGTAGTTTTAACGGGATGGAGTAGTTAGTCTCACGTCGAACCTTTCGTCTTTTCCAGGTGAGTAAACTAGATAAGGTATAGGACTGTATCAGCCGGTGAGAATAGAACCAGAATTCCCCAGGTGGCTGGTGTACTGCTCATCAGTCCGCTCCATCCTGCCTAATTGCTGTGAGACCTGGCCGTTGAGAGTGGAAGACATGAGAAGATTAGCTGTCTTTGATCATAGGTGTCTGCGTTCTATCTCCCATGTGAAGTGGTATAATAAGGTGAGCAATATGGAGGTTAGGCGTCGAGTGCTAGGTAAGGAAGGGAAACCAATCGACGAGGCTGCGAAGCAATTGCATCGACTGAGATGGTTAGGACAATGCTACTCATGCCTAGGCATCGCCTTCCTCGATAATGGGCAATGTTAGCTGATATAGGGCCAGGCTGGAAAAGAGCTAGCGGCGGTCAAATCAAAACATGGCACCAGTCAATGAAATCTACAACAATTAGTCTCAGCCAGCCACGTAGGAAGATGTAGACTTCCTGGTTGGGGTCCTCGGGACGGTAAGAACCAATGGCTGGAAACAATTGGTGACATGGTATCCACTCCTTGTGACTTATGATTTCCAGTGAAACTATTGTGTTCTTCGTTATTACTATTCCTTTGTCTCACACCTCTCTTTGCTGTCTATAATATGCATTTCTCATACTTTCTCCTCTTGCTTTGTGTGCTACATGAAGTGTGGCGACTTGAAGTGCCGTACATATGCGCAAAGTTCTATGTCGAAAACAGACAGACAGACGTCTTACGACTGAGCCACCTACACATAATAGGTCACCTAAAAGTAGTTTAATAAGTGGGCTAGTTTTCTCTCCCTCTTTGGCGACACAATTTCAATGATGACTGTGAATGACTTTAAAAAACTGCTGTAGGCTTATAAATATTCAGACCATAGATGTTTCGAATTTCCTAGACTAGTTTCAGCGTCTAGTCAAACTGAACCATTATGAATTTTCGAGTTAGAAGGCGGAATGATAACAGTCAGTGAACGATTGAAAACCAGTGCTGGAGTACTGGACATCTGTTTCATCCTAGTATTGGACTCATTGACAGTGACTTGCTGCAGGATGGAGTTTCCTGGAGTCCTAGTGAGAAGTTGTGACCAGCGAGGTCCATCCAGTCGGGAGTGAGGATGGATTTCCCACCGATGATATTGATTGGTGATGGCGCTTAGTATCACGACCTGGTAGAAGTTAGAATTCATGGGCTGGCCAGTGAATCGGGTCCCATTGGCTGCCTATTGGTATACGAGCTTGCCTTGTAACTAGAAGGTTCTGGTTTCGAACCCCAGCAGTTGCGCACTGTGGACTGGTTCCAAACTAGGGTGAAACAACTGGTTATCCAGTACTCCCTTGTTTTCAATGGTTCTCTAACTGATATCATTCCGTGGTCTAACTCGGGAAAACAAATCATATCATTACAAATTTACTCTTGAACGTTTTAAATTCCTTAAAATAATAGCAGAGTGTTTAGAGAGTCAAAACACGATTTCTCCAAACATTTCAATGTGTAAGCCAGAGCTTCTTGAACAGAATTATTCCATTAGTTTAGGAAAATGTAAGGGTCTCCAGATTTTCTGGTTTCTGTATCATTCCTGTTCTTAGATATGACATCTTTATGCTTATTTCAAATATATCCACAATTTCTACTTTTTCATTTTTGGGAGAATCCCACTAATTCCACTTATTTTTCGTCATCAGCATTCAGGGAGTGATAGGTAAAGTTTGTTTATGATGACAACTACACGCGCTATCCTATCATATTGTGTCAGTTAAGTTACTTTCAGATTAAAATTAGATGAGGACAAACCAATGCGTGACATTTATTAAGGTCATTTTAAATTTCCTATTGGTTAATTGTATTGGGTTAAAATGCTCACTGTCTCTTGATATATAAGCTCATTGAAGTCAATTGGTGGATGGTGACTAACAGTGGAATCCAGGTCAACTCGTATTTCTTGCTGTTTGAGGCTCGTCAGCTAGATGTACTTGCATTCCCCATTCAGTGAGTGATGGTGTTCCCACCGAGGTTCGAACCCAGTGCCCTTAGTTTCGAACGCCAAAGGGTTATCCACTAGACCACTTGGGCCACGAGAGCCACCTCTTTTGCAACACGTCTTATTAATTATTTAATTCATTTTTGGATTTTCCTGTCGATTGATTGGACCGAAGTGCACAGTCTCAGGTTGACATGTCAACCGAGCCTCGTGGGAGCACCATCACTCACTGGGGGATTCAGGTACGTCCAGATGACGAGTCCCATATAGGGCAAAATGGATTCCACTGCTAGTCACTATCCACCAGTTGACTTCAGGCTACATGATGAGACATCGTCGAAGCTTCTGCACAAGGAGCCGATATGTCAACCTTAGATCGAGCACTTCAGTCCAATCAATCGACAAGAAAATCTAAATTGAAATAGATCTAAACTTATTGTATGTACTTTTAAAGAATACCTTGGGGTGAACATGATACTGCTTGGCTTGCAATGGTGAACACCAGAATCCAGGAGTGAGCACTTCAGCCTATTTCATTCTCGTCAGCTGCACATGCCTGCAGCCGTAGTAAGTAACGTAAATCTTACTGAGACTCAGTCCTAGCGTCTATCACATTTAAAACACCAAAACACTATTCACTAGTTGATGAGAGCCACCTTTTGTGTAACAGACATCACTGGGCAAGAAAACACTCACTGGAGATACAGATAATGTCGAGTTGATGAGTCCCACCAAAAAATAGAACGAAATGAACATTCTGGATTCCTGTGCTACTACTACCAAGTAGAAAATAATAATTTATTCTCATTCATATAAAAAAGTGATGCGCAAACATGTTTACACGATAAAAAAATAGCCCGCCTGTAAATCGTTACCATCGCTTTTTTTAACATAAAAACGCCCTCAATCTAACAGCTATACTCAATAATTAGGCATAGAGTGAAAATAAAATGCTTACAAAACGACAAAAAACCTTTTTCCACAGTTATGCCGACACAATATTTCTAATTTTCAGTCTAAAATACTTCCATGACAAACAAATTCACAGTTAAAAGGAATTTACCACACTTTGTTTTTGAGTTATAAGAATTGCCTATCCTACATTATCGTAGATGAAAACTGTAGCTAGTTTTTCTAAAAAGATGGAGGTAGAATATGAATAAAACCGCCTATGTGATGTGCAAAGTATTTGTACGACTTGCGTTGCTTCGTTTTTAACATTCCATGTTGTTGTTTTTTTTGTGATACTGTTTAAAAAAATATTTGTCGATTAAGTAGATATATTTAAATTACTTCTAACAATTTATTGCTGCCATGCAAATATGTTAGTTAAAGTGACACGTGAATACTTAGGCTTGTATTTATTGGTAAGATAGATATATTTGACTCACTGCCTAATTTTACTAATCAAACTTTGCATAGAGGGTTTCATCATGAGCTGACATCAGTTAGAGAACCACTGGGAAAGCTGGGAGTATTGGACAGCTGTTTCGTCCTAGTTTGGGACTCTTCATAAGTACGCAGCCACCGGGGCTCGAACCCAGCACTTTCTGGTTGCAAGGCGAGCTGAAGAGTCCCAAACTAGGCTGACGAAACAGCTGTCCAGTACTCCCAGGTTTTCCAGTGGTTTTCTAATTGATGTCAGCTCATGATGAAGTCCTCCATGCAATCAAACAAAATCCCTACAAAATCAGTACTTGTTAATCAGTTTTTGATTATGTTAGCCTTGTTCACGCTGAGGGATCTTTGATGTCTTTCTTTTAAAAATTCGTTGCATTCCGAGTGGAATATAGGGCTTCAAGCTTCAGCTATGAAATTTTAGTAGATGCGGAGTAGGTTTTCTATGCTTACATCCAACCTTGCGTATTTACTTAACTTATTACCAGTTGAGCGACGCTTAGAAGTGAGTCGGACGGGAAACGGATCCAGAGCACATGCGTGGTTCGCTGTCACTCAACCACTGAGCCACCAAAGCGAAAATAGCCAGATAGCCTCTGAGGGGTGTGGAGAGGTCTAAATAGCTCGATGAAATAATGAAATCACAGTATCTTCGTCAGTGACATTCATTTAAATTTTTAAAAAATTTGGCTCTATCTCGCTAAAATTAGGCGTATGTGGACCCATTCTACGTTGGCTTACATAGAAAACATGATAAATACATTTGTAAAACCCAGTTAAGCTTAGTAAATAAATCAACTATAAGTTCACATTCACTAATATTAGGTTCGAATCTGAGGAAGGACATGAGTTCCTTCGAGATTGCAGACATGCCCTGCTGACGACGGCCAGCAAGTACGAAACCTAGGTCAAGCAAGGCTTCCTGTGTCCGATTGCCTCCAACCACCTAATAACAACAATCCTGAGTGTACCATGATGACCAGCCATCTAGTGGCGTGGTGGCCATATTGCAAACTTGACAGACTCATAGAATTCAGTCTGCAGTTAGTGACCAATCAAAAGCAAATATTGTATATTTCGAATCTCCAGCAAAGATAAACCGCAAATGAACCATTTATGCCAATTTTTTGAGTGTATGTGAAGTTGGAAAAAAATTAGAAACTTGGTTCTAAATACATTTCGTTGAGTACAGTGCTATTCTTTCATCCTAAAAACTGAAATAAAACTTCTACCCCTTTCTTCCATAAGTTTTTAACATAAGTCAACCTTACGGAATGGGTTTCCACACAGAACTTTGCAAGGCGGTCCGACAGTGCATGTAGCGCATAAAGTTGGAGGAAAGAAAAAAGAGTCTAAAAAACCTTAACGATTAGAATAGTATTTTGACTGGACACTAGTAGCTAGTGTGACGTGTCTAGTCCTCTCTTTGGTGTAGACTGAATTCTATCAGTCAGGTTTGCAATGTGGCCACTATTTTAGATAGCTCGCCATTATGGTAAACATTGATTTGATGATATTAGATAGTTGGAGGCAATCGACAGGAAGCTTTGGACCTAGGTTTCGTGCTAGTTGGCACTCACCAGTCAGTCAGCAAGGCGTATCTGCAACCTTGAAGGAACTCATCTCATCCCTTCTGAGATTCAAACCTACGTCACTCAGTTCTGCAGTCAGAGACGTTACCACTGAGCTATTCAGGATGGCTGGCGATTGACCTCCTGCAGGACTATAGTGGATATTTTGATTTGATTCTAGAATAGTACCATGAGAAAACATGAGAGTTTAATGGATCTGGGAGACTAAAAGTGACAAATGAATCTGCACCAATGAGATCAACTTTAAGCCACGTCATCAATATTCTGCAGACAGTGGTTCTCACCATCTCGTGGAACTGAGTCAGACAATTTACACCTCCCTGCGTGAGTCACTCACGCCAACAGTGGAAGACTTCATGGATTGATGCCAGATATTGATTTGACCACCTTTAACTCGTTTAAAATCTAATCCTATATCAACTGATACTGTCGGACGGGGAAGGCGGTGGTCTTGGCATGCGTCACATGTTTCCTAGACTTCTGAATCACTGTAATTTCACTACTTCATTGACTGACTTTCCCTGCTACTAACCCGAACATCACTGACTTTGTTTTACCAGTTAACACTGGAAATAGAAGTTAAATATCTGTGGTCAAAGACAGTTGGCCACTTCAGGTATCTCACTTTCAATGAATATGCTTTACAGCCATAAAGAAGGTCAGTGAGAACTGCTGCATAGCATAGACGTCATACAATCGATGTGGGATATCGCGTCAGAGATGATGTGAGTTCATAAATGCCAGACCAGTTTCTTGTATTCAAGGTGAGATTTCATAAGCGATTTGTCCATCAGGGATGATGTACCCTAAGTCATGTTCAGAAAACTTGTAAATGAATTCGCAGTTTACACAGTTCAAAGTGCAAATTGTCAAATGACTTAAATGGTTTACAGGCTCAACTACAGCATGCCGAATCTTTACTATCATCCATATATGAATATAAAATAAATTATAGATTGGTACTAACAGTGACAACAATGCATCAGTGAAACAGAAACAACCAGGATATGGGACTATCAAAAAGAGCAAGAAGAAAGATGTAATCCCAGATGTTCAGCTGTCAACTCGCTTTCATCTTCAGTATCATCTACGATACAACAACCGTGGAAACTAACTAAGTCAGGTGAGCAATGTTTGTGTCTGTAAGTGAATCTGACAATCTGACATATGGAAGGATTTAGCTCAACATCATTTTGATCATACAGTCCTGAAGTAAATCCTACGAGAAGATAGACAGATCGAGAGTCATCAGTGTACTCACAACTCCCGTTCAGAACTTCTGAGACACTTAATGGTGACACAACAAAGAATTCCTCATTGCGCTAACCAGTTAAATATTGAGTTCTGTGAAATCCCCTGTAATTTTCTGGTTACAGTTAATTAGATATAGAAATCTGGGGTACTCGTGTACCACAACATAGAAGGTATGAGAAAACTGGTTGTCTTTGACTACAGGTATTTGTGTTCTTTCGCATGTGTTAATTGGTATAATATGGTGATTGATATTGAGGTCAGGCATAGAGTGATGGGTATGACAGAAGGTTAATCGATGGGATTGTAAAACTTCATCTACTGAAATGGATAGAAAACGTACGGATCATGCCACGAAACCACCTTCATCGACTTGCACTCTTGGCTGAAAACGGATTAAGCTGGAAACGAGTTAGAGGTGGTCAGATCAATACCTGGCATCAATCCATGAAGTCTTCCAGTGTTGATTGGAGTCAGGTATGGAGGTGTAGACAGCCTGACTGAAGTTCTTAAGATGGTGAGAACCAATGGTTCTTGGTAAGATGGCTCAAAGTTGATCTCAGTGGTGCAGATGCATTCACTTTCTATGATCCCCCAAATGCAGTTAGCGATCATGCTTTTCTATGTTACTCCTCTTTCTTCCTCACATTTATGCTTATAAGAGTTCATTTGGACTGCTGGTTTTCTACTTGTGAGTACTTGATGGAGTGTGGTATCTTGAAATGTTCCACACCTGTGGTAAGTTATAAGTTTAAATTCAGTCAGTTATAGCATGCATACTCAATCGTATACAAAAACGACTTTGGGAACAAACTGTATTGAGTTAGTTCAAAACGAATGTCCTTATGAAAGCATATTTTTGAATGTATGTGAAATGTAGATATATAAGTATACTACGACATGTATATATACACGCGTATATATAGAGAAAGGAGAGAGAGAGCCCAATACATAAAAGCAGAAGATTGCAAATAATGGTCAGCTTCAGTACATACAGAGATTGATTTATCAAGACGTCCTTCCATTGTTAATTTCATTGTATTATATATATTTATATATTTTACGAAGTGCGTCGGTGGTATAGCGGTTAGGACGCTCGCCGACCATGCACATGGTCTGGGGTTAGATTCCCGGCCACAGACGCACTCCTTTCCCTCCTTGAGCCAGACATAATGCTGGTAAAGAGGAAAGGTTGGTCATTAAGCTGGCAAGCCCATCCTGTAAAATAAACAGTGCTGCTCATGCCTAACCACCGTCTCCCCCGACGGGCATTACTAGCTGATATAGGTGCAGGTTGGAAAAGAGTAAGTGGTGGCCAAACAAAAACATGGCATCAATCCATGAAATCCCTGACAGTTAAACTGAGTCAAGTAGGGAGATGCAGACTTCCGGGTTGGGGCCCTCGGGACTCTAAGAATCAATGGCTGGAGACAATAGGTGACATGGCTCAAAATCGTTGTCAATGGCGCAGATGTATTCAGTCTCTTTAACCTTCATATTCCTTTCTACCATTACTCATTCTGTTTCACTCTTATACTTATCTAAATTCTATTGATTATCTTCTCTCATTTTCCTGTCTACCTTTGTGTGCTATTTGGAACGTGGCAACTCGAACTGCTGCACTTCGGTGCCAAGTTCTATGTTGAATCCAGCAGCAGCAGCAGCAGCAGCTGCAGAAACTTTAAGCCAATAGCTTGGAGCCCTATGTTCCACTGAGGAACGTAAAGGGAAAAAATATTTTACGATGAGAAGACTTTTAAGGCGCATTTCATAACTCAAAATGCTTAAGCTGCTACAATAAATCGAAAGTCGCACACCGTTGGTCGTATATTATGGTTATAAGTATGTATTCATTAATCCAAATTTAAGCTTATAATAGTCTAAGCAGTAAAACAGCAAAAGCCGAGATTACTTACCTCAAAAAGGAAGAAATAATTTAAGAAGTTTATAAAAGAGTTACAAGTGGGATGATTCTGATAACCTACTTTACCATGAAGAGTGAAGAATACAGATAAATCTCTTTCCCGAGTGAATTTGAGTTTTAAAGTAGTGATTTTGCATCACCCTTTAACTTTTTAAAAAGAAATTGCAAAGTGATATCAGAAGGAGAGTGAGAAAACACTTCAGCCTAGTACTTTTCTCGCTTGTTCTTAATCATTACAAAAATCGCACACATTAAGCATTTTTACTTCCTCAGGTGACATGTTTTATGTAAAATATTAAATAATCACAGGAATTAAAAAGTGACGATTATTTCAGAGGAATAGGATTCTGAATCCTCATTGCCGATAGCATTCTATATGAGGCATTTAAGGTAACTCAACAAAAGTGCCTACTTACAAACACTAATTCAGTTCTGATCATTCAGGAACTGAGTATATCTATTATCATGAATTTATTATCTGCAAATTACGATCAGATGCCATATATATCGAAATGAAATGTAGATATGTATGTAATTTGAATATTAACGTTTAAAATGCATAGCTGAGTCTTGGTAAATGTTTGACTTTAAGTTGGCCAGGATATAAATCTTGTATAATGACTGGGTCTTCCATACAAAAGTTCCACCAATAGTTCATAAATGCAACCAAATATAACAGGTTTTATCTAAGATTTACTTATAAATCAACGGAAGCTCATAGAAAGAAGACTAACGACCAGTTCCTAAACGCATAAATTTCACATGCAATGCAACTTATTCCCTCAGATAAAAATATATCCTAACAAAGTATACATAAAAATCCTAAAAACGTCTGTGGTTAGGGTTGTAATAAACTTGCGAGACTGTTTAGAAAACTTAGGCAGAATAATGACATGATATTTATAATGCAACCAAATGTTTCAGTCTGATAAATAATTCATTTTAAAATTCACCTCACATACATAAAGCAAAAATGATTTTGATGACTTTACCGTGATAAACCATGAGAAATTAGCAAACTAAAAGAATTCAACTACTAAAAAGCATCTGATAACAACTGGAAATTGAGTGCAAAAGTCAGTACTAAGTTGTGCCATTCCATGTCAGTATTTACTCAAATAATAAGCGGGAAAATGCAGAATGAGAATAGATTTCCGCCTGTATAGTGCACAATACTCGCATTAAATAGATTTGTTCCAAAACAATCTAGTACTTGTTCAAGATACATCCAGGTCGCCTTTTATCTCATAGGCATTTTAATGTTTCTACCTATGGAATATGGACCAGATTTAGCTCAGCTGCCACATTTGCACCTCTTTTGTGTTAGCCATCATGTAAATTTGAATAGTTCCTGGCTGAGCCATTACCAGCCATCTAAGTTATCAGACTTCGCCTGAAAAGAAGTAGAATTCAGACCTTATCAAAATGTATTGCTCTTGGTTGCATCTTCTTAGGCAATTCGATCTTTTGACTTAGTGTTTTATATGAGCATTTACAAGTTAGGTAAGCTACTGAATAACTTTGTGCTAGTGAGCTTTGCTAATGCCAAGACTGACCACATGTTAGGAGATGGCTCTAGAGACTGTTTCTATATTGCAAAACTGTGGAAAAGATTGTGGGAATGTAACGAAATAACCAACTACTTGTGGGACGACATGACTGCTAGAAAGGCTACACATTTCTTGACAAATAAGAAGCAGTCATTCTTCTTACAATTGACACGTTAAATGAAGGTGACTCGGTATATAGTTTGATCTGTAATGATCGAGCCAAGATTATGTGGTTGTGAAAACTGAATATGAAGATCATTTCAAATCTCGAAAATACGAAGATATAATTTTTTTAACAGAAAGTTATCCAACCAACCATGCAATCACATTGCTGCATCCTACGCTAAGGGCTCAATTGTAGTAAGTACTCCAACGCTTTACATTAACTCAGCAACAAATCTTTTCGAATAAATATTCTCAGACTCAAATTAATTTCCGTTTGTTTTCAGTGTCCATTATATTCCTGCAGAATATCAAAATGAGTTGATCGTAATGGGCGTGCAATGTGTAATGCAAAGACTACTGGCAGTTTTATGTAACATAATATATTATATTACATTGTGAGTCAGTCAGTCATGCAAAGAGATTGTGGCCGCGACCTAAATATTTCTGTCTGCTAAATTCTATGTACAGTGAACAAATTTCCCACCATAAGTAAACCAAGATTTGTGGGTTTACCATAGTCCATTTATATTTATCAGTACGATGTCGTATAATATTATTAACATGTTTGCTTAGTGGAATTTGAAGATTAAATTGAATCCAATAAACTTCGAAAATAAAAAAGGCATTTATTCACTATTAAGTGTGGAAAACCAAAATTACCTTTATCAGCCAGACATTACTTGGTATAAACATCAAAACGATAATAGAAGACCGAATTCTAAATAGGCGCTAAGGTTATTGTTTTCAACTTACAATTCTAACAAAAAGCTGAATACAGATTAAATGTAGGAAAGTCAATAAATAAAAAATGTGGATTTTTTGTGTGGTTATAATGAACATATGCGGCGCTGGTTGCTTCGTTTTCGAATGTACTACCTCAGAAGTGAACTACTAACGTCAGAATAGACTGAATTGTTGTTTCATTCACCATTTCTTAGTATATAGACTACCTGCACCTACAAGTCCTCAAAAATAAAAGCACTTCGAGGATTCGGTTACTCGACGAATGAGTACAAACTGGTAGTTTCAATCCTCGGCTTATTAAAGTCATATCAGATGTAGCTATTTGGCCTATGTAGTGAGCTCGGAACTTTGGTTTTAACAGATGCTAAATGTATAGTCTAGGAATAACTTCTAGATTTAATAAGACCGAATGTCGATGAAGTTTGGGTTCTGCTGCTATGGTCAAGCACGATGAACACCAGTATAACTCATTTTAGCAATAGGTTCATTTGATGTTAGTGGCGGGCTAATTTTTTGTCGGAAGTGTTTTGGAAGTGCTACGACTTAGACAGTGGAAAGTACGTAACTGTTAGACAACTGCAAGTGAAGACTACGATACGGCCACTCATTATGCAGTCACTTATTTCAGGAGGTTTTAAAGGTGGAGAACAGCTGGATTAATGTTGATTTGCTTTTTTCTAAAACTGTACTGATCTAACTGATTCAGAAGCCTCAGTTTCTGTGTGATAACTGAGAAGACTGGGAGTTGATCAGAGAGAATTCATGTTATTTAAATTATGTGTGCTCGTCAAGCAAATCTCCATACAACTATTAGGACTGCGAATAGTTTCTCGCTTCGGCGGTACATATACTAAAATTGGAACGATACTGCGAATAGTTTCGTTCTTAATATCTGCGTATTATTTTATTATTCTCTGTCTGACGGATGCACTTGTGTCATCTTTAGAGTGTTTCCTCAACCAGCTAAACCAATAGATCATCCTTACATTCTTAGGGTTGCGCTAGATCAAATACAGGCGAAAATGTCTGACTAAACCAAACTGTAGTATATATGAAAGGAAATAAGATCATGGCAAATAAAATGGAAACCGAAGCCTGCCTGAAAGACCGGAATGGGAGATCTTTCTAATTCAGGCAGACAGTCGAGGAACATGAGTTAAGTGAAACAAAATATCGATTATAGCGACAATGAACACTATTATGAGGTTTAACATGGCATAGAAGCAAAGTGAAGAAGAGGGATCAACCAAAATTGGCTATGTTAAATCAACAAATAAATCAATTGCGTCGATTAAGACGAGGTCAAAAGAGGATACCCAAGAATTAGATTCAGGACGCGCAGATGAAATGTAGGGGATAATATTTGAAGTTACTGGAAATATTAAAAATGCTGAGACGAAGGTCGACACTGTAGATAGAATTCCTAGGAAGGATTTTCAGATAATTCCTTCCGCTGAATTCGCTTTCAGACAAAGTATTTCAACCGTTCCTCATAGCTCTGATGGCAGCAGAAAGTTTGTCACAGACTGCACACTATAACAGCGCATCAGGTCCTAGTACATTTCATCCCATTAGAAATATGTGGAGAAGCATAACACTCCACTTGCGAAACACTGAATGAAGAATAAGGCAATTACGATACCCTGTGTAAGATTTTACACCATTATATTAACCTCGGCAGCACTCAGTTCCTAGGCATCCTGAATCACATGATGAGTTACCCTGAGTAATTACCAATAACCTACTCCTCTCGTCGACGCCATATTTCTGTAATAGTACTGAATGAAGCACCTCAGATAGTGCCGATTAACAGTTCTCTGTAGCTGTATAGACTTTCATTGGTGGTGCAGCGAAAAAATTCTATTCGTAGGATCACCGAATCGGTTGACAGGTGACTAAGGTTACGCCCTCCAATTTTATGTGGTCTATTGCGGTCCGCAGTTTTGTAGTAACCGTCTGTCCTCAACAGGCATGTCATACACCGCATCATCTGGGATGTTCAGCCTACTTGAATAGCTCATAACGTATTTCACAGTCGCAGCATCATATATTTCACACACACATTGAATTTAACCCACGCTATATAACGACATTCTACTTTGCAATAAATCCAATGCTTGCGGAAGCAGAGATTGCGCTGGTAACGGCCATTTGACTTTGTACCTTAGACAACTGCTTCTTCGGATTAAGAGCATTTGGAGGACATTTCCGATGTACTCGTTAGCATCTCATTAGGCATTTCACCATAGCTGGCCGCCTATATACATTAACAAACACCATATTTACCCTTGTTGAGTATATAGGGAGGGCCCTTTAGTTATCACACCCTAGAAAGAAGTGTAGGATACAGATTACCAGGGGTCACAAAAAATTAGTAGTGTTACTGGATCCATACACCACACTGACTTGTGCTTCATGTATCAGCAATGAATTCTCCGCGGGTGACCTTCATTTGTTAGCAGCACTCTTTTTCTAAGGTTCGTGGGTTTGAACGGGTTCATAAGAACGATGAAAACTGCCCGAAAGCCACGGCTTAAATATAAACTTACCTTATTCAAGTACGTAGCAAAATATGGGCCCTGTATTTATCAAGTATTGTTTATTTGAAGTCACTAACCCCCGTTAGTAACTTTTGGAATTATCTTGCGTCTTCCCTCTGTCTTTTTCTTTCTTTCCCAAAGCTATTTCCATGGATCACGATACTGAGGAAATAATGCTGTATTTCGCATCTGTCTCACTTGGACGTAGTGGCGAAGTGAAACAAAATAGACTACATATATTCAGTAAAGACCTAGCGCAAGCTGAACAATAATTGTAGGCAAACAACAATGCTTGCAATTAGGTACCCCTTAACTTTATCAGTAATATGTATGACTTCATACATAAATATTTAATATTAACCAATGGTGGCAAGTGCAACGAAGTGCACACTTGCCACAGTACAACACTTCACCAGCGCATTAGTACCCGCCTAGTCAATAGCTGTTCTGTCATGAAAGTGTTAATGTCTAAACACGAAATCAAAGTGCTGAATTATTTATGAGATTGCTCGAAACAGCGATATTTTTCACATGGTAAAAGTTAAAGTGATTTTGTAGCAGAGATTTATCAACAAGTCAGAGCGAATTAAATCTGAGGTATAAACTCGGTAGCACAATGGTTAGGACTTTTGCCGACCATGCACATGGTCCGGAGTTCGATCCGCTGCCGACGCACCCCTGATATCAATGGTCGACCTAAAAAATTTGGGCTACCGATATCACATGCTGAAAATTCCATACTTATACCGAAAAGTACTGAGTGGAATCAAGCAGTAATGAAAAATAAAAATGTGCGCTTCACCTCTAACTGCATAGTTTGCAGTTATGAATAATAATAACTTAAATGACATACTGTCAGTTAATACTTCATTCAATATGTAAGTATTTTACAGCAAAATAGAGGAAATTAAAGTCTCCTTACAGTAATAATATTTTACGAGTATTATTTATTTACTGACACACCTTCTTTACACTTGGTCTCTGCCGTCACTTTGACACGGCTCCACGACTACCTGCAAACTTTATTTCCATTCTCACACTGTCTTCTTCATTACATCCTCGGATGCCCAGCGCATCGCTTCCTGTTCGAGTGCCACAGGAAGGTCTACAGTGTGAAGTGCACTGGGTTATTTTTACCGTAGATGAAAGTACTTTTCGGAAAATAACTTTTTTATTGTTGTTATTTCATGATTGTCACTGCGATATTTTTAAATGATTTCGATTCCAGATCAGACTAGAAACTTTTCTAGAACAGATTTCCCATGTGCAAAAATTTGAGTCACTTTACTGTGTTGCACTTCGATGATTCTGCGCGGTTATCTGCGCTGGGACATGTAGAGTGGGATTCTAATCAGGCATCCATTAGCCGGTCGTTGAGTGCTTGAGCTAATGAGCATTAGCTCACATAAGTTCTCATCCTAGTGTTCTTATACAAATAGTGATGTTAGTGGAAAATATTTCAATTAACCATCACTTCTGTACAGAATTGTTCCATCAAATTAAGTGAAAAATGTGATATAATATATAGCGTGGTTATATTACTCCCCGTCAACTTTTAACCGCTGAAGCATTTAAAGCATTTATTCATTCAGCTTATTTGGTTAGGGCGAACAGCCTATCTTTGTTAGCCGCGAAGACATGATTGATGCATGCACTGACATTATAACTTGATTGGACAACTTTTGATTGGTTTATTTCCGGCTCCAGTTTCCGAGGTCTTTCAAGGCCATACAACCAATCAGACTAAGCTATTTATTTATGACTTTAATTTCTGAGAATTTGTAAACTATTTTGAGTAACGAAGTGTTGTCACGGTTTCCTCAGTTAAATCTGACTTTGTCTGTCTTTCTCATCGTGGAGGGTATTTTTTAAGTGACTAGCTAGTTATGGTGTTGTGTCTGCAGACGACAACCACAAATCAGTAACATTCAGTTATAACAGATTCCCTAGGCACATTTTCTTCTGACAACTAGTTGTTTTCCTGTCGTGGTGGTGTGGCACGCAGATATGAAATGACCCAATGAGCTAAACTCGTTACAGTTAGTGTTCTTGCTGGTCAAACTGGGTCGAAAAGGTTGTTTGGTAAGCGATTCGACTAAAAGCAGTTAACATCATTGCGGGAATTCTTCACGCCGTTTCGTGGGTGTGGTGGAGAAATGGCACTGTTGACGAACAGGGATTCAGTAGCAATCAGATGCTTCCTTCAGACGACCAAATTCTCTCCTTCTTAGGGATACCGTGCTGAGATAAGGTCTGTTCATAGAATTATACATCAACAGTACGACAGTTCAAGCTGCCACACTTGAATATTCATGGTATAATAAGGTGAGCAATATTGAGGTTAGGCGTCGAGTGCTAGGTAAGGAGGGGAAATCAATAGACGAGACTGTGAAATTACACCGACTGGGATGGTTGGGATATGTGTTACGTATGCCTAGTCATCGCCTTCCTCGACAATGGGCAATGTTAGCTGATTTGAGTCAGGCTGGAAAAGAGCTAGCGGCGGTCAAACGAAAATATGGCACCAGTCAATGAAATCCACAACAGTTAGTCTAAGCCATGTAGGAAGATGTAGACTTCCTGGTTGGGGTCCTCGGGACGGTAAAAACCAGTGGTTGGAAACAATTGGTGACATGGCTCAAAATCGTTCTCAGTGGCGCAGATGCATCCACTCCTTGTGACTTATGATTTTCAATTAAACTGTTTTGTTCTTCACTATTACTATACCTTTGTCTCACACGTCTGTTTGCTATCTCTATTATGCATTTCTTCTACTTTCTTCTCTTGCTATGTGTGCTACATGGAGTGTGGCGACTTGAACTGCCGCACATCAGTGCAAAGTTCTATATCGAAAACCGACCGACCGACCGAAATATTCACCCATAAAGTTAGAAGGGAGAACAACTGCTAAGAAACTAAAATAAAAGGAAATGTACGGCAGGAAGAATGGTAAGAATTTACTCATGGAAGTTCATAAAGAATGTGTAGAGCACCAAAGAAGTTAATCAAATCATTTGGACCTACAATGGTCAGTTAGTTTGTCTGTGGAGATTTAAACACTGAGCGCACTATTTGATTTCCAAAGTACATGACCTTGGGTGAGAATAAAGGCTATCGCGTAGTCACACAGAGCGTGTATGCGGTTAGCAGAAACAACACGCCGCCCTTGTGTCTCAACACGGTCTTATGTAGCTCCCCACCTGCTAACATCACATTGCCGAAACTTGGCACAGACAGTGAGAAGGACACTCCAGTCCTACTGACCGAAAATGCCAATTTTCACAAGGTGAAGATACACAAGGTTGGACCCAAAACATCAAGGAAAGATAGAATTAGAGACTCGCCACTTGCATCCACAAGCAAGCTTGGCAAAACAATAAAGGCTGGCCAGAACCCGTTGAAGCCTAAAGTTGCTGATGCTGCAAAGGAATACGAGAAGCCAAATGCCAAACCTAAGTCTGAGGTTAATCGGTCTAATTCTCTCATCCTCCTTAACGTACCTGTGAGCAAGGACAGCTTGCTTGAACAGCGGGCCCTGTTTGATCAGGAACAGTGGCCCAACCTGTGCAATAAACTAGGTCTGAATATTAATTCTGTGAAGTTGTTCAGGCTGTACAGGGGTGTCCACCCACCTCAAGGTAAGCCTCCCCCACTACGGGTTACACTGGACTCTGCCGAAGAGGCCGAAAAGGTACTATTGATGGCTCAGGTACTAGCCATCGACAGAAGCTCTAACATGAGGGTGAGACAAGACAGACCATGGGCTGTCAGACAAATGGCAAGGGAGTCACCAGAACTTTTGCCTTCTACCTCTATGGTAGTACACGGTGTGCCGGAGCTGGAAACGGGCGCTGCCTGTGAAAAACACATGCATGACGTACAGCAGTGGAGATGGCTGTCGTCACAGATGGCCCTTGGCGCTTCTGGAGCCATCTCCGTTTACCGACTACCTCGCCCCGCTCACCTCACACTGATTAGCTCCCCAAAGCTGCTAAGTGTCACATTCAACTCCCCAGAGCAGTTGGCCATAACACTTCAACGGTGGTATGAGATCAAGGGGAAATTGGGAGGACACATCCGATGCTGCGAAAGCAGACCTCGAACCATAAGGAGGCAGCAAACGGAGGTTTTAATACGTCCCCAAGCTTCAGTGACACTAGAGCGATGCTGTTCTGAGAATAACAGTCTGTGCCACCCAAGTGTCCTGCCTAAATCCAAGGGAAAAAACCACAACGGGCCGGTTCCATCGGAACTGGCCAACTAGTCCCAACACTAAGTTCCCTACCAGCAGACAGCTTCACGTCAACTACCCCACAACACGCTGAGGTTGTAAGACTCACTGTCAGCTGCCTGTATAGCAATGTGAGGGGGCTGAGAGTAAAAATAGGTGAACTCCGAAATCTCCAAGCACACCTACAACTGAAAGTGATCATTCTTACCGAAACATGGCTAACCCCCACTATTGCCGATAATGAAATCAGTATAGGTGATATGGTTTCGGTCAGGAGAGACAGGGATAATAAGGAAGGAGGGGGAGTTGCCATATACTTTGATAGGCAACTTAAATGTGTGCGCGCAACGGACCCACCACTTATTGAACTCCCAGACTCCATATGGTGTCATTTCACCGTAGGCCACACCAAGCATTTACTTGGTGACATCTACCGATCTCCCACCTGTGGGGCAGAGCACAATCAGCTACTGCTCAGTACTATCACAGGGATACGAGACTTGGGCTATGATCAAATCACCATTGCTGGAGATTTCAATGCCCCATCACTGAACCTTGGCTCGGGGTATGCTAAGGGAAAATTCGGCCGAAATCTACTGCAAGCTATTCGGAACACGGGACTGACTGAGAACGTTGGAGACGACACTAGGTGGGGCCCTAGTGGAAAGTCATCAAAACTAGACTACATTCTAACTAGTGACCAACTACTCGTTGAAAAGGTCCAGGTCATGACTCCTTTAGGAAGTAGTGACCATGCAGTCATAGGTTTCGACCTCGTTCTCCGTGAGCACTTGCAGTGGGACGCTACGCAACCATGTCTGTGTTATGGCAAGGCTGACTATGCTGAAATGCAGAGGCTCTTGTCCGATGCAGACTGGCCCTTAGCATGGGATGAGCTGTCTGTGGATGAACACTAGGAAGCGGTAAAAAAGATTATTCATACAGTAATCTCGGATACCGTCCCTCTAGTCACAGCACAGCCCAAAAGAAAGTCATCATGGTTAAAGAGAGGCACGCAGCATATTCTGCAAGCAAAGCGGAAGGCTTGGTTTACGTGGCGCATATCTAAAAGCCAGATCGACCATGATGCATACCTGGAACTCAGGAACCGGTGCAATGCAAGAGTCAGGAGGGACAGAAGGTCATTCCAGGCTAACCTTGCTAAAAAACTCCTGGCAAACCCGAAGAATTTGTACCGATTCATGTCGGAAAGGAAACCAACCAACCAAGGGGCTTGCGCCTTAGTAGGCCAAAATGGTCAATATCTCACTAGTCTGGAGATGGCTGAAACATTCAGTTTAGCCTTCGCCAAACACCTAAACAGCAATGTGGGTATTACCGTTACGAACCAAAATGGTGGCATGACTATTTCACAGGAGGAAGACCAAATAGCCACCCCTCAAATAAACCCTGCAATAGTGCTGAGAAAGCTGCAGCGACTTATACCTGGGAAGTCCCCAGGTTGTGATGACATCAGGCCATCTGTTCTGAAACAGTGCGCCGAAGCTCTCTGTAGGCCTTCATGCGACTTGTTCCAACACTCCATGGAATCGGGGAAACTGCCAAAGGAATGGAAAAGAAGTATCCTTTCTCCGATCTTCAAGGGTGGGGATAGGCAAAATCCCACCAGTTATAGACCAGTAGCTCTACTCCCAGTGGTATCGAAAGTACTGGAAAGTATTATTGATGATCACATCAGGGAATATCTGGATAGGTCTAAAATACTCCATGAAGCCCAACACGGTTTCAGGAAAGGAAGATCCTGCGTCACTAACTTATTATCAGCTTGGGACGACTGGACATCATGCTGGGATATGAATGTTCCTGTCCATGTGATCTTTCTAGACTTTGAGAAGGCATTTGACACTGTTCACCATGACCTTCTCCTACACAAAATAAGCCAGGTAGGTCTAGGTAAACCACTTCTGTCATGGTTGAAGGACTACCTAACTGAAAGGCAATTTTGCACCAAGGTCAATCGAGTTCGATCATCTTGGCACAGCTCGTCATCAGGAGTGTCGCAGGGTTCTATCCTGGGACCACTGATGTTCTTAATTTTTATCAATGATTTACCATGCCGTCTTAGCTGCCCGACTCTTCTATACGCTGATGACGTAAAGATATGGAGGGCGATAAAGTGTCCGGAGGACTCAGATAGACTGCAGGCAGATCTAAGGCTTCTGGAAGACTGGGCGGTAACCAGTGGCATGACTTTCAACCTGAAAAAGTGCAAAGTAGTGAAGTTACGCACCTGTAGACTGCAGAATGAAAGTTACACCCTGTGCAATGAAAGCTTGTCCCGCACAACGTCGGAAGGTGACTTAGGTCTAGTTCTAACGGAGAAAATGGACACAAGCGTAAATTACACGGGGGATGTAGCGAGGGCATATGCGGTCATACACTTTACACATAGACAGTTAGGTGCACTCACTCCTGAGCTCTTTCTAAGGTTGTATAAAACATACGTCAGACCGCATCTTGAAGTGCATAATATCATTGCACCCCCACTGCTTAAAAGAGACGCCAACCTCTTGGAAAGAGTCCAACGACGGGCAACAAAAGGAGTGGGTGGTCTCCGAAATAAACCACATGATGAAAGGCTGAAGAAATTAGGCCTATTCACACTCAGTTACCGTGCGCTCCCACTTCTTTTCCCTGCGGGTTTGCCGTCCCTGGAATTCCTTACCGGCAGATGTAGCTATGGCACCATCTGTGGACGCCAATAAGCGAAGGTTGGACAACCATGCAGCGACACAAGGACTGCATCCAAATGGCCTATACCCCTAAAATCGCATATACCATTCAAGGGTAGACAATTAAACTGGTTGTTTTACTTCTTCACATTCCCTTCAGTCTTACTCTCCTGACAGCTTTAACTACACCTATTATTATTATTATTACTGGCATATATATATATATATATATATATATATGTATACCGGTTGACTGACTGTTGTTACGTTTTCTTATCCTTTCTCTGTCTGTTAGTCTGATTACCTTTACAAATTATATCTATTATTATTATTATCTCTTTTCCATTGACGACGATACCGAAGGACTAACTGGTGAAAGGATCAACTCCATTCACAGTAGTAACAGTCTGAACACACTTCATACTACAAATCCCATATAATTAACCCCAGCGCTACTCCTGTTGGAGTCAACCAAAGCTACGGCAGTCGAGTGGCGGGACGAGCTACACAGACGTTTACCGAAGATCAGGAACCTCTACCTCACAATCAAGAGGCGAACACAAAGAAATCAAATTGGTTTATACTAGCTCGTAAAAACAATATTGGATATTGGATCGCGATGTATTTTCGCGCACTGTATGGGTTATCGCTTTCATGCCTATAGACGCGTTATAAGCAATTATTTTTGTGAAAATGGAGTATATTTGACTACTTTTAGGCTTCTGTAGCCGAAAAAGCAATATTTCCTTGTACTGTGTTCGTATTAGTGCGTAACAGTGTCTTGATATCCCAGACGAATTATTGCGAAGAAAAGCATGCATTTAAAGAAGTTATGCATAGAAATGACTATTTTTCCGTTTAAGAGCCTTAAGGTTTTGTTATTTGCGAGTTTCTTTTTAGATTTTCAGGTTGTAAATTAACTACAGGTAATAGTTGTTGTCATAGCAGTTAATTTATGTGAATCAAGTAATTGAAAGAGAATAAGCCCATAGACATAAATTAGATGTATGTTCTGAGGAGGTTAAACATTGTTATGTTGCATTCACATTCATCACAGCTGCTTGCAAACCACGCATAACACAACTGCACAAGACACCACCTACCAAAGATTAATCAAAAATCCAATTGACCGCCATTGTTCTAGCCAATGAAGGACGAGAAAACCCAAAGCGAGGTAAATTCAAAGCGCGATAACGTATATGCTCACCCCATGACCTGGGTGACCACATTATGTTGTGAATGTGTATTTTTATTCTCTATCCATATCATCGTTAATAAATACATCTTTGATCAGTCACTAATATTACATTTGCCCCTCAGTAGTTGAATCAATTTTAAGAACAGCCTGGCCAACAGGTTAGGTGGGCCAGGCTAAAGCGTCAGAAGTCAGTGTGGCCACATCTCAAGACTAGCAGAATAGATGACCACCCAGCAGTCGTGAAAGTTATTTCTATTTGAAGTCAGCAGAAAGCGAACTCTACGTCGTACAAGCAGCCCAACTAACTGATTTCCTAAAATTGATAGCCTCAGTCACTGAGATGAATTTTAAGCCATGTCATAAATAATCTCCAGCTATTGATTCTTAGTGTCTTAAGGACCCTACTAAGGCACAAACCAGGATTCAAAGACTTCAAACCAATGTTGTGATTTCACCAGGTCTAACTTTTTTCCAAGATTATTCAAATTGGTGTGGATGCATCTTAATGAATGATGGAGTACCCCATTTTAGACTCCAACCAATCCTCACCGTTTCCAGTGCTTAAGAGTTACAAAGGTGCCATCATAAACAAGAAAGGTTTATCATAGTAGACTTTATATTTAATAATTATATCAATAATATTATTGACTTAAGATATTCTTCTTAGCATTCTGTGTAAAACATCCTTTTCTTTTCTTCAAAGTTTATAAAAGTTTCTTTTTACATTTTGGCTAATCAATATTTTTTCTGAGTTCTGTAGAATGACCGAAGTAATTTCTTGGGGCGGATAGAGGGGCAGGGAGGAGGTGAGGAGAATTGTGGTGTAGAGAATTGTTTCTTTTACTTTGTATTTTGTAATCAATAGGGATTGAAATTCCGTGGATGGAATGGCAGACAAATATCTGTTAAGAATACATATGAATACATAGAAAATTATACTGTCTTTCTCTTCTTGAGTGTGTCTGTGTATAATGTTCTACCAGATATTTTCCGGTTTTTTGTATTTTATTAATATACACCAAGAATATTTGTGAATTTGACTTTTCTTTCAATGGCATAGTTAGTTTGGCTGTGTTTACTTCACACCGTCTTCTAAACCCTAAAATTGAAATAAAGTTGAGAAATTTTGATTAAGTAAGGAAAGAATGGTTAGTGAACAAAGAATACTCTTCTCAATAACTTCATCATCAGGTTCTACAGTTATATATACATTATAGAGATGGTGATCCCTCGATTGAAAGATGAAGTACTTAGACTAGCCACTTCCAATTGTATCTACCAATTCAACTGCGCTTGTGGAGTGAGTTATGTTGCCCGTAACTCGTTTTCTTGCTCAAAAACCATCAACATTTCGATATTCGACCATGTGGTCGAAACCGGCCACAAAGCCAGTCAGCATTGAAGAATCCTCCTCTATCATCTACCGAGTGACTAATAAATTGCCAAAATCATCGAATCACCGCATGCTCCAAACAGCAGAGGCTATTGCAATTCGTGTGAAACAACCAGTGCTTTGTATGCAAAAGAGGCAAGTTCAGCCACTGCTACTGTCCTGAGCGGCCTTCATCAGAGACTATAAATTCATGGATTTGTAATATAATCTTTCCTAATTTTTCTGACATTCAGCTTATTTTATGTTGATGCTGTTGTAATCTTTCAATATGATTGATTCGATGTCATTTGAACATTAGTGTTGTTCATAACACTAATTCATCCACTATAATGTATATATGTGCATCGTCGGCATAGCGGTTAAGACGCTCGTCGACCATGCACATGGCTTGAGGTTGGATCCCCTGCCGAAGCACACCTAAAAGCAATGGTCAACCTGGTAAATTTGGGCTACCGATATGACACGCTGAAAATTCCATACTTGTATCAAAAATACTGTGTGGAGTCAAGCTACAATAGAAATAAACAAAATAAAATAAGCATATAACTGCAG
This sequence comes from Trichobilharzia szidati, assembly GCA_944472155.2. Classification (NCBI taxonomy): domain Eukaryota; kingdom Metazoa; phylum Platyhelminthes; class Trematoda; order Strigeidida; family Schistosomatidae; genus Trichobilharzia; species Trichobilharzia szidati. The sequence goes on along the minus strand of OX235272.1, from coordinate 5,028,793 downwards.
AACCTGATGATGAAGCTATCGAAAAGAATATTCTTTGTTCAGTAGCCATTCTTTCAAAAATTTTAACGGGCATTTTTAATCAGGTTAGAAAGAAAAAAGACCAGATCTTCAGTATAACATGATATCAACATTCCTATTTCACAGGTTCTCATCAGGTGCAAAATACCTGGTTATAAATGGGAACGATAACATACTTCAATGTTTGAGTGGTAGCAAAGAAAACATTATATAATTAACGCATTCGAATTATGAGCATTACAATTTTTGGTTCAAACTACCATCAATTTATATGCTTTTCAAAATAGAAAAAGAAGGTGGTGAGAGGAGAAGACAGAAAACAGAAAAGTCTAATAAATAGTGCTAGCGTGTAGGTTTGCTGAGCAACTCAAAAAAGTTACAGTTCATAAAACTGGAAACCTGCTCAGAGAGCTGAAGTCACCGATATGAATGACTAATCAGTGTAATTGAAATACAGTTACCAAGGGAGTGAAAGGTTGATTACACCCCCTTTTTGTATGCTGCCTAAGTTTGGTTTGAAACGCTCGACTGCTTTCGTTTCAGCAAATCGCAGTAAATTTGCTGTCCTTTGTATGTTTAATATTCTGAAGGATTTGGGAGTCTCGATGAAATAACCCGTATCCATATCGTGAGTGTCTGGTAAATTTTGCAAATATCTGCTTCTTTTAAGACATAAGTTTCTTGGGATATGCTCTGAAAACCTCATAGAAACCTCCTTTCTGTCCTTCCAATGTGCTTGTTCCCGCAAGTGCACGTAAATTTATAAACTCGGCTGAAGGTGACATCAGGGGGGGTACTTATCCAGTTTGGATTGGTTTACAAAGCACGACATGGCCGTAGCTTCAGGGAAGTATATTTTTAATGCGCCTTTCATTCTCCTGTCAATCATTTTTGATTCTCCTTCTGATATGAATGGGAGACAAATGAAGATTTCCTTCTTTTCTAACCGGGGATCGAACCCTGGACCACATGCACGGTCGGTGAGAATTCTACCGTTGAGCCACCGACGTTTTCCCCAATTGCATTTTTTGTTTTCTGATCCTTTTCTTTTCTGTAGTTTTGGATAAATCCCTTTTCATAACGATTTTCCCTTAGATATTATTCAACAAGGATTAATTCTCTTTCCACTTTGTTAGGCAAACATAACTTCCTGACTCTATCGCACAGTATCCTTACTAATCCACGCTTACAGCTTATGGAACAGATGTTGTAGAAGAGATAATTTCCGGTCCAGGTTTATTTTCTGTAGATGGATTTTTCAACCGTACCTTCGTTTCTTCTTCTTACATTAAGGCCCCGGAAATTGAACTCATCGTTGTGTTCATATTCCCTAATGAATTTAATGTTTGAGTGGATCTCATTGAAACGATCAAATAGTACAGATGCATAATTCATTTCGTTGAAAACAGCAAACGTATAATCGACATATCAGCGATAGTAGGTTATTTCATTGATAGCAGAACTCAGTCGTGTCTGCTCAAGATAACCCATGAAGATATTGGTCACAATAGGTCCTAGAGGTGAACCCATGGCGACCCCATCAGTTTGTCAGTAGAACTGGCTGTTAAACTTGAATACGAGAAGTGTGGAAACACAAATTAGTCAGCAGAGTTACAGGATTTCATCATGAGTTGACATAGGTTGGAGAACCATTGGAAAACCTGGGAGTGCTGGACAGCTGTTCCCTCCTAATTTGGCACCCTTCATCGGTACGCACCCACCGATGTCAGCTTATGATGAAATTCTGTAACCAGTCAATCAAATCTCTGCAAACCAATACTTGAATAATCAACAGAGTGTTTGAAGAAACCAAATTCTCACAGGAGAAGAGAAGAATCAGACAACAAACCATCCCTTTCTTAGATGTCTACGTCAAGAGAACAAACAGGGGAGAATAAAGAAGCACAAGTATACAGGGAATCAACCAGTGCAGACCAAATACTTAGCCATGGCAGCATTAATCTAGCAGCACATAAAAGAAACAGTGTACAAACACTATTCAAAAACTGCCATTTTATGATTAGATTAAATAAGGTTAGCGGAGTACAAGAGCTGAAGGAAATCTAGACTGTTAGACTGTAATATTGATAAGAAATCTGGGGAGAAGCTCAACTATAACAGCTAAATGCAGTTATACACAACTGTGCTATATGATAAGGTAAACTAACTGTCTTAATAATAATGATAACAGCTTTGTAACAAACAGTACTTTTGGTACAAATATAGAAATTTCAGCATGTAATACAATCTTACATCTAACTTTTTTCATTACAGGGGCCATAATTAAAATAGGGAGTTTGCATTAATAATATTGTTCAATAAGAAATGAATATTAAATTAAATTAAGTGAAAATAATAAAACTAATGTAACATTGAAAGAAAATGGGACTGTTCACTTAGAGTTCTGCAGTTAGCTGGTGGTTTCCTGCCTTACACACTTTTGTCATCACATAAAGTGTGTGCCTGACAAATAAGGTATTGTAAAGCTTTTGTACTTAGGCGTACGAGCATACAGTCTTCTATAGTTGCCTCCAGTTCTACCTACCTGATGATATGTAAGGAGAGTGTTGTATATAGAGAGAATGTTCAGAGTCTGATAAGACAATATTCGCTAATTTCTTTCTCTACAACGATATTCACCAGTTGGTTAAGCAACACCCACTCACCCTACTGACAGCTTTTAGTGCCCTTCGCAGTATGAAAAAGTCTCTTGTAAGTAGCTCGGGAAGGATTAGGGGGGAGCAGTAAAGAAGGGTAGGTAGGATACGGGAACTGACATACCTAGAAAGTAGAGACATTGTGATACCAGATCATCCTAACTTCCTTAAGTAGAACCTCAAGCGAAATATCTTTCTGGAAACTAACATGATACGGAAAGACCAGGAAAGATCAGAGGAAATACACAATCCAAGGTATGTATATAACATTTGACTTAGTTTTAATTTTAATGCCATCTGTGACACGAGAATTGTGGGAATGAACAAGTTCATGTAAGTCATGCTTGTGTCTGAAAGTGAAGTTGACAAGCTGATATTTGGAGGGATTTCGCTTAAGACCACTTGACAAGAACCATTGACTAATAAAATAAAAATTTATTCATTTTTGAACAGTCTAGATGAGAAGTGGCAGGCGTGATAACAGTCAGATCACCAACATACTTAACAAAATTGGCTTCGCCAGAATGGGGCGAGTCGTGTAAAAAGAGAAAGAACTGCGCACTGATGAACACCAGCTAGATTAAGTGAGGTAGTGGAGTACTTCCCATTGTCAACAGTGTACTGCTTCCTATCAGAAAAATAGGAATGCAACCACTTAGTAGTCCAGCACTCTACTTGTATCCCAGAAAACTTGTTTAACAAAAGAGGTTTTGGTACAGAGTCGAAGGTAGATGTGTAATCCCGTAAGGCAGACTGAATATATTTTTGGCACTTCCGTTTAAATTAGAGACAATATTATGATATAAGACGACAGTGGCAAATTGATTAGAGTTATTAAAAACCTTCAATGAAGCTTCAAGGTTAAGTAAATGGAATTACCATTTGTATTCGCATTTTCATCATTTGATCCGATAACAAATGAAGCTTTTTATCACGAGCTTCTAATTCCGTTTTCAGTGCGTCTATTTCATAATCTTTCCTTTTCAATTTTTCTTGATTCATCTTTTTCTGACGTTGTTCCTAAAAAAGTAATTTTGATAACCCAAAAGAGAAAGAGCATTTATTACTATCATCAAAAAAGAAGTGGAGACATTTTATTTAAAACGAGTAAAAACGTTAATCAGTTATGTATTCAAGTTAAATCACATCAGTTGACATCAGTTAGAGAGACCTTAGAAACCTAGAAGTACTGAAAGACTGTTTCGGCCTAATTTGGGACTCTTTAGTAAATTAACGTTTGAAAATTACTGATATAAGTATAAAACTTGGGCAGTGTGGTAGAGTATAACTCCATCATAGATAAGATTTTATTTTGATAAATCACATAGTGCTATGCAGTAATGCTGCAACGACAGAAGACAAGGGCCAGGCAACAGATCATTTATTGAGGAAATCAAGAGATATTTATAGATTTTTATGTAAATTATTATTCGTTATTATTAACAGGGAAACAGCGTCTTCCGATTGCTGTTTCCTCGCTGAAAGTTATTCTGTCATCCCCTTGTGGCCGTTTCTTTGAAGGTCAGACTATGTATCTGTGGATCGTATTCATGATCCTCCTCTGATTTGACTGGTAATAATATCTTCCGTATCTCTGGTATTTGCGTTGAGTCATTTCTGTTGCATGTGTAGCAATCTAACAGGTTACTTATTTTGACTATAAAAACATCTTATTTCCCATCTGATTCTATTCACTTCCATCATTATATCTATACTTATCTGCATATGCGAAATCGCTAGTCGATGCTTTTTACCTGTTGATTACATTTCACTGTCTGACAACTGTTGTACATCCCATGTTATGTAAACTCAAGTTAAAATTCAAATGAACTGTCGTCAAGATTTGACAGAATAGTTCTAAAATATTTGGGCGCCAAGTGAGAAGTAGACATTTGTAAAAAATTATATTTGTAAAGTCTCAGCGAGATTGAAATGAGTAATTCCAACGTTTCGTTCGGCAATCTGGTCCGAACTTCTTCAGGGAAATTAATCGAAATTAACATAACATAGGTCGAATAAAGCAGCTCTATCTTCAGAAAGAAGGCAAAGCAATAAGTTCGACAGGGTGCTTCTACTAAACTCTAATCCTAAACACCATAATTTTGAAAATACGTCTAACCATAAAATTCTAGATACTAACAGTTTGAACAGACATGAAGGCGTGATGTTAGCTGATGCATAGGAAATTCATATTAATAAATAAAAATGGATATGTATCACTAATTATTAATACTTGGTCAAAATTCTCGACTGTCCATATCTTCTTATGGAAACGTTAAGAAATGTTTTACAACTGTTTACCCACACACACATACACACTCTGTTTAATGTGTTTAACAAAGGTAGACCAATATTTGTAAGTCCGAGGTCAAATTTTGATCACAGCTCATAAAATTTTGTTTACTATACTTGTTGATACTTTTTTGAATGACTCATGATTAGACAAATGTTTACAAATCAAGTGATGTTCCTTTTTATATATAAACCTATGTTATGTTAATTTCGATTAATTTCCCTGAAGAAGTTCGGACCAGATTGCCGAACGAAACGTTGGAATTACTCATTTCAATCTCGCTGAGACTTTACAAATATAATTTTTTACAAATGTCAAGTTAAAATTATGCACTGAAGGAATTACTGATTGAGTCTAACTGCAACATATGCGGTTACTGAGTTGTAATCTCTGACTACTTACCTTGAAATTCTGTTCATCTGATTGACGAACTTGTTTCTTTGGTGTTTGATTCACCTTTATGGAACTGACATTAGAGTTTGGAGTTGAAGTCTGTCGGAAAGAAGAAAAAGGAGTTAAAACATGAGAAGAGTTTTACTTATTTATATTCCATCTATGGTCAATACCGACTGGCCATTGAGACGTAATCAGTGTCATGCTATCCAATTTTCAGTAGAAACTTAATCCTGTCAGTCAACCTTGCAATGTGGTCATCAAACGTCAGGTGGTTGAGCAACGCAGTTCACTTTGAATCAATGATAGACATTTAGAAATAATTAATAGGAAGTTATCTAGTTAGATTTTGTGTTTATTGGCAGTCGTCAGAAATGACAGCTTGCAGACCACAATGGAAAATCTGCCCACTGAAACGCTGGGACTCGCATCACCCGGGTTTGTATACTGCTGCTTTACGTTCCCAGTGAAACACAGGGCTTCAAGCTAGAGCTTTGAAAATTCGGTAGCAGTGGTATTTAATTTTACGGGATGGGGTTACTAGCCTCATGTCCAACCTACCCTCTTTATCAGTCCTATTAGTGGCTTAGCGAGGTAAAAGAGTGCATAGACCGGGAATTGAATTCCGAACCATAATAATTTTATTAAGTTATATATACAGAAGAATAAGGTGAATTTGGGAATTTTTTATTCGTTGCATTCTGAGTGAAGCATAGGACTTTAAGGCACGAAGTTTCCTTGGCAGTGACGGGTTTTTACCGGTTCCAGTTGCTAGCCTCACACTCAACCTTCCATCTTTTCCGCGCCTACTACCTGCTATGCGAGGTTTCTTTAGCCCATCCACCAGGAATTAAACTCGAACCTCCAATGTGGCAGATGAATTCACACTTTCTGATCTCCCGAACCTATTCAACCCTCATTTCCGTCAATGAAATGATTCTGTCTTGCTGATATGAACTTCTCTTCCCTTTTTCTTGTATATATTTACATGTGTTTTTTATGAAATGTAGCAACTTGGACAGTAGAAAATGTGTTCAAAAATGTATGTTGAAAATTCACTTCATCTCAGAACCACCACTTCAGACCTGCTTACATACCTAGGAGATAAACGAGTTCTTTCCAATTAACTAAATAGTAGTAAATAGATGTGTTCTATTTGAATATAATAAGTAGTATTGTTGGCAGAGCTAATTAACTTCTCAGTCATTAGGCAACCAGTAATACCCAGTAAGAAATGTTGCTGATCCATTGCTCCATTCTTCAACGGAGTTTATATTATCGTTTATGATCAGGTTCATCAAAATAAAAAGCACATAATCTATTAAATAATTTGTAGGATCCGTTTGACCAATCAACGATCCACTGCTGAACATTTGTCACAATCAAGTTTGTCAGTCTTTAGAAGCTGATCCTCGTTACCTCCAAATAAAAATCAGAAGTCAGGATTCTTGAAAAACTCAGTTCTCCCATCAGGATAGTTTCTTATAGATGAAATTGCATCGTGTTTGAATAATTTAACAGACTGGAAGATGTGAGTCACCAGGTCATTAGATGAACAGCAATATACCAGCTTTGCGATCTCATCGTCCTGCGATCATTAAATCTCGAAGTTGTGTTTCCGCTCATTGGAAATTCTTTAAACTTATATGAACTAGTAAAGGCCTTAATCGGACAGTATGGTAAGATATCATCCCGAACTGATTTCACTCGGCAAATATACTATTTCGATTTATGTTTTAAGTTAGGCTGAACTCTGTGCGTATGTGCAACACTTCAAGTTGACATATTTCATAAAAGCAGACACAAAAGCGTGGAGAAAAGAGGAAATGTAAAGAACCTATGATAAAAGAAAATGTCCGGAGAGTAGGATAACTACATGGAGAATAAATAGAATTTAATGAATCTGAGAGATCGTGGTGAGGAATGTCACTAAAATTTTTCAGTAATTGGTTCTTAGGGTTTGCTGGACGGCCTCAGGAAATTTACAACTCTCTATATGAATCAAACTGACTGTCATAGACTTTATAGATTGATCGTATCATCTATCTGTCGGTAACTTACGCTTTATTAAAACTTTTGCTTAATGAAGAAGTCTGACTAAAGTATCCATCCGTCTCTTTATTTAAGAAGGTTGTATGTGGGAATTTTCTTAACAACGTCTTCTTAGTCTAAGTGTCACGCCAGATATTTGACACGCTTTGATATTTCTCTGCGTAGAAATTATTCATCATAAGAAAACATTTTTATTTTGAGTACAATAAATGTTTATTTAAAGCGCTTTAGTGCAGTCTGAATGCAAAGCGACTTCTGGAACGTCCGTTTGACTGACTAAATGAATGAATTCCAATACAAAACGTTTCACAGAGATTCAGAAAGACTCTGCAGAGGAGAACTGTGCTGGAGAATGTGTAGTTACATGATAAAATATGAAGGTTCAATGGAAATGAGAGATCACAAAGAATGAATGCACCTGTAACACCGCGAAAAATTTTGATCCATATCATCAATAGTCTCTAGACTTTGGTTCTAAACATCTTGAGGTCCCCAATCATGAAAACTAACAGTCAAAGACTTCATGAACTGATGTGAGGTTTTGATTTGACCACCCCTTAACCCTTTTCTGATCACTTCTTATGTCAGTTAATATCCCTTTAGGATTACTCACACTACCACCACAAACACTGCATTAGACTTTGGTAGACTTTGGTACTTTTTCGCATTTATAATTATTTTGTGTTTATCCTGTTTTTTTTTGTTTTTTTTGCTGTTGGTGTCTTCAGATTTATTTTTTTTGTTTGTTTAATACTTATTTTAAATGTTTGTAAAATTAGATGCAAATATTGTAGATATGTGCTGAAAATTCCACACTGTACCACTAGTACTGTTTCTGGAATAAAGTAAATTATTATTATTAAAAAAAGATTTGTTTAACCAGTTAACGACACACTGGAAACAGATCAGTGCCAAGCAGATGCCGTATTCAGGTTTAGCAGTCTTTAGAAGCTGATCCTCATTACTTCCAAATAAAAATGAGAAGTTAGGATACTGGAAAAAACCAGTTCTCCCATCAGGATAGTTTCTTATAGATGAAATTGCATCGTGGTGGAATAATTTAACAGACTGGCAGATTTTAAACATCAAAGCACTACATGAAAAGTAAAAGCTGTGCAGCCTGATTGTTCTGGGATCATTAGATTTCAGGGCTGTATGTCTTCTCACCAGCAAAGCTTCTAACTTAAATGAACTAGCATAGAACTTAATTGAGCAGTAATGGGATGATATAATTCGAGACCGAATTCACCCGGCAAACATGTTTTGATATACGCTTTAAGTTCAGCTGAACTTTGTGCAATTGTGTAGCACTTCAAGCTGCCATATTTCATAAAATCATATAAAAAAGGGTAGAGGAGAGGAGAAATGTAAAGAACCTATGATAAAAGAAAATGTGCGGAAGATAGGACAACTACATAGAGAATAAACAGAATCTAGTGAATCTGAGAGATCGTGGAAAGTAATATCACTAACACTTTTCAGTAATTGATTCCTAAGGTTTCGAGGAGGGCCTCAGACGGTTTATAACTTTTTATATGAGTCAAACTGACAATCAAAGACTTTATAGATTGATCATATCGGCCATCTGTCGGTAATTTACGCTTTATTAAAACGTTTGCTAACTGAAGAAGTCTGACTAGAGTATCTATTCGTCTTTTCATTTACGGAGGACGTACGTCAGAATTTTGGTAACAACGTTTTCTTAGTCTAAGTGTCACGTCAAATATTTGACACACTTTTATATTTATTTGAGAGACATGAGACAACATTTTCATTTTGAGTACAATAAATGTTTATTTAAAGCCCTTTAGTGCAGTCTGAATGCAAAGCTACTTGTTGAACGTCCAATACACAACGTTTCACACTACTGCAGCAGTTCAAGTGACCATAGGAATTCAGAAGGACTATACAGAGGAGAACTGTGCTGGAGAAAGAATAGTAATATGGTAAAATATGAAGGTTAAATGGAAATGAGAGATCACAAAGAATGAATGCATCTGCCACACTGCGAAAAATTTTGATCCATATCATCAATAGTCTTCGAACTTTGGTTCTTAAACATCTCGAGGTCCCCATTCACGCAAGCTAAAATTTGAAGACTTCATGAACTGATGTGAGGTTTTGATTTGACCATTCCTTAACCCTTTTCCGACCGATTCTTATGTCAGTTAATATCTCTCGTTAAGGAAGGCAGTAGATGGGAATGCACAACACGTTTTCCGTCCCTTCAGTTCGCTCACCTTCCTTACCTAGCACTCTACGTCTAACTTCAATATTACTCAAAATATTGTACCATTTAATACGGGTGACATGAAGAAGTTTATGTGGAGGGAAAACGAAAACTTGTAGGCATTCGTGGAGCCAGTTGAAAGTCATATCAGATGATCGAATACATTGAACATGTACCTCTGAATCCTTGTATTCCACTAAGAAGGCAGGGAACAGATAAAAAATTTTTTAAAAAGCTGCAACAAGCAACTTACTCTAGACTTTTTAAGTGCAGCAACTGTCCGTTGTTCATTCATCAGTGCTTCACGTGTATTCTCTAAACTTTGCCGCAATAATTGAATTTCTGTTGTTTTTGATTGTAATTCACTGATAAAATGTTCAACTTGTTCACTTTTAGCATCTGCTAACGCTTCAGCTTGTCTAAAGTAGAAAGACGAATAACTTATAACTTGGTGTTTGATATAAATAAATTCAGAAATATTAAATAGTGACAATAATCTACTTTATTCCAAAAACAGTACTACTTATAATAGAGAATGGAATTCTCAGCATTTGTCACAATATTCCATCTGATTTACTCAAAATATAAATAAAATTAAAACAAAATTAACGAAAGGAATTTGTCCATGTTTACGATATAAAGTCAAAAATATTCGAAGCGCGAATTGAGAATATTAAACATAATAATAATAACAGTGAGTTTGTTTCAAACAGTACTTTCAATTCAGTTTGGAAATTTTAGCACGTTATAGATTATGAATCTAATGTTCTGGTGATATAGTACAGTGAGGGGAAAGGCAAAATTAACAGTCATAACACAGCTTGAATGGTGTTAACACTTTTAAGAAAATAAACATAAAAACAAAAAATTGAGAGGATTATAAATATAAGAAGTACAATAACAATAAAGTTTGATGTTATAAGGATGGAGGAAATGGTTTATTTAATAGTGCAAAGAAGGTTAGTTAGTTCATGCCTAACACTATTATCATTACATAAAGTACGTGCCGCGAAATCTGGTATAGTGGAATTTTTATATTTAGACGAACGTGCATAATGTTTTCTGAAAAGACTTCTTGTTTTACCTGAGGAGACACAAGGTTGGAGGTGCTGGTAATGCGTTTGCTCACAGTCTGATAAAATCTATTTAGCAAATTTGTTGGATGACATCAAGTGCCTATCAGTGACGATGTCAACGATATGGCCCAATGGGATACCACTCACCCTACTGACATTCTTCAGAGTCCTAAAAAGTATCAAATAGTCTTTTTTAAGCAATCCAGGAAAGAATAAGGGTGAACAGTAAAGAAGAATAGGTAAGATGCACGAGTTGACAAACTGTAAGAGGAGGGGTTGAGTTATGCCTGAATGCCTTAACTTCTTAATGTAAAAAGTCCGTCGAAATATTCTTTTAGAAATCGCTAAGGCATGAGAAGACGAGGATAGGTCAGTAGAAAGAATTAATCCACAATACTTAACTTCAGACTTGGTTTCTATATCACTATCATCAATTTAGCAAGGGCCATAGGAACCGAGAGCTTCAATTAACTTTCTCTTACATCGGAAACTGAAATTAACAGTCTGACATTTGGAAGGATTTAGTTTAAAGCCATTAAACGAACACCATTTGCTGACTTCTGATAGAAAGCTGTTCATCTTAGTACAGTCTAACAGGGAGTTAACAGACATTGAAATAGTTAAATCGTCCACATACTTAACAAAGTTCATTTCATCATCAGAGTGAGGCAAGTCATGCAAGAAGAAAGAAAACAGAAAAGGAGAAAGAACAGCTCCTTGAGGGACTCCAGCCTCAGTAAGCAATGAAGTGGACGACTTCCCCTGACATACAGTGTACTGCTTTCTTCCTGAGAAATAAGAATGCAACCATTTGACAACACAAAAGTCAGTTTGAGCTTCAGCAAGCTTGTTTAACAAAATATCCCTAGGTACTAAGTCGATAGCAGATGTGTAATCCAGGAAGGTGCAGCAAACAAAGATTCTTATACTAAAATTTACAATGATACATGTAAAAGAATGAACAGTACAGTGTTTTTACAACTAGGTCTCATCATTAGCACTCGCCTTTGCTCCATACTGAAGGTTAGATGGTTAGAAAGGCTAAACGAAGAGGAAATTATCGCCCAACAAATATGCTGGAGAAATTGGAGATGCGTCACAGGGTATACACGTTGAGTGACACCATCCGCCAAGTAGGCCCTCGAGTAGAAACAGAAATGGAAACAACGAGTTGGGAATGCAGCCTATGATGATGTAGAAGAGATTGCGTGAGTCGATCTATAAATGCCCTCAGGGAATAGAGTGTAATGCAGATATTCTGTTGGAGCTCTTTATTTAGAAAGGAATTTAGTGGAACAATAATAGTAATATAACATTCATCCCACTAATTAACATAACTTTACAAATAAATACTAAAATATAAACTAATCACGTTGATTTGCTCATAGGATGATAAGACTGTGCACGTACATTGTGCAATAAGCCATAATAATAATAATGATTTTATTGATAAAAAAGATGAAAACTGAGGTGATTTATGATAATGAGGGTGGTGAAAAAAAACATGAATATAGGAACAAATTTTCAGATAGCCATTATGGATAAAGGTGAAGAAAAATAAAAGTCACATTATGTAATTCTATAATGTAGAGGACCTAAATAAGCTGAGCTCTATTCTTCGACAGAGTTAATATTATCGTTTATCAGTGGATCTTTCAACGTTAAAAGCACAAAATCTACTAAACAATTTGCAAGATTTTTCTGACCAATCAGCGATCCCCTTGAAACCCATCAGTGCTGAATAGATGTCGTATTCAAGTTTCTCAGTCTTTAGAAGCTGATCGTCGTTACCTCCAAATAAATATCAGAAGTCAGGATTCTTGAAAAAACCAGATCTCCCATAAGAACAGTTTCTTAGAGATGAAATTGCATGGTGTCAGAATAATTTAACAGACTGGCAGATCTTAGACATCAACTTATTTAGATGAACAGTAACATGGCAGCTTCGTAACCTCATCGTCCTGCGATCATTAGATCTCGAGGCTGCGTGTCTGCCCATTAGCAAAGCTTCGACTTAATCGGGCAGTAATTCTAGGATGTAATTCTGGACCGACAGATACACTCTTCTGATCTGTTTTAAGTTGAGCTGAACTAGGTGCAATTGTGCAACACTTCGATTTGCCATACTTCATGAGAGAAAAGACAAAAGTGTGGAGGAAAAAGGAAATATAAAGAATCTATAATAAAGGAAAATGTGTGGAAGGTAGGATAACTACATGGAGAATAAACAGTATTTAATGAACCTGAGAGATAGCGAAAAAGGAATACACTTGTGCCATTGTGAAAACTTTGGACAATGTCACTAAAATGCTTCTGTAATTGATTCTTAGAGTCTGGAGGAAGAAAATAATCTAAGATCTAATGAAGATGCTATAAGACTAAGAAAGAGTTGACGAAAAGATGATAAGAAAGGGTCTAAATATACACCAGGGGTTGTAAAGGTGGTATATTCAGTTGGTTAGGTCTTAAATGGTGAAGATAGGAACAACGGCCGCACGAACCTGTTCTGGATATAAAGTATAGATTTAGTAGTTTGAATGCCAGTAGCCTCATTTACATGCAATAGACGAATATAAAGACCGTTGGAAAGACTCTATGGAAAGCAGTGAATCACCTTGAATCTCTTCATTTTGTTCACTCAGAAGCCACTTCCGACTAAATGCAAGGAAACATAGCTTCAGATGACTTTTATGTGTGCCTTACCAAAAAATAGGATGGAAAATGTTCCATAACACACTGGCTAAAGCGTTTAGTAGTTCTCTCAACTTAACTGTCTCCGAAAGAACGGATGAGCTGATTATGAATACAAATAGCTGCTGTAAAACTAGATACGTTATCCTTCGTTTCAGTTCCAGTCATTCACCAACTAGAAAATATTATCCGCATAGTTTTGACACGCATCATCATCGAACAAAGCATAGAATGGTAGTCAAATCTCACTACACACCAACTTCATCGACTACGAAAAGGCCTTCGACAGCTTGCATTCACCGAGAAGTAATCTGGAAACTACTTCAACACTATGGCGTGCAATGCCCAAGTCTTTCTCAACCTCATTCAACAGCTGGCTATATGAGAATGCCATGTATCAGGTGATCCACAACTGGAAACTCAGAAAGGCGTTCAAAGTGAATACGCGAGTAAAACAAGGCTGGCTGCTTGTTATCGACGATGATATTCTGACTAGATTTGCGTCAGACTGTGCGAGGGGAGCAAGGAGATAAGAGTACGCTGGACCTATGAGAAGACTCTAGAAGATCTGGATTTCGCAAATGTTATATGTCAAATGTCATATAAACTCGAAGAATTAGGAGTGAAAACCAACAGACTGACAGAAGAAGCAGCCAGTGAAGACAGGACTCCAAGTGAACACAGAGAAGACGGAGGTGATGAAGATAACCGACGAACCGCAACAACAACAACCACAAGCACCAATCACCATCAACGGGAGAGATTTGACAGATGTTACTTCCTTCAATTATTTAGGAAGCATCGTTTCAACTAAAGGCAGTCGAAATGGATGCAGGTGTTAAAGCCAGCCAGCCGGAGTCGGAAAGGCAAGGTACGTGCGCCCTCATCAACCTGAAACCAGTTTAGAAATCTTCTGCACTCAACATAAGGAACAGGATTCTGATTTTCAACATCAATGCCACGTCGGTCCTTCTACATGGGTCAGACACTTGACCAGCGTGTCACAAAAAGGATTTCCAACAGGTTGCAGACTTTCATCAATAGCTGCCACCGCTGGCTCCATACTGAAGATCAAATGGCTAGAAAGACCAATTAACAAGAAACTGTGGGAAAAAACCAACAAGCGAGAGCCGATCGTCCAACAAATATGTAGGAGAAAATGGAGATGGATTGATTGGGCTTACATTGAGGAGGCCGTCGAAAGACATCACGCGCCAGGACCTCAAGTGGAATCCAAATGGGAAGCGACGAGTGGGTCGTCGGTGTGAGGAAGACATGGAGGAGATCTTGCTAGGAGGAGATGAGAGACTGTTGGAACCGTGGTCAGGCTGAAGAGGATGGCAGAAGATAGGACGGAGCGGAGATCTGTTGTTGAAGCACTATGTTCCACTCGGAACTCAAGGGAATAATAATTGCTTTCACAAATCCCTATTGAATTGTAATTTAATAAATGATTGTTCCTTCCGTGCTATCATCGTCTATGGTTATCTACCTAGTTCTTTAAGTTCCTCCATGAAACTGTCAGGATAGCCCATTTCCATCAAGAAATCGTGGATATATTCAGATTCCTCATGTTTATTACCTTCCGTAAACGCCTTTCTTTCTCTGTATTCATGTGGGTATGGAACCATACAGCGGACAACCTAATTACCAAGATTTCAGAGTTAAATTCACAGTAAGGCGGGTTTGTGAATTTGATTAATCCGTTTTGAAGTTAACCCTTAAAGAAATTACCTATTCAGCATATAGAACCCAGAACAGCAAAATGAACACATGTATTCATGCAGTTGACACTTCTCAGTCCGTCAGAATGCAGATACTGAAGCCTTTTTGATGTGATCAGAAGAAGAGAATAAATAGTTCAACTGACTAAAGATTGTTAGAGACAATAGTACATAAATGATCGAAAACGGCATTAAATTTTTCCAGCTACTTTCGTAAGCAGACTCCTTACTGATAGTAATAGAAAGCGCTGTTACAAATATGCAGACCCTGGGCGATAACTGCTTGAGGTTTGTCAAACAAACAGTATCTATTCGAAGTGGTTTCTTGACTTATGTCAAAAGGGAAACACCACTGTCAAGTATGGACCACCACAAAGTAACTCAGAATGTAAAACGGTAGATTGGATGCAATATGCAGAAGTCTATATATATATATATATATATATATACTTGCTCGCAATAGCAAGTACAAAAACTCAACCATACCCTACTTAGCTCGTGTTCTGTGCGATAAAGAAAGCATTAGGCGTGATTTATAGGTACAACATCAAAATCAAATCAAAAACATTTTCTTTTTTTCTTTTCCTTTTCTCTCTCTCTTTTTCTCCGTTATGTGCTGCTTTGTTTCTTTCTCTCGCTAACGCCAGTAAATATGCTAGCATCTACTTTTCTAACACCTTGAAACACTGTTCAACTTTGGCTTTGCTACCGACATGCCAATATGTTGTTGTCATAATGAACTGAGATTTCCTTAATCTATGTAGAATTGTATTTATTGAAAATATACTAACTGGATGCAATACTGTAGTGAAAATGCAGAGAATTCCATTCTGTATCACAAGTACTGTTTTGGAATAAAGCAAATTATTATTATTATTATTAATGTATCCTAATGTCTTCAGAGCAGCAAAGCTGCCCTGCTAGTCTCCTAAGGGAAACACCCCACTGCTGTGAAACCTCCTTTGTCAGCAGTATGAATTTGCCATCAGACGCACTATGTTGTATTCAACGCAGATTTCACCAGCAGCCTACATCAGCTAGATTACTGAAATTCTCTGGAGCTATAGACAGCTATTTCTCTCTATTTTGAAACTCCTCTCTTCTCATGAAGTACCCCATGTTTACATGAATTTTAGCATAAGAAGTGATGGAGAAGATATGCTACCCGAGTGAATGATTCTGGTGTAGTTGTATTCTCTGAGCTGTCTTAACGGCCAAAGTTCCATTGTCTTCTCAGACAGTATCTCTAGCGTTGACTATTATTGCGAGAGATGGTTATTGCTTCACTGACGGAGAATTCTAAAGGCTCACTTCATCTTGAATTTAACTCCGAAGATGCTTTCTAGGGAAGAGCGATGAAAACTCCTACACAACCCATCCGGCTTGGAGGACGCAGTCACCCCGTCGCACCACTAATCAACTATTCTGACTTTGATGAAAGAAATACATTAGTAGTACTGCAAATGCAAAATTATTAACAGAACCGTAATTAATTATGTCGTGAGAGCTGGCTGAGAACAAGCCACAATTGTAGACAACAATTTACGTCAATGTTACGCCCCGATTCGGGGTCATTAGGAAAAACAATAACGAAGCTTAACCTTGAGGAACTCAACAACCAATCAAAGTAGATTTAATGTGTGCAAATACGATTCGTAGACACATGGCTTAACTTTCTGAGAAACGGTCAAAAAGAGATAACGGGATAACCTTGAGCAAAAAACAACCAATCAGAAGACGCTGCTTCTCCGCTGTTAATTGTATACATAAAAATCTATAAATATCTCCTGATTTTATCAATAAACAATCTGTTGCCTAGCCTTTATCTTCTGTCGTTACAATCACATTATGCTAGAAGGTCGTCAACTTACTTCAAGCGATTAATATCACGTTCATATTCATTCAATAAGTCTTCTTTAGCTTGTAATTGATTCCTGAGTATTTCAATTCTTTGAGATAATAATTCAATTGTATTCTGACGTTCTTTTTTCACGTTCTCTCTTTCTATTTTTGGTACTTGTATAAGTGATCTTTGACCAGGTAATCGATCTATTTCTAAATGATTTGATATTGATCGAACTAGATTTAAATAACATTCTTCTGATGTCTGTCAGTATGAGAAGAAGAAGAAACAACGGCCTGATTATTTATAGGTAATGATGATATCCAAATGTTAAAAAGTGTGAAAATTTGTATATTTTATTACAAAGTATTATAATTTTCGATAGAGAAAGAAAGACCAGATATCACCATTCTATTTCACAGGTTCTCATCAACTGCAGACTAACTGAAATTACAATGGCTATATAGATGATAATAACATACTTTAATGTTTGAGTGATAGTTGAGAAGAGATACTATAAAATTGACGCATCCAAAATGAAAGCATTACAATTTTTAGTTGAAGTTATCATCATCAATTTATACACTTTCAGAGTTGAAAAGAGGGGGAAGGGGTAAGACAGAAAACAGAAAAATTGATTAACAGAAACAGTGTTAGCTTGTAGGTTCACATGGCAACTCCAAAAAACAAAAGCATTTACAGTTTATAAGATTGAGATTTGCTCAGTGAGTTCAGATCACTGAATTAGATGACTAATTAATGTAATCAAAATCAAAATTCAGTTACCAAGGGAGTGAGAGATTAATCACACTCTCTTTCTGTATGCATAAGTCTGGTTTAAATCGTTTGATTACGATCGCTTCGGCAAATCGTAGTAAATCTGCTATCCTTCGTCTATTTAATATTTTGAAGAACTTAGAAATCTCTGCGAGATGACCAGTATCAACAATATGTCTGGTAATTGCACTCTGAGAATATTTGCTTCCTTTCAGGCACAGGTTTCTTGGAATATGTTCAGAAAACCGGATAGAAGCCCTTCTTTCCGTCCTTCCAATGTACTTGCTCCCGCAAGTGCACGTAAATTCATAAACGCAGTTGGAAGTGACATCAGAAGGGTATTTATCCAGTTTTGAGTGGCTTATAGAAGAAGTGGTGCTGTATAATGTTATGAGTTTTGCTTCCGAGAAGCTTTTTTTTATTGCATCTTTCAGTCTTTTGTGACACTGCATCTCCTTTGAACGGGAGACAAATAAACACTTTTTTCTTTTCTACAGTTGGGTGTTTTTCTTTCTTATCTTTTTCTCTTCTATACTTCTGTATAAGTCCCTTAGGGTATCCATTTTCTCTTAGGCTTTTCTCGACGAAATCTAATTCCTTTTCAACCTTTTTTGGTGAACATAGCTTCCTGGCTCTGTCCTACAAAGTCCTCCCTAATCCACGTTTATAGCTTATGGGACAAAAGCTGTTATAGTGAAGATATTGTCCAGTTCAGGTTTCTTTTCTATAGATGGACTTTTCGATCGTGCCTTCGTTTGTTCTTTTTACATTTAGATCCAGGAAATTGAACTCATTATTATGTTCATATTCCATGGTGAATTTGATACATCTCACTCCCTTGGTAACTGAATTTTGATTTTGATTACAATAATTAGTCATCTAATTCAGTGATCTCAACTCAGTGAACAAATCTTAATCTCATAAACTGTAACCGCTTTTGGTTTTTTCTTTGTTTGGAGTTGCTATGTAAACCTACAAGCTAACACTGTTCTATTAATTAGTTTTTTCTGTTTTCTGTCTTACCTCTCCCCTCTCTTTTCAACTTTAAAAGCGTATAAATTGATGATGAAAACTTAAACTAAAAATTGTAATGCTTTCATTTTGGATGCGTCAGTTTTATAGTATTTCTTCTGTACTACCACTCAAACATTAAAGTATGTTATTATTATCTATATAACCATTGAAATTTCTTGTGGTGGTGTGCAGCTGATGAGAACCTGTGAAATAGAATGATGATGTCATTTTATACTGCAAATTTCGTCTTCCTTTCTTTATCGAAATTTATCAAAGGAACCAAATGTATGAAATTTTTGAAAAGGACCCGTCTCTACCAAGACTATAATTTTCTCATTCCTTGCATTCCCAACGGAATATAGGGCACTAAGTTATAAAGTTTCACCAATGGTGTTATTGTTTACCTGGTGAGGTTACCAGCTCCACGGGCAATCTTCTGTTCACCACTGGATAGTAATCTAGGCGGTGTTAAGGAGTGCATCGACTGGCAGCAATCGAACCCAACCCCCCTCACAAGACTAGCGAGTGTCCCCCTACTTAACCACTGACGAACAAAAGTAAAATACATTGCAAATACTGTATAAACACAAGGAACTTCAGATGAAAATGTTATTTAAATTTCTAGCATCTTCAAATATTCTGTGTCACCTTCAGTGTATGAATAAAGAGTAATATGAAGAATGCTACTAGTGATCTGAAAGTGCATTCTACAAACAGCTTCCTAATATGTACCACGGCGACGGCAGAACACAAGATTGGCTAGTAACGGAATGTTTATGTGCAATTCGATGTACACCTGATCTTCAAATCGTCATTTCTACAGATCTGTTTTGTGCCACTTCTGCCCTTCATTATGTGTTTCTTTGCCTTCTTATCGTATATCCTATGTTTTGCAGCATAACTGGTTCGTTCCCTCTGTTTGAAATCGAGTCTATTTCTCCGTTATTTGATATGTTTGTGCCGATGAACTCCTCTTTATATACTACTGATAAATCTTGTCAGTA
Source organism: Trichobilharzia szidati (assembly GCA_944472155.2). Lineage (NCBI taxonomy): Eukaryota > Metazoa > Platyhelminthes > Trematoda > Strigeidida > Schistosomatidae > Trichobilharzia > Trichobilharzia szidati. Next base: position 5,009,021 of record OX235272.1, on the reverse strand, counting down.
GTACACGCCACATTACACTATCTGATATGAGAAGTAGTTGGAAACAACCCTCACCGATCAACCCTCCAGCCTTGCTATTGATCATTTGAGCCTCTTCATGGATATTCTGGTCTTAAAACAAATCAGAAAGCCCAGCCATTCAAACAAACCCCATCTCAATGAATCATTTAAGCGGATTTCAAACATGTGATCAAAACAGCTGTATGAGATGAATTCAGTCGCTTCTTTTTACAAACAAAGGTGAAGGAACCACTTAACATGATCTGCCTAACACTATTATAAGAGCCAACAGTAGTCAGTAGAAAGTAACGTACAGCTTTTATTTTCTCAGTCATGAAATCACTTATAATTTCAAGTAGACGACAGACTACTGTCGAAATATGTTTGTTTGTAAAGATAAGGAACTACAGTGAAATACTAAAAAGTATTTTATGCTTCCCAACTTCTGCAAGTACTCGTACTTTGTCTTGTCTTCAGCTAGTCAGCCACATCTACTTGCATCACGCTATTGAGGAGTCCCGAACTAGGACGAAACAGTTACTTAGTATTCCGTGGTTTTGCAGTGGTTCTGTAACTGATGTCAGCTGGTTATCGAGTCTGTAACCAATCAGACCTCTGAAAACCAACAGACGACACAGGGAACGTTTACTTACAACTTACAATATTATCTGAGTAAAACGTTTTCAGACGCAATTATGACTGTTAAAAATAAGGTTTATTGCGGTTATATCGCAACATATCAGCTTATGAATAGAAGACTTGCATCTAAGGTAGTTATCCTAGTGTTGATTTGTTCTTTGAGGTGGATGGTTAAATTAAGAAACCTTCATTACCCATTTGTACAACATCTTTATCGCTGACTTCAGTATTAAATGAGCTGTTGGCTTGAGGATAAGTTGGAACCTATTCGTTAATGGCTAGTCATACTCACTATAAAAGACTCAATTCATTTGGCTGAAAGTGTGAACCACACGAAAGTTTTAAATAAGTTCATGGTATCATTTGATGCAACCTCCTTGTTCACTGGGATTCCAATCAATGAAACTATTGAGATCATTTGTCAGCAGTCTGATCTTCTCCCACTGCCAGAGTCGGAATTCAAACGTCAACTGCTAATGTGTACCATGGATGTGCAATTCAAGTTTGACAACACTCTTTACCACCAAATAGATGGTGTAGCTATGGGCAGTCCAATTAGCCCTGTTTTAACAGATATCTTCATGTACAGCCTTGAAAGAACAAAGCTGAAGCATGCGATCCACGAAACAACTTCTTATTGTCGATATTGCGATGACACATTTATAGTGTGCAACAATAAAAGTTACACTTCCCACTTACTCAGATTATTCAACGACTCACATACCAATATTTAATTTACCATGGAAAATGAAACTGATGGAAAGTTTCACTTCTTCGGCATTGCTATGCAACGCCTAGAAGATGGTAGTCTATAGAGGTCAATTTACAGAAAGCCTACATGGAATGGATAATACCCAAATTTTAATAGTTTTTGTCCAAATAGCTTTGAATGAGTACTAGTCAAGACTCTGTACTATAGAGCTAGGAGAATATGCTCTACAGAGAAACTAGAGGAAGAATTTATGATTCTCGAAAAGATATTGAAAAGTAATGGTTACCCTTGAAGATTCATTAACAAGTACGGAAGATCTGAAGCAGATGTCAAGCAAATCACAGTGAAAAAAAGCCAATCTACATTCAACTTGATTATAAAGATAAGAACATTGCAGCAATGGTAAACAGAAGACTGAGTACATCACCAGCAATAGCCTCTCCTTCAGCTAAACTGGTTCTTGTCTATAGAATAACTTGCTCTTAGGTGCATTCAAAAATCGATAGATATCCTTCTCATGTTAACTCCAACTGTATATACAAATTTACATGCATCTCCGGAACCAGTTACATTGAAAAAACAGAAAGAAGGGCATATCTATGATTTTCTGAATATGTAAGTAAAAGCCTATGTCTAAAGGGAACCAATGCTTTCAACAGTGCCATCACCAGGCATCTCCTTGACACAAGTCATGAGATGGACGTAGCAAGATCGTTCAAAATTATCAATAGACAAAAAAGTTCAATTCTCCTCATGTTTGCGGAAGCGATCTCCATTTAGCTCCTGAAACCCGACTTATGGGTTCAGAAAGAAGTGGTTATTAGTCTTTCTTTGTCCTGGTGACTAGATATTTTCACCCTCTCTTTCCTCTGATGACTTAACGCTGAAAGCTTCCATTGTGTGTGATCAGTATTGTTCGGAATAGTGTTTAATGTATATATATATTATTGTATGCATATATGGATTGATTTTTGTTTAAAAATGAACTGTCTGTGCAAGTATGCTAAAATTGTTTCTGTAGATATACTCAATAGTGACATGGGCCTGTAAGGAGGTGAGCTGATGAGAAGCCAACGAAATAAACAATGATGGTACCATTTTATTCTGCACAAACCTCTGTTGTTCTTGGTTTATTCAAATTGATTAAAGGGAATAAATGTATGAAAGTCTTTATGCATGGAACATGTTTTTCTTTTGTCTTCCTATACTATGATCGAGTGTTCTTGTAGATTTCCTTATGGTACATCTTCTTACCTACGCTTGTATTCCTAAAGATCCTCTTGTTGACCTGATATTCGACCTTTTGTTCATGTGGCACATTTTCACAGGTGATACGCAGTTAAATTGTCCTGCACAGAGAACGTAGTAACTCAAAAGTGTTTTGAAAATCTCATATACGTTAGATTAATAACAACTTACATGTAAGGCGTCCATTGCATTTCGCAAACCAATATTATCAATCGGTAATCTCGGATCATTGAACGGATCACTGTCTGATCCATCACCTAATGCAGGTGGTGAATTATTTGTTATTGCATTTAAAGATGGTACTACTTCAGAGAGGAGAGCTTTACTACGTAATTCAGCATTCTCTCGTTTAAGGAAGGATATCTGACGGATATATTCATCACTTTCTGCATTACCTGTTTAACAATAAAAAAACGATGGGGACGTTATTCTTGGCCCTATTATACACAACTGTTAACTCAGTATTACCGTAAATTTTGTGTAAATCCGGGAGAGACTGATTCAAACTTAGAACGTGACGGGATATACTGATGATTTGATACTGATGTGAGTAGTTGAATACTACTAACAGTAAAACAGCACTACATGCTGATCAGATCGTAAAGATAGGAACATCGGGCAGCGGTTTTGTTAGTTTGAGGCGGAGCTTATCAGAGACCTACCTATTTTGATTCAGCTCTGAAATTCAAACCAGTTCAAACCGCTAAAATTCTGTCTAGCCACTTCGACGAACTGGTAAGGTAACCATAATAAAAGCAGACGTACTGGAGAAATGATAATTACATGAAAAATACTTGAAATTTGATGCAGCTGGGAAGTCGTAAACAGATAATGCATCTGTGCATCTTAGACTGCACACTAGTAACTAGTGCGATGTATTTAGTCCTTTCTTTGGTGCAGACTGAATTCTGTCAGTCGGATTTGCAATGTGACCACCATTCTAGGTAGCTCGGCGTCACGGTGCACACTGATTCGATGATATTAAATGGTTAGAGGCAGTCGACAGGAAGCCTCACTGACGAGTGCCAACTAGCACAAAACCTAGGTCCAAGGCTTTCTGCTAATTGCCTCTAACCATTTAATATCATCAAATCAATGTGCACCATGATGGTGAGCCACATTGTAATGGTGGCCACATAACAAACTTGACTGATAGAATTCAGTCTGCATTAAAAACAGGACTAGACACATCACACTAGCTACTAGTGTCCAATCAAAGTATTCACTACAGTCCTACAGGAGGTCAATCGTGAGCCCAAATAGCTCATTGGTAACCTCTCTGACTGCAGCACTGGCTGACGGGGATTTGAATCTCAGAAGGGACATGAGTTCCTTCGAGATTGCTGACAAGTGCCAACTAGCACGAAACCTAGGTCCAAGGCTTCCTGTGGCCGATTGTTTCCAACCATCTAATATCTGTGCATCTATCTCCAGTCCTTCGCGGTCAGAGTCTCAGGGACTCCTGACAGATAGTCTAAATCTCCCAACATGGCTTGAAATAACAGTCAATGACTTCATTTATTGGTACGATGTAAAGGTTAGACCATCCCTTAATCATTTCCAGCCCAACAGTACGTCAGCTGATATCGTCTGACGATGAAGGAGTAACATATAAGCTAACAGTCTGAATAGATGTAACCTTACAGTCTCATCAGTTTGAACCATTTGTAAAATATCGCTGGGGCTCCAATCACCAGTGAATGAAGAATGCTCGTGAAATTACACGAAGTCATTATTGACAACCCAGATGCATTAGTTGTTTTTATTTCACAAATGCATCAAATTCTGACCATTTTTTGTGTTTCAAGCTTGATTGATAACAGTTAGAGAACTAACACTGAAAACTAACTAGAGAGTACTGGTTAGTCAGCCATTTCGCTCTAGTTTGGGACTCATCAGTAGCAAACACCCACCGCCAGGGTTCGAAACCAGGACCTTCTGGTTAAAAGGCAAGCTCGTAGACCATTTAGCTAGTGATACGCGACTCACTGGATGGCCCATTCATGATTTCAGCGCGACCACCAATCACTGTCATCAGAGAATATTTGTTCTCACTCACAACCGGATGGATCCCACTAATCATCATTTCTCACCGTAATTCCAGTCAACTTCGTCTTGCAGCCAGTCACTAATGGGTATCAGTATAATTTTCAAGAGTTTGTTTCTGAACATTTGATTTCTTTCAAGTTTTATCACGCATCCACCGGGGCAGAAACCCACTCCGTGAGTAGTGCTGATGGCTCACGAAATTAGGACAAGACAGCTGTTCAATGGTTCTCTAACTCATTACAATCTTTGATCAAACTTGATGAACTTAGAATTACTAGTTGGAGGCTTTTAGTAGAGTAATTTAGAATAAAGTACAGTTAAACAAATATACTCAGTATTTTTCAGTTAAACTCAGAATCTTGATTTAATTGTGTTTTTCCTTCGATTTGTTGGTATCCATTTATTTCAAAATTATTATATTTTGTGAAAGAGTTCTAGAAATAATCAATAGACGTAAGATAACTAAACACTCAAAGTTCATTCTAAGTGGATCAAACAAGATGTCTGGAATAGATGTTGGAGTACTTTTATACTTTCATTGCTCCAAATTTATTACACATACACTGCAAAATAACTTGGACTGATGCTTTTTATTCTAAAGTTCTACATTGAATTCCTTGTCTGACGATTCCAATATAAATACATCGGACCTCAGGGAATCTCTATACTATCTAGCAGTTTTAAATACTCATTAAAATGTGAAGTTTATTGTTAGTGTTCTATGGTTTACTGTCGCTTGCTTATATCAGAAAGTGGCTTAAACTCTTCTAGATCTTTTCAAGTATTGGATCAGATCCCAGTGGCTTATTGGTCTACGAGTTAGCTCGCCTTGAAACCAGTAGGTCCTGGGTTCGAACCCCGGTGGGTGAATGCCTTGAGGAGTCCCAAACTAGGACGAGACAGCTTTCTAGTACTCCCTGGTGGGTTTTTCAATAGTTCTCTAACTGATGTCAGCTCAGAGTGAAATCGTCCAACCAATCTTCTACGTTTCTTATTGTTTTAATCATGCAATTATATCGTAAGATCACTACATGAATTCGCGCGAATATTTAATTAGCTTTCGAAATCCGCTGTGCATTTCTTGAAGGAAAATGAGGAGAAAATGTACAGAAGTGGTCATCTCTTTATATGCAATAATACTACTTTACATGATATACTTTAGATTATTACTTAACGTGTAATTCCTGTATGAAGAGGAAATATTTTGTGACTAAATACGCTGCGAATTTCTGTATTATGCTCTTAAATATTGTTTGAAACAAAACTTTATTATTATGATCAGCTGAAGTGAGCAGTAAACCCTGCCTAACCTAGATTTCGTGGTTGCCAGCACTCATCAGAAAATCGTGTTGGGAACAGTGAAGGGACTGATGGTCTCTTGAAGATTCGAAATCCTGTCATTCATAGCAGTAGGCAGGGACGTTGACAATGAAGACCTCTGGTTTACATTAGAGCTACTGTATGATTTTAGTGGATGCAGCGACTGTTCACTGAGGAGTACTTGATGTTTCTAGTCCTTAATCTTTGTCTTGGATGAATTCTATCAGTCAGGTTTCACCGTGGTCGATTTGTTAGAAAACCTACCACAACGGTCCACTTTGAACTGATGCAGCCTGGTTAAAGCTGATCAGCTTTGAGTTTCCGAAGAGCTGTCACTTCCTTCTAGGAGGCTGATATGTTTTATGCTGAAGAGTACTGACAAGCACAAAACCTAGGCGAAAGACTTCCTGCTGACTTCCGTTAACCATCTCATATCAATTCAAAGTGCACTGAGATAGTGAATTACCAAGTATAATGACCAAATTTCAAACTTAGCTAATGGAATCTAGCTATCACCGACACTCATAACTAGACTTACTAGCCCTTCGACAGCCAACTAATCAGATCTACCGAAAAGGGTTGCTTTAAAACCGCGAAGACTGTTTAATCACTTACCTTGTGATGGAGTATATGTGAATTGACTGCGTAAACGTTGACGTAATTGACTTAATGCTTCTCTTTGTTTACTAATTATCTCATGATGTCGTTCACCTTTACATTCTGTCCCCAAAGCGATTAGCTCTTGAGTAAGTTTTGATGAGGAATTCATTTGTTCTTGGCGCTTAGCATACTCATGTCTTTCATGATCTATTGTATCTTTTAATCGTTTTATTGTAGATTCATTTTCATCGTTCAACTTGTGTAATTCTTGAATTGCTGACTTCTGTTTTCTATATGAAAAATATAAATAAATATTTTCAAGTATTGTTATTTTGTTTTTCATTATCCATTATTTTATGTTCGACTTCAAACCTAGATTTTCTCAAAAACCGTTACTCTGCAATCAATTTTACATTGGAGAAGAACTCTGATTCACAGAAATCCTAGATCTGAAAATCTGTTCAGATTACATACGTGACAATGGGAGATCGGATAGATTAATAAACAAAAAGACATGTAATGAACAACTTGCGAACTTCTACGGCTAGGCATGCAAAACGCAGCCTGATCCACTGAATGAATTGCAGAATCCACACCGTTTACTTGCAGCTGTGACACCAATGAAATCCACAACAGTTAGTTTAAGCCACGTAGGAAGATGTAGACTTCCTGGTTGGGGTCCTCGGGACGGTAAAAACCAATGGTTGGAAACAATTGGTAACATGGCTCAAAATCATTCTCAGTGGCGCAGATGCATCCACTCCTTGTGACTTATGATTTCCAATTAAACTGTTTTGTTCTTCGTTATTACTATTCCTTTGTCTCACACCTCTGTTTACTGACCATATTATGCATTTCTTCTACTTTCTTCTCTTGCTTTGTGTGCTACATGGAGGGAGTGTGGCGACTTGAACTTCCGCACATATGTGCAAAGTTCTATGTCGAAAACCGACCGACCGACTGTGACACCAAGGAAGAGAAGCTGAGCACTCTTAAAAACGTTCTCATTAAAAATAACTATCCTAAATACTTCATTATAAGATTCATGATACCTATACCTATCATAGAACACTTACCCTGTTGTATTTACAGAGGAGAAAAAGGAGTACGCAGACATTTATCTCACCGGAAGAGGAAGAATTAAACTTCTTAGAAATGAAGAAACTGTAAATCCATATTTAATATCCTGAATTCTACATAGAGAAGTCTGTTCACCGATTTAGTCTGCAACAGAAATAATTTGCCTCAACTTTTGATGCGTTACTTTTGTAGTCTTCATTTCTCTTAAATTTATTATTATTTCTCCTTTACTCCGATAGTACACTTCTACTTCTTGTGACACCGATATTAACTTAACTGTCTTTCAACTTAAGTTGAGCATTACTCAACTCTACCGACTACATTACCTCTCTCGCTTTACTTACTTAGTTTTATTTCAGTTTCAAACCTGTAAATGCTTTCTGTATTGAGGAATTGTTATCAAAAACCTACAATTAAAGTGATAAGTCTTTGGGAACATACATCTTTTGCTATCATAATGTACCATACATAAAAATAGATCGCTTAAAAGAGCGGCACCTCAATGAGCGCCTCTCCTTTTCTTAAAACTTTACAACGTCTCACACAATATTAAAGTAAAAGTATCGAAACTAAGTTCTTCTACCAGCCTTTTATTAGAAGAGGTTAGAGAATTAGAAATCCGGTTAGGATGTCGTCATAAGTTTCTACTTGGTTGCATCACTCTTTATGCTAATAGGTTTGTTCTCCTCAAAATCACCATCCTCCTAAAAAACAGAGAGTGTGTCTAGTATTTTTGACTTCTCTAAAGTGTGTGGTTTAAATGCGAAGATTTAATTGTCCTTCCGTAGGCAACACCTTCAGCGATAACTTCCAATATTCAGTGATCTCTGGCGATTCTCTAATGATGAAGTGATTGTCTCTTCCGGTGCTTTTTGCAAGAAAGATGGATGTTTTATTCATGGATAATCCCCAAAGTTAACCTCACTAAAGATTTAGTCTAGAAAGGCAATGGAACGTACGCAATTAAGTCATCCAGCTTAAAGGACACTATAATTTTTGACTTAGTTGTGTTCCCTGAGCTGGATAGTTAATTTGCAAAGCTTCCACTGCCCTACTAGGCAACATCTTCAGCGCATACTTCAATTCAGTGAAGTGAGCTTTTAGACTTCTCTACGAGTTTATTAGTCATCTCTCCTGGTGGGTGATCTTGCAAGTCGTGATTGATTGTTTTTGTGTATTTTCACACCATCTAGGCTACTTCTATTGTATTCGTACTGATTATTTCCTTGACTTGAACTTTGACCCTTTGTGAGTGAGATTTCCTTCTTATCGATTGGTGAATTTTGTCTATCTCGATGTGTCTATTGGTTGACGATTCACTGGAATACCAGTCTTCTAAAAATTCTCTATCATTCTTGGTGTTTCCTCTGTCTAATATTTGAAAGTTGGTTTTCTCAGTCGAACTGATGTCCATGGTTGTCTGTTTGCAGTGATATCAGCGTGAAACTGAGTGTCATGTCTTTTGACGACTAGCTTATGTTCATGGATACGAAGACGAAGGAAACGTCCACTTGAGTCAATGTAGTGTTTTTCGCAGTTGTTACAATTTAATTTGTAGATGACGTTGGTTTCATCTTCTTTCACTGTTGAGTCTTTTGGTTGACACACAGCCAACTGAGTGAAGTGATTTTGTTGGTTTGTGTGCGACATCAATTCCTCAATGCTTGAAGAGTGTTGCAGTGATTTCTGAGATGTCCTTTATATATAGTAGGGCGACTTCCTTTGTGCATTCCTTGGTGGCATTTGATTTGGTAGGTTGGTAGATATCTTTTGATGAAATTCCGTAGATATCCACTACACTGCAATATCAAAAGACTAAAAGCGAAAACAAACTATCTCTACACTTTATAGGGAATAATATAGTTCATTTACCTAATTACATCATCTTTTTCATTGAGTTGTTGATGCATTTCATTTGAAGATTCTTTTAAACGTGTTAACTGTGCTTTTGTATTCATTAATTCTGTATTCATTTTCTTATTGTTATTTAACGTTTCCTCAATTTCTAACTTTTGTGATTCAGTTAGTTCACCTTTAAGATCACTTAATTGAGCTTGTGTACCGGATAGATCAGAATGTAAAACTTCTATTGTATTTGTCTGATCTTTAATGATTGTTTGTAGGCGGGATATTTCATGTCTACAGGGAATGATAAACGAAAACAAACAAAAGAATTATTTACTTAGATTCAATAAACAAAGATTTCTCTGGAGAAAACTCTCTTTTCAACGATTTCATTTTCGTAGCTGTGCTATCGTATAAATGTATATGAATCGCGATAGACAATAACAGTCAGTCTTCTTGTGTGTGGGTGCGTGTGTGTTGAAGTTTGACATTGAGTGGAAATACTTAGGATTATTTTCTATAGTTGGTTTGTAAGGATTAGATTTGTTTTTACGAGTTTTCAATAGTTCTCTAACTGATATCAAACAAAGCAAAAATAACAAGTGTAGTTTCGGTTTCAGTTAATTGTATGAAGCGGTTTTAAACTTATTCACTCTCAGATGTTTTGGCCTTACGTCTCAACCTGTATTGTAAGTATAATATTTTCCTGTTAGGTCGTTGGAGGAAATCAGCAGGAATCTCTGCATGACCTTGATTTTATGCTCTCTGTCAATCATTAGTAAGTCGTATCTGCAACCATATAGGAGCGGGTATATCCTCACAATACTGAACTTGCGTCATCCGATGCTGTAGTCAGAGACGCTACTACTGAGATATTGAGCATCTTGGTTGACCTTCTAGTGGGGTATTTCGGCAAGCACAGATCTCGAACGGGTCATCAGTTCTTTCGAAGTTGCAGCCTAGGATAAGCATGCCTAACGATTACTAAAAACAATCTAAAGTTGATTAAATATCTTACGTGTTGGGTAGCTAGTTAGCTTGCTGGCCATATTGCAAACCTGATCAGAGAGTGCTGGACAGCTATTTCGTCCTAGTTTGGGACTCATTGACAGTACATACTCGCGACCATGGTTGAAACTCATGACATTCCGGTTACGAGAAAACCCCATAGATCATTCGGCCACTGGGACCCAGCTGAATGGTCCACGAGTTTGCCCTATAACTAGAAGGTCCTAGGTTGAAACTCTGGCGATGGGTGCGTACTGCCGATAAATCACAGGCTTGGACGAAACGGGTGTTGGCTTCTTATTCTTTACGATTTTCAGTGTTCCACATAGACTTGAGAGAAATGAAAACTTGTCTTGCTTTTCCGATTCTGGCTTTGATATCCTCGTCAGTTCCTCCTGTAGTTGAGACGATGCTTCCCAGGTAGGTGAAAGAAGTTGTTTCCTTCAGGTTCTTCCCATTTATGCTGATTGTTGTCGGTTGTTGCTGTTGATGTTGGCCAGGAATCTTCATTACCTCTGTTTTGTCTATGTTCACTTGAAGTCCTATCTTTGCTGCTTCTTCTGCCAATTTGTTGCTTTTCACTTGCATATCTTCCAGTTTGTGGGAAATCAGACATATATCATCGGCGAAATCCAAATCCTCCAAGGCTTTTGTGTCGGTCCATTTTATGCCTGTTCCCTCGTTGGTTGCCGTTGTCTGCCGCATTATCCAATCAACTGCAATCAGGAAGATCATTGGTGACAGTAGACAGCCTTGTCTCACTCCCGTCCTCACTTCGAAGGATTCCGTGAGCTTCCCGTTGTGGATTACTTGGCATGCAGCGTTGTCATTCAGCTGTTGGATGAGATGAATAATTGTCGGCGGCACCCCGTAGTAGCGAAGTAGTTGCCAAATCACCTCTCGATCGACGCTGTCGAAGGCTTTCTCAAAATCGATGAAGTTGAGATAGAGAGGTGACTGCCATTCCAAACTTTGTTCAATGATAATCCGTAGGGTGGCGATTTGGTCAATGCATGACTTGTTCCTCCTGAATCCGGCCTGTTCCGGACGAAGTTTTTCATCTAGGGCTTGTTTAATTCTCTCCAGGATGATGCGACATAGTATCTTGCTTGGAATGGACAGAAGCATAATTCCACGCCAGTTTTTACATTGACTCAAATCTCCTTTCTTTGGCAGTTTGAATAAGTATCCGTTCTTCCAATCCTCGGGTACTTTGCCCTCTTTCCACACCTTCTCTAGTAGTGGCGTCATCAAGTCCGCTGTTGTCTCTGGGTCTATTTTCAAAGCTTCTGCTGGGATTCCATCTGGTCCTGGCACCATAGGGCAGTAGGGGGACAGAGACTGCTAGGAAGGAAAATTCGATTATTTTTCTTAGGAATAGCTTTTACCCTCTGATTTATATACCATTGGATTCCTCTCAACAAGACAAATCGATTGGTACCTGTCTCGTCACTGTAGGTTTTACCGTTGCGACATTATGGAATTTTTGATGTTCTGCTGGTTTTCTCCATTTTTTTTGCTTGATCCCGAGGCTGACCGGCAGCTTAACCGGACTTCTACTGGTATGACTGTGGCGACGGTATCAGTAGAAGATAACTTGGGTCGCCACACCGCTCCATGAGTAGCTCCGTTGACAGTAGCAGCGGACGCCAACGGAATTTTTCAAACCTCACAACCTACTGATACATTGGCGACGGTATCAGTGGGGGCTGCACTTAGTCGCCATCATTCATCAATCCAAACCCATGAACCCAACAAATCTAAGAAATATCATGCCGGATTGGCTGTGGCCCGGATTAACAACGACCGCGCTTTCTGCTGCCGTGTCACAGGGCAGAAGTGATAAGTACACTACTGAGACACACCAGGCCGCGTGTGACCGGCCTCAAGCAGATGTCCCCTGGACTCTGCGGTCACGCAACACTAACCTTTCTTCCATTTCAGGTACCCGAAGACGAAACTCAGGCGTGAGGCCAGCAACCCCACCCTGTAAACAAACCTGCTACAGAAACTTCACCATGAGCAATCTCCTTGCGACAAAAGAAAAAGTCTGTGTGGGGACATGGAATGTCCGCACCATGTACGAGACTGGCAAAGCTGCCCAGATCGCCAGCGAGATGAAAAGATACAGAATCCAAGTGCTGGGAATATGTGAAAGCAGATGGAATGGAAGTGGACTCACCAAACTATCAACGGGAGAGTCAGTGATCTACTCCGGTCACCCAGAAGATAACCACACGCACACCAAGGGAGAAGAATAATGCCATAATATTTAATTGTTGGTCAGACTACCTGAGACAGTTTGGGATCCGTAGACTGAGCTGTCAGTGTAATGGATGATGACGATGACTGGAAGTGAAGTGGAAATTGAAGTTACGGTAGGCGTCAAAAGTCATCGGTTCGAAGTCTATCACAACTCCAGTTTTTAACTGACGTTTAATTCCCGAACATTGAATTTATTATAGTGTAAGAAAATACACACTTACCTCAAGTTTTCAATCAATTTGGCGTTTGAATTTTCATCTGAACATGAATCAGACGAAGGCTGTGGTTGTCTGTTCATATCATCACCATGACGAGCTGATGTCTTTCTCATTGATTGTAGTCGATTGTGCGCGTCTGTTAAACGAATCTGTAATTGTTTATGCTCATTCTGTAACTCTAAAAGAAAATTTAAAACATAGGAAATGTGAATCAAAGGACATTAAAATCAAGGAATTTTTTGAACAAACATCTGATTACAAATCACACAGTGTTGTACAGTAATATTTACTGATGACAACGTTTGGAGCACAACTTTTTACTGCTCATAATCATATCAAGGCACGCACTCACACAACTTTCTCGCTTCATTTATATACATGAGTAAACATTGATGATTAGACATTTGAATAAAATCAGTCATATAAGATAATGTACATTCAGAAATAATATTAGTGTTATCAATCAAATACAATCAGATGGGAAATATGATGTATTTATAGTAAAAATAATGGTGAAACTAATAATAATGATAATATAAATAAGATGGGAAATAAGATGCCTTTTACAATAAAAGTAAGTAGCTTGTTAACGTGTTATGATACACGTGATTTGAAATAGAATTTTAAGATTATTTATTATCCTCCTCTGATTTGACTGATTGGTAGTAATAATATCTTCCATATCTCTGGTATTTGCATTGAGTTATTTCAATTGCATGTGTTGGGTGTAGACTCGATAAACAAGGATTCAGTAGTCAATCTCTCTCTCCACCTACATAGATTACTTCTTAGAATATTAACCCTCTCCCACCTTATTGTGTGATTGCGTGTTAATGCGTTCAGAGCAATTGCTGAGCTTTTTCCTAAATTATTTAACCTCTCGGGGTTAATCATTGTAACCTTATTCTAGATTCTTATGTTCTGACAATCTCACTACACGTGATCTACTAGTTTGACCTAAGTAATTGATCCCACACGCAGTCATTTCAAGGTGTTTTGTAAATTATAATATTTCGTTTAATTAGGTCAACCGACAGGGTCCTTTAACCTACAGAGCTTGTCCTATCTGAGTGTTTCTGTAGGTTTGAATGTCACCCTAATTCCTGCTTTTTTGAGAATCCTACGTAGGGAGGGTCTCAGATGTCCCCTTCTTATATGGTATAACAGTAGACGTCTTATATTCTTTCTTATTTCTGTTATTATTATAAGTTTCATCATTACTTTTTATTTTGCTTTTGACCATTTTTGATCTTCTTAATGAATTTTATTGGATGGTTATTTGACACCAACGCTTCTTCTTCTATCTCTTCTATTTCATCATTTAGGTCATTCCTTCTACTACTTAGTGCTACTGTTCGGTTTGTTAGAAATTTAGCAACTAAGCCAGCCTTTACAGACAAAAGAAGAGATGAATTAAAGTCTAAATATCTATTAGAATGCGTTATGGATAAGATTTTATTTTGATAAATCACACAGTGTTGTACGGTTATACACTGTGTGATTTATCAAAATAAAATCTAATCCATAATGGAGTTATACTCTACCACAGTGCCCAAGTTTTATACTTATAACTGATTACAAAATCTCCTACTTCACCCTCAGCCAGTAAAAATCCATAAGGAATAAAAAAATCTTTCCTTTAGAAACTTTTTTAGCATTATACATAAAACTGAAGTGGACTAAATTTTCAATGTAGAACTTTGTACGAAATTACAGCATTATAAGATGTTACAATTTGTTAAACCATATAAAAAGGAAGGAAACAGTAATGAAACTGAAATGTACTGGAGAAGTGATACTTGAAATTACATGAGAAATAATCAGGAATTAATGTTTGTGGGAAATTACAAACTGTGAGGAAATACATCTGTCCGGTTCAGGTAGACTTTGGGTCATGTCAGCAAGACCCACCTTGTTATTGATTTTTAAGGTCTAGAGGATTCCAAACAGGTAGTCTCCATTTCTCTCAGTTTATCAAACTAATAAACAAAGGCACCATAGATGAAGTTCATGTTTTGGTCGAACTACTCATAACAATTTTCCGACCTAATTTTGATGTAGTTATCTTCTCTGAGCTAGCTGGATGGTTTATTTGTGAAACTTCCACTGCCCTACTAGGCAACATCTTCAGCGCATAGTTCAGTTCGTTGAAGTGAGCTTTTAGATTTCTCCACAAGTTTATTGGATATCTCTACTGGTGGGTGACCTCGAACGTGATTGGTTGTTCCTTGTATTGGAACTGATTGTTTCCTTGACTTGAACTTTGACCCTTTGTATGTGAGATTTCCCTCTGATCGATTGGTAAATTTTGTTTATCTCGATGTGTCTATTGATTGATAATTCACTAGAATACTAGGCTTCTAAAAATTCTCTGACATTCTTGGTGGTTTTGATTGCACACTAGTCAGTAACTAGTGTAATGCGTCTAGTCCTATCTTCGGTGCAGACTGAATTCTATCAGTCAAGCTTGCAATGTGGCCACCATGCTAGGAGGCTCGCCATTACGGTGCACTGTGAATTGTTGGCAATAGATGGTTGGAGGCAATCGGCAGGAAGCCTTGGACCCAGGTTTCGTGCTAGTTGGCACTCATCATCATCTCACATTGTTCGACTAGGAAACGTTGATTTGACAGGAGCATTACAGTTTAATGTCTCACCTAATCGTTTTCCGAATCTGAGAGATCAAGAGGAGCAAATATAACTTTGTCATGGAGAATGATTTTAAGTTATAAGACCAGCAGTTTTCAGGCACTGGGTCTTAGAGCCTGTTGAAATACGTTTCACAAATGGGTGATTTTGTCAGAATAATAATAATATGTGTTAGAAATTTTCGATTACAGTTGAAAAGAAACGATAAATAGTCATGATAGCCTAGATTTGAAGCATCACTCCCACTTACATGTCAGATGAACACAACACTGTAGCAAAGATGTTATGTACCACAAAGTTAATGAGATGTATTGTGCATTTATGATAATATTAAATGTCAGTGAAATTCAACAAGATGAGGATGACAGTGCAAGTTGTAATCCACTCAAGAATTTTTGCAATATAAATCTATGATTGAAATGATACATTCATCGAACAGGTGTCGAAATAAACAACCAAATAAATAAAGACAACCAACCAACAAGAACATTCAACTACCTACTTACCTTTAAATGTATCCATAGCTATGTCATTTAAAATAGATTTCAATAAATGAATATTAAGCTAATAGTTTCATAAATGCGGATCTAACTGAGATATAATTGCAAGACAGAACATACTACCGATTTATATGCGTAGACAACCACTAGTGGTTGTTGTTCAGGCGAAACTGGTCTACGAGCTCTCCTTATAACCAGAAAGTTCTGGGTTCGAACCTCGATGGGTGCGTACTGCTGAAGAGTCCCAAATCAAGACGAAACAGCTGTCCAGTACTCCCAGGTTTTCCAGTGGTTCTCTAACTAATTTCAGCTCATGATGAAATCCTGTAACCGATCAATCAAATCCCTACAAACCGATATTTATTACGGTCTAAACTTTGAACGGTTCTTTCCCTCGTTTATATTCGAGACTGTCAGTGGTGTACCTGGATTGACTCAGACCATAGATCTAGGTCGGCTGAAACCTCAGGAATTCTGCTAAAATGATTGCTAAATGTCAGCATCACCTCAGTCTGGCTAGTATGCGCTATCGGCTACTCAGGGAGCAAGGGATGTTTAGTCTTCAATATTTGGAATTCTGTCCAGTTACCTATTGCCTTTTCTTATCAAAACCAAACAAATCTTAGCTGATATTATTTATAGACACATCAATAATTTTGGTTTCCTAGGGAAACTGTGATGAGTTTTCACCCCGAATTATGTAATTTGCCAATTTCAAATTAGACTCTAATGGAGACACCTTTTTTAATGGAATAACGTTTATCTAAAACCTTTATAAACCGAAAACTAAATGATAGACATCTAGCGTAACAACAGAAGACAAGCGCCAGGCAACAGATCGTTTGTCCAGAAAATCAACAGATATTTATAGGTTTTCATGTACATTATTATAGGTTATTGTTAGCACAGAAATAGAGTCTTCTGATTGGTTGTTTTCTCCTTGAAAGTTAACCTCTCATCTCTCTGTGGCCATTTATTTAAAGGTTATACCATATATATGCGAATCGTATCCGCCCACGCAAAGTATTTGTTCTTGTTTTTCTAATGACCAATATTTGGGACGTAAACATTGACGTAGATTTCTGTCTGCCAATTTTGGCTAGCAGACAGCTCTCACCACACTAGTAGTTTTTTCATAGAGGCATTTATTTATTTCCATTTGTCATTTGATTTTATCTCTCTTCCCTAACCGAGTCAAAAAACCGCCTTGTCTTAAGACCGAGGGACTTACTTAGGTAACCAAACGGACAAAATTTCATCTTGTAGCTTATTAACCTGAATCTATAAACAACACTTACTGTTTAAATTATCAGTAGACAGTCTAAATGTAATTGGCACTCTACTAAAGGTCGAAATCCTGGATTCGGACTCAGAGAGTTGACACTGACTTGCTATTAGTAGTCATACAAATAACAATAGCTGCTTCATGAAGGAAGAGACAGCAAATGTTTAGAAGGAATTTAACCTCTTTAGCCAGGCCCAAATGAAATGTTGATTAATGAAGCCTAGAAGTTTGAGAGAAATAAAAATTTCGGGCACTAATCAACCTGCTCTAATCACAAGGACAACCACTACAGTAATAATTGCACCGGAATGCAACAACAAGAAAACAAGGTAGATAATTTTGAAAGGGTGCTTTTAATGTCATAAAAAGCTATCAAAATGACTGACAGAGGGGCTAAATATTTGTCTTAAATGACTTTGAGAAAGAGAACGATGCAATCCTACACCTCACTTAATTCACTAGATTGTATATTGATTATTATTATTGTTCCCCTGGGTTTCGAATGAAATAAAGGGATTCAGTCGCACGTTTCCACTTTGTCCAATTCTCTGCAGTCCTCTTACGCTGGTCCAATAATTGCCCATAATGTCTCATTTCCTTCTCGTACGAACTCCTCGATGTCACTCTTGGATTCAGCCCCACTTGTCATCTCCCACCTACCTTCCACCTGAGAGTCTGGAGTACGATGTCATTCGACGGTCACCTCAGAGTGTTCAATATGTCTTCATTTTCTCATACATATTTCCTGAGTAATCAGCTCTTGATTGGTTTTTACCCAGCCAGAGTTCCTTGCTGCTAATTCTTTCTAATCAGCGGGCCATTTGATCTTCAATATGGAGCCAGCAGAGTGAGCAGCGTTTGATAAAGGTATTTAGTAGCCTGTTGGGAGTGTTTTCTGTGATGCGATAGCTAAGTTTCAAACCCATACAGAAGAAGTGACTGACGTATATATGGTGCTGGAAATCCGAATCTCGTTCTTTATGTTGACTGAGTGCAGAAGATTTCCAAACTGATTTCAGAGTGATGTTGTACCATGCTTTTCCGATTCTGACTTTCACATCTTCATCCATTCCCCGTGTGAGTTGAAACAGTGCTTCCTAGATAAGTGAAGAAAGTCACCTCTTTCAAATTTCTTCGCTTGATAGTGATTAGTGACGGTTGTTGCTACTGTTGGTTGGTTTGTTATCTTCACTGTCATCCTCTTCTACCAGTTTGTTTGTTTTCGCCAGCAAGCCTTCCAGTTTGTTTGATGTTTAACATAAATCATGTGCGAAATCCAAATCTTCTAGAGTCTTCTTATCGGTCTAACGTAATCCCGACTTCCTCATAATCCAGTCCACCGTAATTGAGAATGTCACCGGATATAATAAGCAGGCAGCCTTGTCTTACTCCTGAATTCATTTCGAACACCTATCTGAGTTTTCCGTTATGGATCGCCTGAAGTATGACACTGACATATATCGGTTGAATAAGGTTGATAAAGACTTGGGCACTGCACGCCATAGTGCTGAAGAAGTTTCCAAATTACTCACCGGTCAACGCTGTCTGTCGAAGTCCTTCAGGAAGTCAATACAGCTGTTGAGGTAGAGGTTTAACTGCTATTCTATGCTTTGTTCGATGATCGTGATGCGTAGATTTGTAATTTGATCAGCACATGACTTGCCTTGACCGGAATCCAGCTTGTTCCAGGCTGGTGGAGTTCTGCACCCAGTGCATATTTTATTCTCTACAGGATGATACGACTTAGTTTTCAGTCAACTAGCCAGTAGTAAACGAGTGAAGCAGGGAAAGTTTGGTATTATTAGGTTATAGGCCGATATCTCACAAAATTTATGGAAAGTTAAATGTACATGATAAAACTACTCGTAAGTTTGCTATCTCCGCAAAGTCGTTTGCATCAGTCTAGTATACATTTTGTCTAAATAATCAACTGTGCGTCTGCCGTTGAGCAGTACTATACTCTCCAGTCATATGATCTATCCGTGTGGGAATTTCTGGCCAAAGCACTCCTAATCCTCGTAAAGCCTATTAACTGATAGTGTGACCAGAAAAAAAGGAAGTTTGGGTATAAGGCCATAAATCCCATCTCGTAAAAACAACAAAATCTCTGGCACTGAAAATTCACAGCTTGAACCCTTATGTTCTACTCAAATCTCAAGGAATCTGGAGTCAATCAAGGCGTGCAGAATCAATTTGTAAGCAGTAGAGAGGATATTGCTATAGTAATTAGCTGAAATTTAAGTTTTACAGAAGTTATAACTTTAACTTATTTAATAGGGCGTAAACTTAACTTAAATATCTTCTGTACTGAAGTCTTGATATTATACAGAAGATTTGTAAACCAGGTGGATATTTTTGATGTTATTGTCTTTTCTAGGCTGGAATTATTTTTATTTGTCAAAAAGAAACTAATTTCATACATTATGGGTACCAGGAGATGCGCCACATAATACTGTCTCATATCTTGTGCGAGGGATAGGATACTGCCGGATGCTCAGACCGAAGCGGGTGGTTGTCTTAAGGAGCCACTTCATGAGCCTTTGACTTAACGTTTAATCCACAAGGTAGTGGAACAGTGTCAGGAGCTACATTCGTGTGGATGACACTGATCAAAACAGGTTCATACGCTATTCGTTTCGTTCGGATTTGGAAGCCTATACAAACCGTAGTTTTGAAATCAGGGTTTTCCAGATCCCTGAAGTAGACTTGTATGTCCACTAGTCCTGTTACAAGTGTTGGACGTTAGTATTTGCCCCTTTACTTTAATGAGGAATACACCTGACGCGTGAAAGTAGTCAATGGGAGTTACCTGAGCTGACACAGGATCAGTGAGGTTGGAGAAGAGCCAGTGGTGGTCAAACCAAAACATGGCTTCATCAGTCAATGAAATCCACAACAGTTAGTTTAAGCCAGCCAAGCAGGGAGGTGTAGAGTGCCTTGCTGACTGGTTAGGGTCTTTGGGATTGTAAGAACCAGTGACGGTTGGAGACAATTGGTGGTATGGCTCAAAATCATTTTCACTTATGGCGCAAATGCATCCACTTTCTGTGATTTACAGTATCCAATAAATTTCGATTGTTCAAATAAAGTATAATTATATTTCAATAGTTTACGCAAAATGATAAGTTTTGTTATTGGTAATATTTCGAGCAAAATTACTGCCCGTGTTCACACCACTGTTGGAATTGTTTGATTCACACATTTATTCAAGTGTTGGTTTGTAGGGATTTGATTGGTTACAGGATTTTCATCATAAGCTGACATTGGTTAGAGGACCATTGGAAAACCTGGGAGTACTGGACAGCTGTTTCGTCTTAGTTTGGGACCAGTAGGGTGCAGCAGGTCGGGTGTGAGGACAAATACTTGCCGAAGACATTGGCTAGGGGTCGCGCTACGTCGTGAATTGGCAGAAGTTAGAATTCATGGGCCATTGGATCGGGTCCCATTGGCTTAATGGTATACGAGCTCGCCTTGTAACCAGAATGTCTTGAATTCGAATCCCGGTGAATGCGTACTGCTGCAGAGTCCCAAACTAGGACGAAACAGCTGTCCAGTACTCCCAGTTGGTTTTCCAATGGTTCTCTAACTAATGTCAGCTCATGATGAAAATCCTGTAATCACACATTTATGATTTGTACTCATGTATATAGTTCATTATTTTTGCTCATTCATGTTTTTTTTTGTATTTGAGTCATATTCCACGTTCATTCATGTGTTTGTATTCAGAATTATATTCCAAGTTGTTGATAGTTGTACTGAGTCACCCTTGTTACATGTATCCGGTGTGACTTTAATGAATATCGATTCTGTTATAAGTCTTTCTTCCCATTTGTTCATGTTCATGATATTAATTTCGATTGTTCTTCCGTATAACTATTCTTTTTGCCTCATGTCTCTGTTTACTGTCTCTATTTCGCATTTATTTTTACTTTCTTCTCTTGCTTTGTGGGCTACCTGGAGGGAAAGTGGTAACTCGAACTGCTGCACATCTGTGCAAAGTTCTACGTTGAAACCAGTTAGTCAGTTAGTCAGTCACCTGAGCTGGAAGGTTTAATTGTAGCGCACTCTCTACACCTCTAGACAACATCTTTAGTAGAGAAATCTGCAAAACTCCACCTCTCTGTGAAGTTACCGCTGGAAATGTTGCTTGAAAGAAGGAAGAGAGAAACCCTAAGATTAAATCATCCAAACCAATTAGTTCCTTTGCCAAGTAAGGTATGTCGAAGGATATATCTCATTTCACAGGGATCAATTACAGAATGCAAACATAAATAAAGTAGTTATACAAGTTAATAATCATTACCTGTATTTGTACGTTTCAACTTGGTCACTTCACTTTTAGACTCCTTTAATTGTTTTGTCAATTTGACTAAACGTTCTTCCATTACGCATATCGTTCTAGCATGTTGTCGTATTTGTTCCCTGTGACTGTCAACTTCTGATTTCCAATGTAATTCACAGGCTTTTTCAATTTCTTCTTTTAAATTTTCATTGGCTAAATTTTGTTTATCTAACTGACATTTTAACTCGTCAATTTGATTATCTTTTGTTTCAATTTGTTGTTTCAGTATTGGTACTAGTTGACTGGCTTCTTTAGCTTCGTTTAATTCATTTTCATAAGTGATTTGTTTTTCAGCTAAGATCTGAGATGAAAATTGAAAGAACATTAACTGATTAGTGTGCGTCGGTGGGTGGCACAGCGGTAGAATGCTCGCCAGCGATGCAGGTGATCCTGGGTTTGATCCCTGGCCGACGCCCTCCTTTACCTTGCTAAGCCAGTAATAGGGCTAGCAAAGAGGGAAGGTTGGGCAACCCCATCCTGTAAAAATGAACATTATTGCTACTGAAAGTTCAAGCCTGTAACTTGAAGCCCAATGTTCCTCTGGGAACGTAAAGGAATAAAAAAGGAACAAGACTATAAATTCATGAATTTATAATATTATCCCTCCTAATTTTTCTGACATTCAGCTTATTTTATGTTGATGCTATTGAACTGTAATCTAATAATATTATTATTGATTCGATGTATACGTAACTGTAGAACCTGATGATAAAGTTATCGAAAAGAGTGTTCTTTGTTCAGTAACCATTTTTTTTGTAAAACATAAAACATTAACTAATTAGAAGACTAGAGACAGCTGGAGGCAATCGGCAGGAAGCCTTGCTTGACCTAGGTTTCGCGCTAGTTGGCACTCGTCAGCAAGGCGTATCTGCAAACTTGAAGGAACTGATGTCCCTTCTGAGATTCGAACCCGCGTCAGCCAGTGGGACTGCAGTCAGAGACGTTACCACCACCACGGGGTCGCGATTGACTTCCTGTAGGAATGTAGTGGGTGTTTTTATTAGACACTAGTAACTAGTTTGACGTGTCTAGTCCTTTCTTCACTACTTCAGTACTTTGTGGTTCCTGCTAACATTGGAATTTATTGAGCAGCACTCCCTTTAGCGCAGATATGATACCAGGTTAGCAACCAGAATAGGTGAGTAGTGAGCTGTACTTCACTCCGTCCATCTCTACAGCTGAAAAATTGGAAGATACGAAAGGGCCAGCTGCCTTTGGTCATAGGTGGAATAGTATAGTGAGAAATAATGACTTTTATTAACCTCTCAACCTCTTCACTAGTCGTTCCCTGTAAAAAAACTTTTAGTTTTTCTTTTCTTTTTTGTAATTTGTAATTTTACTTTTAGTTTGCTTTTGCTTTATTTAATTAACTCACTATTATCACTCTCAAATGCTCCTTTTGTACATTTTCACACCCTCTTCACACTTGTTGAATTGACACTCAACTACCACTTTTATTCTCACTCAACAGCAATTTTACCCTTATCAAATTCCTATCTTTGTACCGTTGAGTACCACGTAATTTACAATTTTTAATTTTTACTTCTAAAGCCACTTCTGAGTAATTATATCAATGACTATAAGTTATTCTTTATTCTGTTCCTTCACGCCCCTGGTGGAACATAGGACTTCAGTCTAGAGCTTTGAAGTTTCGACAGCAGTGGGTTCATTTTATTTTTTTTAGGAGATGGAATCGCTAGATTCACGGCGAATCTCCCCGCTCTTTGCCGGTCTTACTACTGGCTTAATGAGGTTTAGGACTCAGTCAGTCGGGGGTCAAACGCAGAGCCCTGTGAATGGTTGGCGAGAAATAATGAAATGAATTTAGGTGGAAAGTCTTAGGCAGGAAAGGAAAGTCAGTCGATGGAACTGTGAAGCTACATAGACTAAGACTATGATGACACTTGTTGCGTATGTTAAGCTGTTTCCCTCTTTCGCCTCAGCTAAAATAGGATTGGGTTGAGAAACAGACATGCGTAATGAAAGGAAAACATAGAATCAACCCATGAAGTGTTTAGTAATCGATTTAACTTAGCCGACTAGGTGTTTATTGCCTTACTGGGGTCTTCAAGACGGTGGCAAGCAAGCATTGGAGACTAGATGACATGGCTCAGAATATTATGTAGTGGAGCAGATATATTCATTTACCACTTGGAATCTTATAGATATATGAAAATAATTATTCCCAATGTAATTATCTTTTCATCACCCTTCACTTTTTGACGTAGTTTCTTCGAATCAATATTTTTTAGTCTTACCGTATGTTTTCTAGTATTGGTTTTATAGGGACGTTTTTGTTGTTTGATTGGTTGGAGGATTTCATCATGAGCTGATATCAGTTGGAGAACTATTGGAAAACAAGCTGGGAGTACTGGACAGCCAGCTGTTCTGTCCTAGTTCAGAGCTATTCATCAGTACGCACGCACCGCCAGGGTTCGAACCCAGGACCTTCTGGTTACAAGGCGAGCTAACTAGTACACCATTAAGCTACTGGGACTCAATCTAATGGCCCATGAACTCTAACTTCTGCCAACTGATGACATTTTGCGACCACTTAGCAATGTCTTCTTCGATTAGTTACTGCCTTAACTCCAACCTTTTGTACCTTACTGGTCGCCGCTTCCCATTAGAACCCCAAGTTAACCGCCTGAATAGAGCCAGTCGCTAGTGAGTGTCAGATTATTTTTCTAGTATTGATTTTTTAGGGATTTTGTTTTTGATTGGTTGGATGATTTCATCTTCAGCTGATATCAGTTCCATTGTGGGTAAAATTGATTTTAATACAGTGTTATACAGTATTATCTACTGATGACATTTCGAGCACAATTTATTGATCGTAATCATATCAAGTTGAAGTATACTCTACCACAATGCAAAAGTTTTATTCTTATATCAAGGACCTTATGTGTTGTTTTATGAAGTGTGGAAACTTGAAATACTGCACTGTTTGTCTAATTTTATTTCTTTTGCTTCCCAAGTGGAACACTGGGCTTCATGCGTCCGCTTTGCAGTTCCAATAGCAGTGGTATTTATCTTTTGTGGGATGGTGTTGCTAGTCGCCAAACCTTTTCTCTTTACTAGGCTTGCTACCGGCTAAGTGAGGTTTAAAAATACATCGGCTGGATATTAATACTAAAACTCGTACATAGTTGGAGTGCATTCTACTATTCAGCCGCTGACGCCACCGAATCTCTATACCTTTATGCGAAATTCGATAGTGAAGATTGGGCCTATTTTAGCCCAGCTTGAAGCTATCCGTATAATTAATACTTTTTTATTCCTTCATGTTCCCCAGTGGAACAAAGGGCTTCAAGCTAGAGGCTTGAAGTTTCTGTAGCAGTGTTTATTTTTACAGGATGAGGTTGCTAGCCTCATGCCTAACCTTTCCTCTTCACCAACTTTATTTCTGGCTTAGTGAGGTAAAGGAGTGCGCCGGCCGGGGATCGAACCCCGGACCATGTGCATGGTCGGCGAGCGTCCTAACCGCTATGCCACCGACGCATTTTTATATTAATGAGTACATAAAAAATAAGGTGGATAGAATATATGGTATGCTTTATGAATTAGTCTGCTTAAAACGCATACTTTTTCTGCAAACCGAGGGTTCGATTAACAACGATGAAAACACAACCTGACCAAGTCAATTAATTTGGTCAATTAAGTCATACGAGGTTTGCGTGCATTATATGCAAGAGTATTGTTGACGTTAGGCGTAGAGTGTTGGGTAAAGAGAGAAAATCAATCGAAGAGGCTATGAAGTTACATAGATTGAGATGGTTAGGTCACGTGCTGCGCATGCCTAGCCATCGACGGGCATTACTAGCTGATATAGGTGCAGGTTGGAAAAGAGTAAGTGGTGGCCAAACAAAAACATGGCATCAATCCATGAAATCCCTGACAGTTAAACTGAGTCAGGTAGGGAGATGCAGACTTCCGGGTTGGGGCCCTCGGAACTCTAAGAATCAATGGCTGGAGACAATAGGTGACATAGCTCAAAATCGTTGTCAATGGCGCAGATGTATTCGGTTTCTGTAATCTTCCATATCCGTTTCTACCATTACTCATTCTGTTTCACTTTTATACTTATCTAAATTCTATTGATTCTCTTCTCTCATTTTCTTGTCTACCTTTGTGTGCTATTTGGAACGTGGCAACTCGAACTGCTGCACTTCGGTGGCAAGTTCTATGTTGAATCCAGCAGCAGCAGCATGCAAGAGTGTCATCTACCTATCTAGATTTGTAATGTTGAAAAGTCAGTGCAGCTAAGAAAACTAAATTTACTAGCTTTCAAGTTAGATATTATGATTCCGAAATATTCCATATTAATTTGTTTATTAGATGTATCACACAGTATTTATTTACTGTAGGACACAGTTTCGAACACAATTTATTGTTCATAATCCTGTCATCAATTATAATCACACAACTTCGAAACTTGAGGTGTAAAGTTTTCTTTGTTCTCTCCTATTTGTCTTCGTAGGCGTGGTAGTAGAATTTTCCAGATATCTGGGACAGGTGCTGAATCATTCCTATTACACGTATTCTCATCAGTTGATCCGATAAATAAAGCTTCTGTTATCAATCTCTCCCTCCACCCTGCTGCTACATTAGATTTTAAAACTGTCATCTTATCCCATCCATCTTATTGTGTGTTTGTGTGCAATCGCATGTAGTGCTATAGCTGATTAGATATATCACACAGTTAAACCGTATTATTTACTTAATTAGAAACAAGCCTTGTCGGTTAAGGGATCAGTCCCGTGGAGCCTTTAAAACGAAACAATTTAGTTTATCTAATACCCTGCAATGATTGTCAGATCAAATACATAGGTCAAACTAGTAGAACAGGGGCAGTGAGTCAGACTAGCGGAGCATAAAAACCTAGCAAAATATAGATAAGAAATCTGTATAACAGTATAGTTCAGCTATAGCACTCACCACATGCAATTACACACAACCATACAGTAGGATGGATGGGATAAGATGACAGTTTTAAAATTTAATGTAGCGTCAGTGTGGAGCGAAAGATTGATAACGGAAGCTTGTTTATCGAATCAACTGCAAATAGGTGTAATAGGAATGATTCAACACCTGGCCAAGATATCTGGAAAATTCTACTACCCAGTATATTCTACTATCCAGTAAATAATACTATTTCACTGTGTGATACATTCAATAAACAAACTAATATGGAATTACTTACTACCACAGTGCCCAAGTTTTACACATATATTAATTACTAGCTTTTAGATTACTACGAGTAGTGCATATGTATTCGGCTTTCGTCTAACTATCTGAAATCTCCAGAATGTTGCTAGACTTTCTATATTTCAATGTAGATGTCATCAAGAAATGACATCAATTTCGGCATTACTGAAAACCAAGAATCACTAGTTGGCTCTTTCGTATTTGATTGATACAAGACGTTGAATACCACTCGCATCATCTAGCAGCGCTTCCTAACTAGATAAAAGTTATATTAACACTGGATGGCCGTTTCTTTCGTTTCAAGCCGTGGCTTATCAGTGGTATCGCCATTTTGACTCGAATTTCAAAATCTTGACGATTTCAAGCCACACAAATTCTAGCGGGCTATTTTCGCGAATTAACAATACAAAGAATCGAATTTATCATCTTCGACTTGTACAGTTCAAGGTGAGAAATTATCAGTGTTCAAAGGAAACTGAAAGTATTTGCATCCTAGTACGTGCCTCGGATGGTAGTCAAGAAAACAAGCGAAATAGAACGATGGCACTGATTATCTTGGCCTTCAATGAACAAACCCGCCTTCTGATGGTTATATCACCTTGATTTAGCTAGCAAGCACTTCTGTTTGAGAAGCCTGGCCACCGACTACTGATATCAATCAGTCAGTAGTATGTAGCAAAGTTTCCTTATGAAAAAACCTTTTAATAATAAATTTCCATGTGAATAGTACACTGGAGTAAAATGACTAACCTGACGTGTTTCACGTAGTTTATTTTCAAGCTCTTCAATTAGTGTCTCTTTAACAGACAGAATTTGTTCTTGTCGCATATTTTCGACACGTGAAACCTCTTCAACTGCTTTCTGAATTTTATCTGCATCTGAAAGCGAACAGAGATGTTTCATTGAAAAAGTAAAGCTAAATATTTGTATTAATATTTAACATTTTATTCTATATAGGCAATATCCCATAAAAAAAATCGAAATAGATACACTTATAATGGTGGGTAATTCCCCTAGAATTATTAGCCACAGCATTCGTCGATGAACATTGGATATTGACCATCACTATTTTAGTCGATTTGTTTAGCTGAAGACTTCCAGTCAAGCATTCACGCCATTTGGCCGGCCGTCGTGTTAGGTTCTTTCGTTCTTGCACGATCTCGAGCTGGATAAGTGATCATCTCGCACTCCAATTTGATCCCGAAATATAATTCATAATTTGGATGATCAATTCTGGTGTTTTGCTTTGCCTTTGGTCTACGCGGGTATTAGATTTTCCTTAAGCATACTTCTTACTATCCGTGAACGTCAACACCCTTGCCCTCTAAATCAGTTTAGTAATAGGTTCATTGGAGGACAGTGGCGGGCTAACTTTTTGGCAGGAGTGTTTTGGAAATGGGTCAATGGGTATACGAAAGAGATTGGTTAGTTTAAACAGATGTATTAAGGACTGTAGCCTGATTGTTATAGTGTCGGCATTTATCAGTAGGTAACAATTGTTGCTACGGATTGGGCAAGGGAAAGTACGTACTTGTTAGACAACTGCAAGTGAGGACCACGACACGGCCATTCACTGTGCAGTCACTTATTTCATGAAGTTTTGAAGACGGAGATCAGCTGAAATAATAGTGATTTGCTTTGTTCCATAACTCTACTGATCTAACCGACTCAGAAGCCCCAATCTTTATGTGAAAACTGAGAAGACTGGAAGTTAATCAGAGAGAACTCATGCTATTTAAATTTTGTTTGTTCGTCAAGCAAATGTCCAATCAGATATCACTGTTTCCGAGAGAAGGCAACTATTAGGACTGCGAATAGTTTTCTTCTTAATGTTCTTAATGTTTATTTGTGCTTTCATCGAAAAGAGACAAATTGGTTGACTGGTCTCCTAAAGGTTTCACCAGCCTACATCATTTCAGCTCTCCGACTGCAGCGAAGAACCAGTTTACTCTTAAAATATTTTTTTCTGTGACAATTCCATTGATTTTATGAGACTGGATTGCCAGTCCCACACTTAAACTTCCCTCCTTTTCAAGACTTAGGAACGACTAGTTAACTGATTGACCTTTTCAATCGACATACAAGTTCAAAATTATTGTCTAAATGACTAACTTTCTAACTTACTTTCATAATTCAATTTGGCTATTGTATCATCCATAATTGATTTCCATTCATTTTGAACTAATGATTTTGTTTTAATCAATTCTTCTTGATGTTCGATTTCAGTAGTTTTCATTTGTTTTAATAAATCATTTTTCTGTTGAACAATTGTTGATGTCATTTCAACCAATCGTCTAATTGTACTGACCAAGTCGTCTGGACGATTTGAAATATGCAAATCTGTGTCATAAAGGTAGACAAAAATGAAGGGTAAAACAGAGACATCAAAGAGGGATAAAGGTAGCCAATGTTGAGAATTGAATGTCTACCAATAATTGGACAGAAGAAACACTTTCACGCTTGTTTAATCGTATTCCACCGCACCTCTTGAGTGCATTTCGAACTCATCTCTTACACATAACCGAAGCTGTAGCTATTCAGGAGGATAGGCCTAGTCTTTTTATTCCTAAGATGTTTGTTCTAACCTCGTTTCTCCCCAAGTATGGGTAAATTTAATTAACTAACCACTCCTTCTTATTCTTCACCCTTTCACACATCTATCGCACTTATATAAACTGTCATTTGCCGAATTTATTTTCCAATTCATGAGTAATCCCCATCTAGACATTTATGAAACAAGAACTCGTAGTTCAGTGAATTTATTTTCTTCAGCTGCACAATCGTACTTATGTACTTATGTTTTCACGAAAGAAAGTAGTAAAAAAAGGTGATGAGTAGTCATAATCGTAGTTGTTAATTTTAGCTAAATAAGTCTGTCATAGCTATGTAGTAAAATGAACAATCTAATGAGTTATATGTAACCATTCCCTCTGACTGAATGGCTTAAGCTTCAGACATGTAGAGGAGACGAAAGCGTATTTCCTTTAGCAAGTTATTCTTAACTTTGTAGATTACTTTGAAGTAGGTTTTTGTTGAGAGCCAATGACCAGTGTTCACAAGGTGTTCAAATATCGCACTCCTTATGGAGCCACAATTACCCTTCTGCAACCATGCCGGATAGTATTCTTGAACCCTGTGAGACAGGATACGTGTCGACTGACTACCTGACTGGTTTCAACATAGAACTTTGCATAGATGTGCAGCAGTTCGAGTTGTCACACTCCCTCCATCATCAGTCCGCTCCGTCGGTGGCACAGTGGTTAGGACCCTCGCCGACCATGCACATGGTCCGGGGTTCGATCCCCTGCCGGCGCACACCCGATATCTATGGTCGGCCTGAATTTGGGCCACCGATATCCATGCTGAAAATTCCACACTTGTACTGAAAATACGATGTGGAATCAAGCTGTAAATCAAAATAAAATAAAAAATAAAATAAATGGCTGTCAGCAAAACGTGTCCATTGAAAGTGGAAGACATGAAAAGGCTGACTAGCTGTCTTTGACCATAGGTGTCTGCGTTCTATATTCCATGTGAAATAGTAAATAGGATGAGCAATACTGAGGTTAGGCGTCGAGTGCTAGGTAGGTGGGAGGGAAAATCAATCGACGAGACTGTGAAATTACATCAGCTGAGATGGTTAGGATATGTGTTACATATGCCTAGTCATCGCCTTCCTCGACGGGCAATGTTAGCTGACATTGGGTCAGGCTGGAAAAGAGCTAGCGGCGGTCAAACCAAAACATGGCCTCACCAGTCAATGAAATCCACCACAGTTAGTCTAGGCTACGTAGGAAGGTGTAAACTTTTTGGTTGGGGTCCTCGGGACGATTAAAACCCATGGCTGCAAACAATTAATGATATGGTTCGAAATCGTCCTCAATGACTGGCGCAGATGCATCCACTTTTTGTGACTTATGATTACCAATGAAACTATTTTGTTTTTCGTTATTACTATTCCTTTGTCTCACACCTCAACTTTCTGTCTACATAATGCATTTCTCCTACTTTCTTCTCTTGCTTTGTGTGCTACATGGAGTGTGGCAACTTGAACTGCCGCACATATATGCAAAATTCTATGTCGAAAACAGATAGACAAACCATGTAGCACACAAAGCAAGAAACGAGTGTAAAGAGAGATTCAAGAGAGAGAAATAATAAACAGAAATATGAGCTAAAAAAGAAAATTAATATGGAAGAACAATGGAATTTTGTTGGGATAGTCAACTTAAACTAACTATTGTTGATTTCGTTGACTGAGGAAGCCATGTTTCGGTCTGACCAGCATGTGCTTCATCTTTTCCAACTTCACCGATCCTATGTCCTATTCGTCGAGGAAGGTGATGGATGGCGAGGCATGTGTACGTAACACATTTCCCAACCATCTCAATCGATGCAGCTGCTTCATAACCTCATCGATTGATTTCCCCTACCAACTTAGCACTTGACGCTTAACCTCAATATTGCTCACTTTATTATACTACTTCACACGAGAGATAGAACGCAGGCACCTATGATCAAAGACAACTAGTCAGCCTTTTCATGTCTTCCACTTTCAATGGCCATTTCTTGCTGACAGCCATAAAGCAGTACACACGCATCGAACAACCAATATAACTGTTTTCACAAGAACAGGCAAAATGATGATGTGAGATCCTGCCATCAAGGATTCTGAAGAACAGTGAACGACTGGAGAACACTACTCTTAGCGTTGCTACCAAGAATGTTCTTTGCAGATCATCTCTGTATTTCCTATCGACTGATTTTAATTGGAAAGAAATGTTCCATTTCTGTTGACATATCTGTGCCTAATACGAACGCTTTCATGACGTTTGAAGGTACGTTTGATGGTGGCTAGGAGTGGGGCTCAGGATGTGTATTTCATCTTAGTTAGAATTCTTCAGCCAATTTCCAACTGACAAGTCGAAAATATGACGTCGCTGATTGCACTGATGGCCATTACTAAATCAGCGACTTTAATTAACTGATCCGCGCAATGTCCAGGTTGACCTTTCAAGCCGCCTATACACTAAAATGAAACAGGATCGATTCTCTTCAGTAATCTTAATCATAAATCCCAGAAATATGAAGAGATAGTTTCAGACGATAAAATATATTCAGAATTTTGTCAAAAATGCATTATTTTGACGGATTATTTCCCTCCGTTTTAAAGGATCGGCATATACTCATTCCTAATATTCCTATGATGCGTCGGTGACATGGTGGTTAGGACGCCCGCCGACCATGCACATGGTCCGGGGTTCGATTCCCGGCCAACGCACTCCTTTACCTCGCTAAGCCAATATTCAAAAAAAAGCTGGTAGAGGGGAAAGGTTGGGCGTGAGGCTAGCAACCTCATGCTGTAAAAAATAAACACTGCTACAGAAACTTCAAGCCCCATGTTCCACTGGGAACGTGAAGGAATAAAAAAAATATATTCCTATGATTCTAGACAGGTAAATTGTATTATCTGCCATACCGTCAATTATAATTCTTAGTATAACCGCGGTTAACTCAATATAGTGAATATTACCTATTGAAGTAACTAGGATTTGAAGATTTTGCTTTGATAAATTTATAAAGTAGAAGCAAAATAGTTATTTCTAAATTGTACACAGTTCAAGGTGAGTATTCCTTTAGAAACCTAAGAATATCTTGATCACAATATATGGTCTGCTTAATATCATACATAAATGAGACTATCAAGGAAGTCAACGGAACAGTGTGATGCTGTATAATCTTAATCAACGTATTTATAATAACAATCACTTTATTTTAAACAATAATAATTATATCTAATGCAACGTTCAGCACTGTATATATTTTAGTAATATATCACCTTTTACAGATAAATAAATAAAGTAGATTTCAAGGGTTGACTTTCAAGCATTCGATTTGTTTCTTTAGGTTAGACCACGGATTGATATCAGTTAGAGAACCATTGAAAGCTAACTAGGGAGTACTGGACAGTTGCTGTTTCATTCTAGTTTGTGAATCATTGAAAGTACGGCAGTAACAAATCAAATCCTTACAAATCAACTCTTGAAAATTAATCTGAAGCTCGCGAGTGACTTGACACATGACTGTGTTTCCTGGAAATCTAATGAGAAATCGTGACCGATGAGTTGCATCCAGTCGGGAATGAGGATGGATTTCCCGCCGATGACATTGGTTAGTGGTCGCGCTAAATGCATCACGATTTGGTGGAAGTTAGAAATCATGTGGTGGTCATTGAATCGGGTCCCAGTGTCTGAATGGTATACGAGATTGCCTTGTAACCGGAAGGCTATGGGTTCGAACCCAGTAGTGTGGGTGCGTACTCCCGACGATTCCCAGACTAGGATGAAACACCTGTATATTTCTCCAGTGCTGGTTTTCAATGGTTTTCTAACTGTGATATCAATCCGTGGTCGAACTCGGAAAAATAATAAATATTAATGTGAATACAGTTTAATGAGATGATCTTGATCGATTTTGTACTTGACGTTATTTGTAGTTATATTTAATCATTCGAGAATTCATGAATCGCGTCTTTCACTTGGAAGTAAAAATCATTTAATCCAGATGAAGAGGTCACGTAACAGAATGAATATGGATGGGACAGTTTATCAACTTCCAGGTCTTCGTCCCACTGATCTGAAAGCAAAACCTGGTACCTACATTAAGTTTAAGGATAAGAAATTTCTGCTTAGAAGACATATTAGAGGAAGAACCAAATTTATTACGTGAAACCCTACTAGAGAAGGGGGATCTACCAAGATTCATAGAAAGAGAAGCCTCCGTTGCCAAACATCGCAACTGTTCCTAGGAAAACTCTCTTCATGAATCTGGAATTCAAAGGTGACATCACAGCGGATTTTCTCAGAAACCGCCTTTCTAAATGTCTGAAGAAGACATTTCCAACAGCCATCTTACGTATCACATTCTCCAGTAGACAGTTAATCCAGTCTAACTTTAAGTATAAGATACCGCTTTTGGCCACTTCAGTGTGTATTTATCAATTTACTTGCTCGTGTGGTACAAAGTATATCGGCCGTACGCAACGTCAAGTCCACAAATGTATTTTGCAACACTGTCCAGCTTGGTTAGCCAGAGGAGAGGAAAAAGAATAGCAGCAGCTTTATCCTCGAACACCTTGTCATCTCCGGACATCGAGCAGCCCCGCTTCAAAGTGCTACACAGAGAAAGAAGGGCATATCTACGGTTTTCTGAACATGTACCAAAAAGCTTATGTCTAAAGGGAACAAATGCTTTAAACAGTGCCATCGCCAGGCATCTCCTCGAGACGGGTCATGAGGTGGACGTCAAAAAGTCGTTCAAAATTATAAGTAGTCAAAAGAGCTCAATTCTCTTCAAGTTTGCTGAAGCCATTTCCATCAAGCACCTGAAACCTGGTTTATGCGTCCAGAAAGAAGCGGTTATCAGCCTTTCTTTGACCTGGTAACTGGATATTTTCACCTCTCTTTCATAGGATTAAGTAATGTCGAAAGTTTCCATTGTGTATGATTATTATTGTTCGGAATACTGTTTAATATTACATATATATATGTATATATTATTAGTGTGTGCGTATATTGATTGATTGATTTTTATTTAAAATGAACTGTCTGTGCAAGTATGTTAAAATTGTTTTTGTAGATACATTTAATAATGTCTTTGCCCTGTAGGCAGCTGACGAGAAGGCAACGAAATAAAAGATGGTACCATTTTATTCTGCTAAAACTGTAGTTCTTGCTTTGTTCAAAATAGGAAAAAATAATGCCAGGAATAGGTCGATGTTTATTTAGATAGCCTTTAAAGTAAGCTTTTAGGCTCATTTCTGATATTTGCCTCTCTTGATACAACATCCTTTCTAAACATAACATCGCTGAACTTCTACATTGTAGGAGCATACACTCTTGTGTATTTTCTTCTCGTTTTACCTTGATCAGATACATGGATAAATTGCAAAATAGACAGGATATTCAGTATCCAATAAGATGCCTCTAGCTAACTGATTGCAAGAATTAAAACGCCGGTCAACAGTAATGTAAGTTAGACAGGTAAAAGGTACACCACTAACCCTTCTTACAGACATCAAAATTCTACATAATATACACCAGTCCTATTCGAAAAGTTAACGGAGGAATAAGAGAAAGCAATAAAGAAGAGTCGGTAGAATATATGAGTTAATAAATTATAAGGGAGGTGGAGGTCGATTTATGCAAGAAGTCTCCACTTGCTTATGTAATAAGCCAAAAGAAACATATTTTTGTTAGAAGCCAACGTGATATTGGAAGAGATACTGATATCAAGGTAGGTAATATTCGATTGATTTCCGACCACCGTACTGTCTTTATTATACGAATCATATCATTGAATCAGTTCAAGCAAGTCATATTCACGTAGCTAGAAACCACCAAATCACCTTAAACCCCCTGAATTAGACTAGTACATTACTGGACATTTGAGCGTCATCTACGACAATAGAATGTGATAAAAATGGACAGTTACTTTGGTGAATTGACAACGAATGAAATTATAATTAAGGTTATGAGAATTCTCCAGTTCAAAGCTAAAAATTCGTCACAATTTCCTTTGAAAATCAAAAGTGATTCAGATCAGAATATGTGATTTGCTCGCTACCCGTAAAATGTCAATTGCAAGAAAGCAATCAAAACAGCATGATGGTATGTACTATTGAAATTATTTTCAGTAGTATATCGCATAAGGTTGTAACCTAGATGATACTTGAGGCTAACGAATTAACTTTCCTATAAAGTACAATCCTGCTGTTTTCAAGTAAATCATAACATCAAAAAAAGGTGATAACAGCAAGTAATAAACGCAAATTTGTTTAAGAAGTAAAATAAGGAGAAATTATTAAAAGACACTAGTGATTAAGAAAGTTTTAGGTAATTGTAATAAGACTTGAAATTGATGACCTCAAAAGTTATTTCAATTTCATTTGGAAGCATATCATGAACTTATTTGATGTTTTGAAATTTTCCACAGGATATATACATATGTATGTTTGTATACCCTTATTGCTTCTATATAATTTTAAGCTTGTTTCCGGTCAGAATAACGGGTCAATTCCTATTATGATTATGTTTATATATAATGATATTGTAATGTTATCTGAAGTGTAGAGTTTGATTTGTGGGTTTATGCAAATGTGTAGGTAGTTATTACACTCAAGCTGCCCATCTTGTGGGAGTTAATCCCTTCTTGAAATCGAAGTTTCTATATGAAGATCTTACTACAGGTTACGGGCCACCTCAGGGTGAGTCGGGGTGTACAATTTAAGTGGCTGACTTTTTCTAATCCCTTCTTTTCAGAGTGAAGAAGTAGCATAGCTGACTTGCTGGTCGGTTGAAGGAAATATCTCGTGATCAGATGGCTCGAAATGTGTTGCGCAAATACATTACACGATTGAGACAAATTGCGTCTTCTTTTTGCTTTATCTGAAGTTATATCTCTCAAATACCCAAGTAACACTCTTTCGAATACAACTAGCACAAATGAAAATCGAATAACCGAAGCAGAAATTCATTATTCTGTAGTCAGTGTGGTGAACTTCTGTACACAGCCTAAGAAAAACAGTCTGTATTTTCAACTAAAATGCCAAGACTTTGCGCACGCATCATAAAAAGCCATTTCCAACAGGCTGCTGCAAACACTCATCAACAGCTACCTTCGCTATATCCTGAAGATAAGACTACCAGTGAGGATAGGCAACAAAGAGCTCTGAAGTGTAACAAATCAACCAACAAATATGCAGAGGTAAATGAAGATTGCTTGGGCACACGCTGAGCAGACTCTTGACTTACATCAAACCCTAGGCAGACTTTCAATTGGAATACAGTGGAAGAAAACGAGCTGGGTGTGGTTCTGAGGTTGTTACTTTTGAACCAGTTGACACCTCAGGATATCACTAGAAAGTATATGACATTTAAAGGTGAATAATGCGCATAAGTTTGTGCAACAGTTAAACCGAAATTAAGTAACTTTGGAGTTTCAGTGAATTCCTTTTAGGAAACCTTTATTTATATCTATTTCTAGTAAAATATTCAGCTGAAAATTTTAAGCACTTTATAAAGTAAAAGAAAATGTAGAATACTTCATCTGAACTGAATTGAGTCCGTAAAAGCAGGAACTTTGTACGTGACTGCAGCTCTTCAATTTGACACACTTTAGAAAAGCAGACATAAATGCAGGGAAAAGAATTTCAAGAGAATCAATAATAAGTTGTTAAAGAAAGAAAATTTACAAGGAAAATAATAAGAATTTAATTGATCTAGAAGATAAAAAGGAGTGACAATGATTTTCACTGATATCACCGTCAAGAAAAGACCTAAATGATGAAATAAAACAGATAGAGGAGGCAATGGTGTTGTATAACTATCCTCTAAAATTCATTAGGAAGATCAGTAAAGACCAAAAGCAAAATAAACATAATTGTGAAACTAGTAATGAAAACATAAATAAGAGAGAACATAAGTCATCCACTGTTATACCATATAAGGAGGGGACATCTGAGACCCTCCCGACGTAGGATTCTCAATATAGCAGCAATTAGGATGGTATTTAAACCTACAAACTCACTCAGAGACAAGCTTTATAGGCTAAAAAACCTGGTGGACCCAATTAAATGAAATAACATAATCTACAAAATACCTGGCAATGACTGTGAGCTAGGTCAACTACATAGGTCAGACTAGTAGATCAGGTGTAGTGAGATCGTCGGAACATAAGAATTTAGCTAAGACAAGAATGGTTCACCCCGAGAAGATAAGTAATTTAGAAAAAAGCTCAGCAGTTCCACTGCATGCATTAAGACACAACCACACAATAGGGTGGGAGAGGGTTATAATTCTAAAAGGTAATGTGGGTATGTGAAAAGAGAGGTTGAATACTGAATCTTTGTTCATAGAGTCTACACTCAACACGTGCAATATGAGTGACTCATCACTCATACCGGAAATATGGAAAATACTACTACCAATCAAATCAAGAGATGAAAAATAATGATGGAATTATATAAACGAAGTTAGAAAGTTGTGTGAGTACCTTGATATGATTATGAGCGATAAATTGTGCTCGAAACGTCATCAGTAAGCATTACTGTACTTACTTTATCATAACAAATTTTACCCATAATGGAATTATACTCTACCACAGTGCACAAGTTTTATTCTTATATCAATGATATCATCGTTAGTTGTCTTGATTCATTGGTTCTTAGAGTCTCAGGTACCTCAAGTAGGCAGTTCACACCGCCCTACGTGATTCGATCAAACAATTAAAACTTCAGAGAATAATTGAAACAACTACTGTTATAATCCCCATAAGCAGTTATTATCTTAAACATAATGCTATGTTACTTAGGCATTAATTATCCATGTCAGGGACACAAAACTTTAAATATAAGTTTGTTTCTTACGGTACGTCAGTATTACACTGTTAGAATACTCGTTAACTACTCACCCAGCCCGAGGCTTGATCCCCGGTTGATGCACTCCTAAAGCTCGCCTAGCCAGTATTAAACCCAAAGAAGATGGAACATAGAGCGTGAAACTAGCAACCCTGCCCCGTAAAAAATTAAACGCTGCAGCCATTGAAACTTCAAAATTCAAACCTGAATCCCTCTGTTCCAACCGGAACGCAAACTGACTGACTGACTGGTTTTAACATAGAACTACTCTGCACCTATGTGCAGCAGTTCGAGTTGCCACACTCAATCCAATTGGTACAAAAAAGCAAGAGAAGAAAGTGAAAAGAAATGCAAAATAGAGACAGTAAACAAAGATATAAGGCAAAAAGAATAGTAATATCGAAGAACAATAGAATTTTATTGGATATTATAAGTCACAAGAAGTGAATGCATCTGCGTCAGCCATCGAGAACGATTTTGAGCCATATCACCAATTGTCTCTAGCCATTGGTGTTTACCGTTCCAACAACCTCAACCAGTCAGCAAGGCACTCAACACCTTCCTACGTGGCTGGCCTACACTAACTGTTGTGGATTTCATTGACTCATGAGGCCATGTTTTCGTCTGACCACCACTGGCTCTTTTCCAGCCAGATCCATCCTCTGTCAGCTAACATTGTTCGTCGAGAAAGGCAATGACTAGGCGCGCATGCTTAACACATGTCCTAACCATCTCAGTCGATGTAACTTCAAAGCCTCATCGATTGATTTCCCCTCCTTATGTAGCACTCGACTGAAGCTTAACCTCAATATTGCTCACTCTATTATATCACTTAACACGAGAGAGAGAGAACGCAGACACCTATTATCAAAGACAGTTAGCCAGGCTTTCCGTGTCTTCCGCTTTCAATTGCCAGGTCTCACTCACACCCATAAAGGAGGACGGAGCGGGCTGCTGAGCCCTACACCCACCCTTTGATCGGCAGTCGGATATCACGTCTACGCCAGAGATGGCGTAAGCTGGCATATACGAAACGAACCTTCTGTATCCGTGCTGAGATCACGTCAGTAATCAACCCGCTGGCGTTGGCTGATACAATAATATAATAATAATTTTTTTTGCTTTATTAATAAGTGAAATAAGTGAAGCGGTCAACGCGCATTACCACTTCACTCCGTATTTCTAAACTAGGAGTGAGTCAATGTAGTTCAGTTCTGTGGCATCACCTTACATTTGGCGGGAGCGAATCGCATGCCAAACAGTCGCAGATTGCAGCTAAAGATGTTCAGAAAACTCTGCAAAGGAATAAAAATAATTATAATAATAACGACAAATTGTTTCTCATAAGGTAGAGTGATATAAATGACATCAAAATGATAGAAATATCTCTTATCAATAAAAAGAAGTATCGCCAACTTACCTGAATTTTGTGACTGAATTGTTCCAACAGCTTCTTGTGTACAATCTTCTAACCGTTGTTGTGTATTCACTTGATCTTGTAAATCATCCAACAAGATACGTTGAAGTTTTTTAATAATATCACTAGGTGGAACATATGCAGCTAACAATTCAATTTCTTGTTTCAGTCTTAATGAAGAACGAAATCTTGGAGTATCTTTCATATGTTCCTAGAATACAAAGGGTAAAAAAGTAGTTATTGTCAAATGTTGGGATATAGGGATTGGATTTATTTCACGTCAGATCACGAAATGACCTTAACCGAAGAGCCGGTGAAAACCAGAGGGTACTGAATAGTTGTTACGTCTTAGTTCTCAAGTCTTTGGCATTACTCATCATCGCACTGTTAGAGACCGAACCCAAGACCTTGCCAAGTGAGCCCGCTGACCATTCAGCCGCTGAGACAAAATTCAACAACTTGTGCGTCGGTGGCACAGTGGTTAGGACTCTCACCGACCATGCACATGGTCCGGGGTTCGATCCCCTGCCGACGCACACCCGATATCTATGGTCGGCCTGCAAAATTTGGGCTATCGATATTACATGCTGAAAATTCCATACTTGTACTGAAAATACGGTGTGGCATCAAGCTGTAATAAAAAAAATCACCAACGAGTATTTTTCTTCAAACCTAACTTGGTTAGTCCCTGTGGTCATGAAGTCCCACTTCAGTTTGAAGCTATTTCATCCTGCAGTAAGTCGCTAATGAGTATTAGATTATTTTGATTGGACTCTTGTAACCAGCGTGACGTGTCTAGTCCTTTCTTTGGTGCAGACTGAATTCTACCAGTCAGGTTTGCAATGTGGCCACCATTGTAGGTAGCTCGCCATCACGGTGCACATTGATTTGATGATATTAGATAGTTGGAGGCAATCGGCAGGAAGCCTTGGATTTAGGTTTCGTGTTAGTTGGCACTCTTCAGCAAGGCGTATCTGCTACCTTGAAGGAACTCATGTCCCTTCTGAGATTCGAACCCAGTGCTGCAGTCACAGACGTTACCACTGAGCTGAGTATTAGATTAATTTTCAAGTGTTGGTTTGCAGGACAGATACTCGCCGATGAAATACGCCAACTGTGGTAGTGTATATCGTTAATTTTCAGAAGGAGAAACTGGTGGGCCACTGAATTTAATCCCATTGGCTGAAAAGTTAGCGGTCTCGCCTTGCAGCCTGAAGATGCTCGATTAGATCTCTTCTGGTGGGATGTCAGGTGAGTGCTGCTGAAGAGTCACAAACTAAAACGAATCAGTTGTCTGTTACTCCATGGCTTTGAATGATTCTCCAGATAATACAAGTTCTTGCTCTATCTCGAAATAATTTTCAATTAATAGGCAATAATTAAAGAAAGGAGGTGAAATAAATGGTTGGCTCACAAATGCGATTAGTTAAATGACGAATAAAAACAGAATATTACGCCAACGTTTTTGTTCGAGTTAAAGTTTACGCTGTAGGAAACATTGTCCACCATTCTACAAGGTATAAACAAAAGCTCTGCAACATCATACATAAACTATTGTACTTATCTAATGGATCAGAATCAACGGATTTCACACAATTATATTGTTGGCTGGAATCCTTCGTCTGTCTCAGTTACTATTATTTTGAGTTACCAGCTCAGAGCTTTACAAAGAAAGTGAAGTAGTACCAGTTGCTTCACCTCATGAAACCACAAATAAGTGTAAGGAAGAGAAATAGTTCTATATGGAACAATCAAGCATTCCAGATTCTATAACATTACAAGAAGGGAACACATTTACTCCACTGAGAAAGATTTTGAGTCTTATCAACGTCAAAACCTACCCACTGATTCTTAGCACCCCGATAACCTCAGCCAGATAGTCTGTACTCTTCTACATGGCTCAAACTAACGGTAACAGTCTTTATGGATTTGTGCCCATTCATAATTCTCTCTCCCCACCTAATCCTATGTCAGTTATTATTGCTCAACGACAAGGATGAATCGTTATGCAAAGCGCTACCATCTATTACAACAAACTGACCACAGACACTTATGGTCAAAGGCTGTGTCTCACAGCCGTAAAGAAGGGCGGTATGCTGTATCAGTTAGTGATGGGAATCCCTGAAGATATTTTCACCTCTTTTTCGTGTATTTGCATTTGAAATCTCCTGGAAAATGGAATTCCACCGGCGACGTGAAATTGCACCACTTGACCTTGAAACAAGATAAATTCTTTGTACGATTTTATGTATTGCACAAAATGATTTATCGCTTCATATTCAACTATGATTCTAATCGTAAATAATTTGTCACAATTAGTGTTAATATTTTTATCGGTATCAGTGGTAGTTTTCACGCCTATTGGTTAAATTTTCTCAAAAAAAATAGTTTTCAACAAATTACAGGTTTATAAGATTGTACAGCCTGGAAATTGACTCTCCGCTAAATATTGTGTTCTTATTGTTAAGGGGAAACTTAAAAGACTTTAAAGTATCTTTAGATTTTCGACTATTGCTATAATGAGTAATTGCTGATGATGAAGTCAGTACCTGGTTTCGAAACAGCGATCTACAGACTACTAGCTCAGTAATCCACCAATTGAGCTGTATGACCCATCATCACATGATATTCTCAGCAGAGCAGTTCAAAAATAGTATTTTGACCACTACACAAAGCAAAACATCCAGGCTTTCCATTCTGCATATCATTAAGTGTACTTCCCTAAGTCGAGGTTTCAAAATCACCTCGCCACACCAGTGAATCGGTGGTTCACTGGTAGAATGGTCACCATCCAGGCACTCTGCACCAAACATAGGACTAGACACAGAGCGCTGGTTACTAACTAGTGTCCAATCATAAAAAATATTAAATACAGTCCTGAAAGAAGTCAGTCTTGGGCCAGCCCAAACAGCTCATTGGTAACATCTCTTACAGCAGCAATCAGTGGGTGACGCAGGTTCCAATTTTAGAAGGGACATGAGTTCCTTGAAAGCTGTAGATACGCCTTGATGACTGACTGGTGAGTGCCAACTAGCACGAAACCTAGGTACAGCTGAGGCTTCCTGTAGCCGACTGCCTCCAACCATCTAACTTCAAAAATTCAAAGTAAACCGTGATGACGAGCTACCTGACTGAGAGAATTCAGTCAGCACTAAAGACAGGAATAGACACCTCATACTAGTTACTGACTAGTGTTCAATCAAAAAAACTCTTGAACCTCACCCAGTCTGTTAGCTAATAGTAAGTCTGGAGAAAAAGGAAAGGTTGCATGTGTGACTAGCAAACACATTCTGTGAAAATAAAGCAACATCCACTGAAATTTAGAAGACATGAAGTCCTATGCTAGACGACAAACTGAATGCAGTTCTGGATTCGACTTTCCTTTGACGTCATGACTGCATACTTCTGAAGAGTCCAAAGCTAGGACGAAACAGTTGTCCATTACTATCAGATCTCCACCGATACTCTAACTGATATCACTTCATGATCTAACTCAAAAACAAAGGCGAATAGGCAAATACATAAAGTGAATCAAGCGTGTCAATCAATGCATATACCTGAGCTTCAGTATAAACTGAAATGAATTTTTCCAATTCTTTTTCAAGTCCTTTATCCTTTTCTTTACGTTTATTCTCCTCCAATGTATTCGCTTGTATTTCATGCTGTAGACGTTTATAATCATCAGCCAGGTATTGTACACGATCCAATAATTGTTCATCATGACTGCCATCATGACATGTATTATTTACATCTTGTACAATTAATGTCTTATCATTGTCATCATCATCTGTATTGTGAACTGATGAAGATACTGACGATTTGTCGGATGATGTTGATTTTTGACTGGCACTGGTTTGTTCTTTTGACTTGGATGTATCATCATTTTTTATTGTTGCTATTTTGGTATCAATACAATGGTGATCTGCAGATAGTACACCGAATACAATACGCATTACGCGCGTACGTAATCGTTCACACTAATAAAATGTTTTGAAAAATAAAAAAGACACAGAATTAACCAGTAGGTATTTCAGCATGAATATAATCAAGGTGGTTCGTTCAATTTATTTCGTATTTTTCATCGATTGATTTATCTTCGACCGAAATGCCTTATCACCCGTAACACATCGGCTCTTAGTGAAGACGCTTCGAAGATGCCTGTTTGGTAGTGAATATAATGTTATTCTGTTGAGGTTGATTAGAAATGGAACCCAAGATGTACAGTTCTTCCTAATTAGGAGTCATCAGATGGATGTACTTACGTCGTTCACCAAGGATCGTGTTTGCGCTGGGAGGCGAACCCAGTCGCCATCGTTTTAAATGCCAAAGCGTTATTCACTAAGATATTTGGACTATGAGGACCAAATAATGTCCAGTAATCATATTTTTATTAATTTATTTTGTATTCCTCATTTGGTTGATTTATACTTGAT
The DNA here is from genome assembly GCA_944472155.2 of Trichobilharzia szidati. NCBI lineage: Eukaryota > Metazoa > Platyhelminthes > Trematoda > Strigeidida > Schistosomatidae > Trichobilharzia > Trichobilharzia szidati. The sequence continues at coordinate 4,964,787 of OX235272.1, read as the reverse complement.
GTCTGAAACAATAGGTGGTCGATTTAAGTGACAATCGGAACACCACCACTCCCTGGGGATGTGGGTACACCCAGATAACAAGCCCTATATAGGATGAAGTTCGCATTCTGGATTCCATTGATAGTCCGAATGAATTCGAAATAGTTGTTTCCATCAGAGTGACATTGCTGTTCGACGAAGTCATCCACTAGGCTGTACATTCGTGTATTTATAATAAATTGGCGGGAAAGTTCCAGAATAATTTCCGGTTAAGGGTCAAATTAATAAAAATTACAATTAGGAATTAGAATGCCATAATAAACAGGGGGAGGGACGGATAATCTCAAAAAAAGTAGAGTCAAAATTACTGGGTAGATTGACAAATTATGCAATTAGTTGTTAAAAATGTTGAAATAACAATTCATTAAATTTCAAAGCTTCGTGCTGCTGAGCAGAAAGATGAACCTCAAAGACGCTCTTTCCTCGAGGATCCGAAAGATATGCAGCTAGGAAGTGACTGGCGAATAACTGCGTAATCTTCGAGGGACCCTGATGGAAAATGGTTTTCCGCCCAGTTTCATAGACAAGAATCTCAAATCAAAGAAGACTTCCGAACAAGTCCAATCCGTTCCAAAGAAAATACTTCTGCTTAATCTAGAATTCTAATTCCTAATTGTAATTTTTATTAATTTGACCCTTAACCGGAAATTATTCTGGAACTTTCCCATCCATTTGATATAAATACACGAATGTACAGCCTAGATGATGACTTTGTCGAAAAGTAAACAGGGATTAAGAAAACTTAAAATAACATGAATAAACAGGAAGTTTAGATAAGAAAGGCGATGGGATGGTCATTATTAAAAAATCTACCTGTTTATGACAGCCATGGCAGGGACAGGGGTTGGACGTATTTCTTTTGGATACAAAGAGTGGGTTTGAGTTTTTGGATAGCTAACGCCTCAGCTATGCCCAAATGTCTTGATTTCACTCCCTTTGATAGGTTTGATTGAATCTTGTATATTATTTTGAAGGATTTTTCGAAAGGCGCTGAGTATCCTGAGTTGACCAGATGTTCTGTCACTGAACTGTATACACGTTTATAGTCTCCTTTTACTAGCCAGGCTGGGTAGTGCTCACGAGCGCGTTTTCCAAGTCGGCGCATGGTACGGCCAATGTACTCAGCTCCACAAGAGCAAGTAAACTGGTATATGCACGTTGATGTGGCCCAACGCGACAGCTTGTCTTTCGCGTTCTGGTTGAACAATTTCTTGCAGGTAAACGTCAGTCGTAGGCTTGCGGCGAAGTATGTTTTCCTCAGCGATTTGGAGAGGCGTTTGCGAAGGATTTCTGCTTCAATACCACCTTTGAATTCTAGATTAAGCAGAAGTATTTTCTTTGGAACGGATTGGACTTGTTCGGAAGTCTTCTTTGATTTGAGATTCTTGTCTATGAAACTGGGCGGAAAACCATTTTCCATCAGGGTTCCTCGAAGATTACGCAGTTATTCGCCAGTCACTTCCTAGCTGCATATCTTTCGGATCCTCGAGGAAAGAGCGTCTTTGAGGTTCATCTTTCTGCTCAGCAGCACGAAGCTTTGAAAGTTGATTAATTGTCCAGTCCATGTAGGCTTTTTGTCTATGAACCTTTTCAGAGAGTTGTTGTCATTTCTTGTCAGATGGACGTTTTCTTAATCCCTGTCTACACTACCATATTTTCATTTCCACACTTCCTGTTTATTTTGTCATGTTACTATTTCTACATATTTAATCCCTGATTGCATAAACAATTATTCATCACACTAGTTTTTTATCCAAACATCCTGTATATTTTGTTATTTTTACATTTCTAACCCCCAATTGCGTAATGTCAATCCTCTTAGTTATTATGCTACTTTGTTTGAGTTTTACCCATCCCCGTGTTTATTATGGCATTCTAATTCCTAATTGTAATTTTATTCATTTGACCCCTGACCGGAAATTATTCTGGAACTTTCCCACCCATTTAATATAAATACACGAATATACAGCCTAGTTGATTTTATATAGTATTATCAGTCTAATAGGGCAGGTAAAGGAATCACTGTCGATTCTTGGAGCTTTCAAACTCATTGTAAGTTATAAACACCACCGCTTATACATGATTGTGTATTGGCGGTTCAGTGGCAGAATGCTCGCCAACGACTTACATTGTCCTAGCTGGATTCCCTACCGACTGAGACCGAAACCTCTCTTCATGAGTATTTAGACCGGTAAAGATGGAAGGTTGGGCATAACGCTATCAACCTCACTCTGTAAAGCATAAACACCACCGCTTCAGTCTTGACCTTTGAAATCTCCATGGAGGTAGTGTTGTTTTCTGAAGGTAAAGTTGTTAGGCTTATATTCTACCTCCCCGCGTTTCCCATCGTATTACTGGTTAGTAAACTGGGCGGGATTTTACAGTGTAACGGCCAGCAGTTGAAACAAGACCCTCCTTGTGGCAAAATTATATTCTTCCTCGGAACCAAAGAAGCACGCTACCAAGAAATAAGAAAAAAATATTGACCAGAATCCAAAAGAAAAATATAAGAAACGGAAGTTTGTATCACACATTCAGTTTGAAAATAACCCGGTCAGGCTAAAGGTTCTAAAGTTGAAGTATGAATGGAAATGACGGTGAGTAGTTTGAATGTGATATGTATGAGAAGTCAGAAAATCTATTAATAAAGTAAAATAACCAATCATTATTATGATATTTCTCCGGCCATGGTTAGGTGAGTGACGAGAGACTCTAGCTAACCTGGTAACTTTCATCATCAAGTTGACAATAAACTCGAACAGACGACATAATGGTAAGTTGTGGCTGGCTACAGATGGGAGGAGAATACCGGTACTTCTGAAACACATGTGTACACTCCAACTGCATTCAAGTCCATGTACGTGTATGATTACAGCCGGATGGATGAAGAAAATAGGCAGAAATGGATGCTCACTACACCCAACTTGATGAGGATACTGAGTTCATGTATACGGAATAAATATCATCCATGAAGAATTCAAATAAGTTTACTTTAAATTACAGCATGCGCTGACGATATTGTCTGTCTGTTTTCGACATAGAACTTTGCACATATGTGCGGCAGTTCAAGTCGCCACACTCCATGTAGCATACAGGGGAAGAGAAGAAAGTAGAAGAAATGCATAATAGAGACAGTAAACAGAGGTGGGAGACAAAGGAATAGTAATAACGAAGAACAAAACAGTTTAATTGGAAATCATGAGTCACAAGGAGTGGATGCATCTGCGCCAGCCATTGAGAACGATTTTGAGCCATGTCACCAATTGTTTCCAACCATTGGTTCTTACCGTACCAAGGACCCCAACCAGTCAGGAGGGCTACACCTGCCTACGTGGCCTAGACAATATTGTCAAGAAGGACAAACAGACCTTACAGAGAATTCTTATCAATGCAGGAATAAAAGTGGCTGGCATTCCAACCCCCACATAAACTCAATTAGAAACAAGCTTTGTCGGTTAAAGAGTCAATCCTTTGGAGCAAATAAAACAAAACAATTTAGTTTATCTAATACCCTGTCTGCAATGACTGTTAGGTCAGATACATAGGTCAAAGTAGCAGAACAGGGGCAGTCAGACTGGCAGAGCACAAAAACCTAGGAAAATCTAGATTGGTTGACCCGAATAAGATGAGAAATCTGGAGAATATTTCAGATATAGCACTACACACTACATACAATTACACACAACCATACAATAGGATGGGATAGGATGACAGTTTTAAAATCTAATGTCACAGGGTATAGGGAGAGATTGATAACAGAAGCTTTGTTTATCGAATCAACTACAAATATGTGTAATAGGAATGATTCAACACCTGTCTAGATGTCCTGAGACAAATAGCAAAGAATAACTATAAAACCCAATTTTCGAAGTCGTATGATTATAACTGATATGACTATGAACAATAATAGATTGTTTACAGGATTTTCATCATGAGCTGACATTAGTTAGAGAACCACTGGAAAACCTGGGAGTACTGGACAGCTGTTTAGTCCTAGTTTGGGACTCTTCAGCAGTACACACCCACCGGGATTCGAACCCAGGACCTTCTGGTTACAAGGCGAGCTCGTATACCATTAAGCCACTGGGACCCGATCCAATGGTCCATGAATTCTAACTTCTGCCAATTCACGACATAGCGCGACCCCTAGCCAATGTCTTCGGCGAGTATTTGTCCTCACGCCCGACCTGCTGCACCCTACTGGTCACGACTTCTCACTAGAACCCCAGGCAACTACCTACCTGAATAGGGCAAGTCACTAGTGAGCATCTCATTGTTATTCAAGTGTTGGTTTGTAGGGTTTTCCAATGGTTCTCTAACTAATGTCAGCTCATGATGAAAATCCTGTAACCAATCAAATCCCTACAAACCAACACTTGAATAATAGATTGTGTTCGAAACTGTGTCGTCCAACAAATAATACTTTTCCACTCACTGTGTGATACATCTAATAAAAAAAATAATATGGAATATTTCGGAATTATAATATCTAACTTAAAAGTCGCTGGAACAAGTAATTCAACGAGCAGTCACCTTTTGGCAATTTCACTTCGACAGCTGCAAAGTACAATCGTTGGGTACCTGTGCTACAAGTTTAACTATCATTTATCTCTTTAACCTTTTAAGATCATAGAAACAAAAATCATTATTAGTGAGGCAATAAATGTGCTTTTCACTCACCTGACTAACAGCTTCATGTTTATCAAGTGAATTGATTCGATTTGTTCTTTCTAGTTCAGTCAGCTTTATTTGTGTTTCTTCTAACTCTTTACGTAGTCTGCCTTCATTATTTGATTTACTTTCAGCCTCATGATTCAGTCTGTCATAATCTGATTTTAATTTTTGTAATTCATCTTGCAGAGAATGGCAACGTAATTCAGCAGTTTTGTATTTCTACAAGATAAGAAAATATTCTGTGTTTTTTCATCAGTTGATGTGAATTATGTAAGAAACAAAATTATATAATGGAGAGAGAACCTTCTGGAATAAAAAAGACGCCTTCGTTACCGATTTTTTCACTAAGATGAACGGTTCAATTGTAAAGCTTTCACTCTCTTTTCCCTGGACAACATCTTCAGCAGTAACTCCAATGTAAAGTGAATTTTAGGAATTTACATAAATGTAAAATACATATTTTCTGGCGATGTCTTGATGATATTAGATAGTTGGAGGCAATCGGCAGGAAGCCCTACTTGAACTAGGTTTCATGCTAGTTGGCACTCACCAGTCAGTCAGCAAGGCGCATCTTCAAACTTGAAGGAATTCATGTCCCTTCCGAGATTCGAACCCGCATCACCCAGTGCTACCTGCAGTCAGAGACGTCCAAGGCTTCCTGCCGATTGCCTCCAACCATCTAACCAATGTGCACCGTGATGGCGAGCTACCTAGAATGGTGGCCACATTACAACTTGACTGATAGAATTCAGTCTGCACCAAAGAAAGGACTAGACACGTCGCACTAGTTACTAGTATCCAATCAAAACGAAATATCAAATACAGTCCTACAGGAGGTCATTCGCGAGACCGAGTAGCTCAATGGTAACGTCTCTGAGTGCAGTACTCACTGGGTGACGATGTTTCGGATTTCAGAAGGGACATAAGTTCCCTCAAGGTCCCTGGCTTCCTGCCGATCTCCTCCAACCGTCTAAAGCAACAGTATATAGAGAAAATGGAAGTGAATAAAGGACCTCATCCAGAAAGGAAGCAAATATTTTTGACAAAATCAAACAACATTTGTTGTATAACTGTCAGAAAGGGAAGAAACAAGGAAACTGCAGTATGTTCGCCATCGACTACGATTCTTGGTGATATCCCATAATTTAATTGGTGGATGGTGACTAGCAGTGGAATACATGATGCGCATTTCGTCCTATTTGGGACTCGTCATTTGAATGTAACTGCATTCATCTCACGACCCCACGTCATGAACTGAACACCCATCCACTTTTTCCATCCCATCAAATCGTTAGCGAACAGGCACTGGCAGGCAAGCCTCTAGGATGACATCCGTAGCACATGTCCAAGCCACCGAAGCTAGTGTTTCTAGATAACAACACTCAATGAATGCTAATCTCCACTGTTTCCAAACACACTCTGCCGGGGCTCAGAAATACTCACACGATGATGCCATAGGACGCAACCAATTTTTAACGGAGATGGCGATGATCGAACAGACAGAGTTGCTGCACATCGTCATCTTGGAGAGGCCGACTACTGATAATGTTTTTTTCTAAAATTAAATAACTGAATTGTCTAATTCAATGAAAGATATTTTACGCGGTAAGCATAACGCGTGAATTCTACTTTGTATATCTGGATAGAATTGATCGACCTTATTGTGGCATATCGATTCCTTGAACGGATGCTTCGATGTCATCATAATTAATAACTTGAAATAATGTGTTTTTTGATTACTAACAGAGAAATTTCGAATCCATGTTTTGTCCTATCTTGAACTCTTCAACTGGATGTACCTCAACTCCTGAAGTACGCGTCCTGGATTCCACTGTTATCAACTATGAAATAGGTAACTATGCACGACACAATTTATGTTAAAAATTGGTTTAAATTAAAGATATCACCTTTTAGTGGTATAATTAATACACAAATTTGTTCACTACGTATCTTAAGCCTTTCAATGAGGAACTCGGGATGTTTAGCATGTAAATGTTATTGGCATTTCGTTTTCATTTCCATTCATGATTGTTTCGATTAAGTGGAGTGTCATTCGATACTCAGAGGTATCCAAGTACCTTCCAAATGACAAGTTTCAAGCAGAATGAGGTGCTCATGTCATACATTTCAATCCTGATTATTCTGAAACAAACGACTTCAATAAAAAACTAGAGCATCCGCCAAAGCAGTGAAACTACGACAGAGGTTTATAATGTTCACCTACCACACATAAGGTCCGGATTTCCTTCTAGGCCAACACACCGCTAAATCTCACCTAAACGATAGTCAGGCCTGAGGAACAGAGAACGTTGAACTCGAAGCTAGGAACACTACTCCATAAAAAAACTAACACCACCTCCATTGAAATTCCAAATCCTGAAGTCCTATGTTCCATTAGAAATGCAGGAGATCAAAAGAACCTTCCATTCTCCATAACTCATTAAGCATTATTATGAATACTTTTAAACTGATCGCCCTGACCATTGATCTGTATAATATAGTTCTTGTTTTAAGAGAAAACATACTATATTAACATATAAGTAGTAGGCGTGCAGCACCCAAGCCTTTATCAACTTCATTCAACAGATGGTTATACGACAATGCCACGTGTCAGATGATCCACAACAGGAAAATCAGCGAGGCGTTGAAAGTGAATACAGGAGTAAGATACGGCTGCCCATTATCACCAATGATATTCCTAATTGTGGTGGACTGGATTATGCGTCAAACTGTGTGTGTGGAGTGAGAAGACAGGAATGCGTTGGACCGATGAGAAAACTCTAGAAGATCTGGATTTCACAGATGATATATGTCTAATGTCACACAAACTCGAAGACTTACAGGCAAAAACCAACAAAACTGGCTAGAGAAGACGGCAGTCAGCGGAGATAGGACTGTAGGCGAACATAGTGAAGACAGAGGGGATGAAGATAACTAATGAACCACAACGACAGAGATTTGACAGACGTCACTTCCTTCATTTATCTGGCCAGGAAGCATCGTTTTAGCCACAGGCAAACGGTACGGATGAAGATTTCAAAGCCAGTCTGAATCGGAGATGCAAGATACGCCTTCATCAACCTGAAACCACTTTGGAAATCTTCTACACTAACTCAGCCGGTATAAAGAACAAGATTCGTATTTTCAGCATAAATGTGAAGTTGGTCCTTCTATACGAGTCAGAAACTTGGCGAAAGCTTCACCAAAATAATTTCCAATAAGTTACAGACTTATATCAACAGCTGCCCACTTCGCTGACTCCACAGTGAAAATCAAATGGCCAGGAAGAATTAGCAGCAAGAAACTTTGGGGAACAAACCAACCAAAAACCGACCACCCAAAAAATATGCAGGGGAAAATTGAGATGGATAAGGCGTACATTGAGGAAACCGTCGAATTACATCATGAGCCAGGCCATTGCTCGAGTGGAATCCAAATGGTGACATGGAGTAAATCATGCGTGGAGGAGATGAAAGATTATGGTCACTCGTGGAACCAGCTGAAGAGGATAGCGACAAATAGAACAAAGTGGAGATGTGTTGTTGAAGCCAGTCCTCTCTTCCATTCGGAACCCAAGGGAACAATATAATTTAAGTAGAATTCCACTATCTGACAGCCGATTTCAAGAAAACAAAATCAGAAAGAATTTTCTCTTGTTTATCTTGTAACAGCCAAAAAAGATTATGACCCTGTTTTATTATTATTATTATTGTTTCCTTTAATTCCTATAGGAACTTAGGGCTTCAGCTGCACATGCCCATTGCGTTCGGTTGCCGCAAACATTTTTACCGAACTCTACGTCTGCCCACATGCTGACATCTCCCACTAGCACCACCTCCTCAGTGTCACTCTCACACTGACGACCAACTTGCCACTTCCCGTTTGGGTTCCAATCAAAGGCCTGTCTAGGGATGTCACTTGATGGTTTTCTCAGAGTATGGCCAATCTAAATCCATTTCTTCCTGCAGATTTGTTACAAAAATGATTCCAGCTAGGTTGGTTCGCTCACAGAGATCCCTCCCTGTTTCTGGCCGGCCATCTGATCTTGCGCGGAGTATTGAGCAAAGACAGCTGTTGATGAAGGTTTGTAGTTTGTTCTAAGTGCCCTTCGTCACGCGTTGGCCAAGTCTCTAATCCGCATAGCAGCACTGACTTCACATTGGAGTTGAAAATCCGGATCTTATTTCTCATGATGAGTGCTGTTGATCTCCACACAGACTTGAGAGTAATGAAAGCTTGCCTTTCTTTCCCGATCCTCGCTTTGATGATGTCCTCATAAGTTCTGTCCACCTGTAGTTGAAACGATGCTTCCCAGGTGGGTAGGTAGGTGAAGGAGGCTGCTTATTTCGGATTCTTCCCATTTATGCTGATTATTGTCTGTTGTTGTTGCTGTTGCAGCTGCTGTTGGCCAGGAATCTTCATCACCTCTGTTTTTTCTATGTTCACCTAACCCTGTTTTAGGAATCGTTAAACTATGGACGGTCCCATTAAATTGTACATTGATGACTGAATTTCATTCAGTAGTATGTAATCTAACTATTCGGTTTTTATCTAAGATGAATAAAAAATCAATAATGCGTAGAATTAAATTTTCTTTTAAACTAACCTGACGTATATCATCAATTTCTTTTTCAAATTGTTCTTTCTCTTTATTCTGTTGTCTTTTGTCTTGAGATTTATTATACTGAATGGAAATGAAATACAATGAATAGTGAATACAGTAATATGACGAATATTAAAGTTCATACATCAGTTCCTCTTGAAAGATTTGGGCAGAGAAAGAACAAACACTGGTGCTGGAATAGCATGGACCCATTACGCTTTTGGTTCAGCAATAGAATGCTCATCAATCACCTAAACGACCCAGGATTCGATCCCCAGGCGATGCACTCCGAAACGTAGCTTAGCCGACAGCAAGACAGGTAAACACGGAAGGTTGGGCGTGTGGCTAGCAACTTTACCCTGTAAACAAAGGATAACGCCAGTGCTAGCGAAAATTTAAAGCTCAAATCATGAGGCCCTCCCATGTTCCACTCGGAACGCAAAGTAATAACAATAAATAATGCAACCATTGTATTAGATGGTTGGAGGTAATCATCAAAAAGCCTTCGACCCAGGTTTCATGCTAGTTGGCACTCATCAGTCAGCAAGGCATATCTGCAACCTTGAGGGAACTCATATCTATCCTGAGATTCGAACTCGCATCACCCAGTGCCACCTGCAGTCAGAGATGTTACCACTGAGCTATTCAGGCTCGTGATTGGCCTCCTGTAGGACTATATTGGATACTAGTAGCTGACTAGTGTGATGTGCCTAGTCCTTTCTTTGGTGCAGACTGAATTCCAGTCATCTAATATAATCAAATCAATGTGCACCAGGACATATATATATATATGCAATGCATAAACATTTCCTTAAAGTTCATCACCAAAGTTCCTTGCAGCTTATTCTTTCTGCCAATGTAATCTTCCTTATCAAACTAGTGAAGGTAGTTGTTGATGGGAGTCTACGGTACCTGTTGGAAATACTATTTGTGGTAAGCGTGCTCATTCCCTAAGCCATATTGAGGCACTGGCTGAATTGATATTAGTGTTTCAAATTGATATCATTTTCCTTGCGCTAAATACTGTAGGTAGCTGCACTGATTTCAGAATAAGCCAACCCTATCCTCGTTTCTCAACATTAGCTGGCTTTAAGCATTATTACTCAAGCCGCTTTGGCCTACAAATAAGGTCGACATCTCAGGTTTCATGATAAGAATTCCAGTTATGGTGGTGTCGGTGGCACAGTGGTTAGGACTCTCGCCGACCATGTACCTGGTCCGGGGTTCGATCCCCTGCCGACGCACTCCTGATATCTATGGTCGGCCTGCAAAATTTGGGCTATCGATATTACATGCTGAAAATTCCATACCCGTACCGAAAAATACGGTGTGGAATCAGGCTGTAATCAAAAAAATCTAAGACAACAACTATTCCTAGACTTATCGATTTATCTGCCCTCTTTACCTGGAACTTTCCATCCAACCTCAGTATTACTCATTCTGTGATTCGACTACACGTGAAGTCTATCAGGGTTAGAAATTTGTAGTCTCTTTATTATTCATTAATTTCTTTACCTTTCGAAAGGGAACATAGCGCTTCAAGCTTTTCAGAGCTTCGGTAGTGGTGGGATCCCTAGCCTCACATCCAATCTTCTCTGTCTTCTGGGGTGTTTCTTTTTTATTCTTATACGTTCCCACAAGGAACATACGGGGCTTCAAGCTGGAGGCTTGATGTTTCGGTAATAGTGGTATCTATTCCTATGGGATGTGCGTCGGTGGCATAGCGGTTAGGACGCTCGCCACCCGCGCACATGGTCCGGGGTTCGATCCCCGGCCGGCGCACTCCTTTACCTCGTTGAGCCAGAATTGAAGCTGGTGAAGAGGAAAGGTTGGGCATGAGGCTAGCAACCCCATCCTGTAAAATAAACACTGTTACAGAAACTTCAAGCCTCTAGCTTGAAGCCCTATGTTCCACTGGGAACGTGAAGGAATAAACAAAAAAATTCCTATGGGATGGGGTTGTTAGCCTCATGCCCAACCTTCCCTGTTTATCACTTGTATTACTGGCTTAGCGAGGTAAAGGCGTGCGTTGGTGGCCGGGCATCGAACCCTGGACCACATGCGTGGTCAGTGAGCATTCTACCTCTGTGCCACCAACGCACAAGGGTCATAGGGTCATACATGTACATCGACTGATATTGTTAGTAAGCAGTACTTACCTTCATATGTAATGCATCAATGGTTGTATCTTTTTCAGCTAATTGATTTTTTATCTGACTTAATTCTTTATTTAATCTACACATTTGTATATCTTTATTGGATAAATCTTTTTGTAGTTGTGTTACAAGTCCACTAAGGATTTGACGTTCTCTACGTACTTTTTCTAGCAATTGTACATCAGTTACATCATTATTACTATTAGTTTTACACTCTTGATCATTGACTAATACATCAGAATTGTTTGAATCAATTGATTTATTTGTGCATAATTTAATTTGTGAAGGTGTTGAACCAGGCCGTATTCTGATTGGATGATTCTCTTGTGGTTGTTGTGGTGGTTGCTGTAGTTGTTGGACGTGATATGGAATTTGATTGGTTGGTGAAAACGTATGTTGTATTATATCCGTTTGTGAATTATTATCAATTAAAGATGGTAATGTTGGCTGAGATGGGAATTGTTGACTTCTAGCTGTTAGATTTTGTGCATAATTACCTGATTGATGAAATAATTTATTAATATGATTCATTTGAGATATTTGATTTTGTAAATGTTTTATCAAAATGTCTTTTTGTGTACTGATAGCTTCCAATGGGGCAAGACGATTGATTTGTTCTTGTAAGTGTTGGATGAATTTATCCTACATTTAAACAAATCAAAAAAAGGTCAACGTGACAACATCTGACTCATAGGACAGTATTATTTCAGACTGATAAGCTGTAGAATCCGTAACCTCCGTTTCGCCCTATTTGGGACCCATCAACTGGATGTACAGGCACACCCAGTCAGTGATGGTGTTGCCAATGGGACTCAGACTCACCACACATTGTTTCAAACAATTTAACATTAAACACCAGGCAAACAATCTACGAGGGATATTTTAGTCTGTTGAAATCAACATTATGTTATATAATAGAATTTTAGATTTTCCCGTCGATTGATTGGACCGAAGTGCTCCGTCTCAGGTTGACATGTCGGCTTCTAGTGCAGATGCTTCAACGATGTCTGGGCATGTAATTAGAATTTAATTGGTGGATGGTGACTAGCACAAGGAATCCAGGGTGTGCATTTCGTCCTGTTTTGGAGTCGTCAGATGGATGTACCTGCATTGCCCAGTGAGGTAAATCCATTGCTAGTCAACATCCACCATTTAAATTCTAACAACATTATGTTAGTCAGTTACTCACTGAGAAAAAGGTGTATCCAGTTGACGAGTCCCAAGCAGGAGAGGATATGCGTCTTGGATTCTACTGTTAGTTACCACCAACTACGTATCAACATGTCAGTCTCAAAACATGCTCGAAGCATCCATACCGAGAGTCGATGTGTCAGTGTCATTATAGTCAAGTATAGTCAATCAACAGTGAATTCGAAATAATAATTTCATTTCATATAGGATGATATTATGATGATGATCAAGGATGGATATGAGTGTGGAACAAACGCGATTGTAATTATTATCATTTCCTCGGGTTCCGAATGGAACATAAGGCTTCAGCAGCGAACTGACGTTTCACTGTGTTCTCTGTCGTCCTTTTTAGCTAACCCCACTATTGGCCATAAGCTTACATCTCCTCCTCATGCCATATCCTCCATATCATCTTTAGATGCCCAAATCTTTGCTTCCCATTCAAGTTCCACTCGAGGGCTTGGCATGCGATGTCACCCAGTGGTCTTCCCAGCGTGCGTTCAATTCACTTCCATCTCCTTTGGCAGATTTGATGAGCAATAGGTTCTTAAATGACTCGTTCCCAGATTTTCTTGTTGTTAATTCTTTCCAGCCATCTCAACTGCAGTTTTGAGACGGAGGAGGCAGCCGCTGATAGGAATGCTTCCCATTATGTGCCAATTTCCCGAAACATACAGAAGAACTTACCTGACATTAATGTTGAAGATTCGGATCTTGTTGCTTGTGATGAGTGTAGCAGATTTCCCTACTGGTTTTGGAGTAATGAAGATCTGTCTTGTGATGGCGTCTAAAAAATCAGAGATCATGAATATATGTAGGGTTTCTTGATATTTTTATATTCATAGCCGGTGTTTGTTGAACTTTATCCTACCTAGCTACTATTTTCCATCGAGGAGATGTTTTACAGTCTGAAATGTGTGTCTTGACCAGTAAAGTCAATGAATAAAGGTAGTTTAGCCGGCTGAAACAAATATGCTATAACAATATTAGATGGTTGGATGCAATCAGCTGGAAGCCTTTGACCTAGGCTTCGTGCTAGTTGCCACTCACCAGTCAGCAAGGCGTATCTCCATCCTTGAAGGAACTGATGTCCCTTCGAAAATTTGAACCCGTATCACCCAGTGCCGCAGTCAGAGACGTCACCACTGAGCTATTCGGGTCCGTAACTAACCTCCTTCCTGTCGATTGCCTCCAACCATCTTATATCATCAAATCAATGTGCACCATGATGACAAGCTACCTAGAATGGTGGCCAGATTAAACACCTGACTGATAGAATTTAGTCTGCACCAAAGAAAGGACTAGACACATCACACTAGTTACTAGTGTCCAATCAAAAGACCAATGTCCAATTAAAGTATACTATAACAATCCTTAATGAGTTGTGCATATACGACTGACGTGTTCGTATACAAAGTTTTGATTCATTTTCGGGTTTCCCTAAGATTTTGACGAAATTTGATGTAGATTAGTTAGTGACAGTCATAGAAGGCTGTATCGTGAATTTTACAGGCCACTGAACTGAAACCAAGTGGCTGTATGGTAGATAGACTGTCTGCTTAACTTGAAGATCTTAGGCTGAATCTCTAGAGGGTCTGTGTTAACTAAGACATTGAATCATTTCCGGGAATTAGAGCTGGTTCCGTTAGGCTGGTGTAAATCATGGATTATCCCAGTCTATAAGAAGGAAAACAAGTTTCCTCGTGGTAATCATAGGAGGATAAGCTTGAATAATATAGTATATAAAGTTCTAGGCTTAATAATCATGAGTAGACGAAGAGGTGCTCAGGAGGAACAAACATGAGAGAACCAGGCAGGTTTTATACCAGGAAGATGGTGTATCGATCATATCTTCACCTTTCGACAGATTCTAGAACATAGGCATACTTACCGGCGTCCAACAGTATTCATATTTCTTGACCTAAATGCGGCATTCGATACCGCCTTCTGAGAGGTACTATGGCGATGTTTGGCTGTGAAGGGAATGCTTAGAAAATACATTAGACTGATCAAGGCACTCTACTTGAACTCATACAGTCAGCCAGATGAGAGCTTGCGGTGAGTTGTCATCTGAAATGGTGACAGCCAGTGGTGTCCATCAGGGATGCCCACTGTCTCTATTTCTGCTTAATTTCATCATAGACGTGCTAATGCACTTAGCCTTAAATTACCTCACAGACTCAGAGATTGACTTGTTATCAAGGAAATAATCTCGTTGACTTGGAATATGCGGATGATCTACTCCTGCTCCTAGTTTGTGAAGACGCTGATCAAATCAAGAGTCTTCGGAACACCTTGAACACAAATATTCTAATTTGTGGCATGCTATTTGCTGCTGTCAAATATAAGGTGATGCTACAAGACTGGACTACATCAACTCCTAGCTTAAAGGTAAAGAGTGAAGGGGCAGGGCGTATTGACCACTTCGTTTATTTGAGAAGTTCCGTCAGCCATAACATACTGATTGCTGACGAAATCTCAGCAATGGTACAACTCACTTCACCTCAGGCACAGATAGGATCAAAGGATGATCACATGTGATAACTTGGTCACATGTTAAAAGGACGTGTGTACTGCGCATCAGTCCGCTCCATCCTCCTTTACGGCTTTAAGATATGGCCATTGAAAGCGGGAGATATGCCAAGGCTAGCTGTCTTTGACCGTAGATATTTGTGTTTCATTTCCCATTTCAACTGGCTTGATATCGTGATTAATGTTGTGGTTAAGCGTACAGCGTTAGGTAAGGAGGAGAAGTTAATCAATAAGGTTGTGCAGCTTTATCCGTTGAGATGACTAGGACACGTGTGGCACATAACAAGCCACCGTCTTTCCCGGCGACCAGTGTGAACTTACAACACATTAGGTTGGAAAAGAGTTAGGAATGATCAAACCTAAACCTGTCACAAATCAATGAACTGCGTGACTGTTAGTTTGAGAGACGTAGAGAGGTGATGGAGTTTGGATGGGGCTCTCGGCGATTGTAAGAACCAATGGTTGGTGACTTTTAGTGATATTGCTTAAGATTGTTTTCAGTGGTGCAGATGCATTCACCCCGTACGATCTACCTTATCCTTTCAACTCTCATGTTTTACCACGTTACAATTCTTTTTCCCTCACACTTCTGCTTATTACAGTTTTTTGAGATCCTTTCTTGCTTTCTTTTCTCCAACTTTGTATGCTACATGAAGTACGACCGTTCAAATCGCCGCACTTTACACCATTAAATCACTAAACTTCGATAACACTTTAACTGCAGTGTTTATCAGGGTGATGGTAAAAATACACTACTTAACATAAAGTGGAGAGAATCAAACAAGCCCTAGATAAAAAACTTCGACCGGAACAAGCTGGATTCAGGAGAAACAAGTCATGCATTGATCAGATCACCACATTACAGATCATCATTTAACAAAGCTTCGAGTGGCAGTCACCTCTCTATCTCAACTTCATCGACTTTGAAAAGGCCTTTGACAGCGTCGATTTAGAGGTGATTTGGCAACTACTTCGCTACTATGAGGTGCTACCGACAATTATACATCTCATTCAACAGCTGTACGACAAAGCTGCACGCCAAATAATCCACAACGAGAAACTTACAGAACCCTTCGAAGTGAGGACAGGAGTAAGACAAGCTGGCTGCCTATTATCGCCAATGATTTTCCTGATTGTAGTAGATTGGATAATGCGAAAAAGAGCGGGGAATGAGGAAACAGGCATAAAATACTACTCGCACAAAAAACTTAGAGGATCTGGACTTCGCCGATAATATATGCCTGATTTCCCACAAACTGGAAGATTTAGAAGCGACAACAAGTTGGTAGAAGAAGCGTCAAAGATAGAACTTCACTTCAGGTGAACATAGATAAAACAGATGTGATGAAAATTCCTGGGCAACACCACCAATAGCAACAACAACAACTGACAACAATCAGCATAAATGGGAGGAACATGAAAGAAACAACCTCTTTTACCTACCTGAGAAGCATCGTTTCAACTACAGGCGGAACTGACGAAGATATCAAAGCAAGACAAGCTTTCACTACTCTCAAGCCTGAGTTGAGGTCAACAGCACTCAGCATCAAAAATAAGATCCGAATTTTCAACTCCAATGTGAAGTCAATGCTACTATACGGATCAGAGACTTGGCCAGCGAGTCATAAAGAGCTTCTCAAACAAACTACACACCTTCATTAACAGTTGTCTTCGCTCAATACCACTCAAGATCAGATGGCCTGCCAGAAAAGATCAGCAACAGAGATCTCTGGTAATGAGCCAACCAACCAGGAACCAATTGTGAAACAAATATGCAGGAAGAAATGGAGATGGATTGGTCATACTCTGAGAAAACAAACCATCAAGTGACATCACTAGACAAGCCCTTGAGTGGAACCCGAAAGGGAAGCGGCGAGTTGGTTGTCAGTGGAAGGGTGACTTGGAAGAGGTCATGTGAAGAGGAGATGAAAGCGTGTGGGCAGACTTGGAGCCAGGTGAAAACTCTCATAGAGAACCGAACGCAATGGAGACGTGCAGCTGAATCCCTATGTTCCTCTAGGAATTAAAGGAAATAATAATAATGATAATAATAACATAAAGTGAGCTGACAGTATACAGCGATTTAATTAGTTAGTGAGTATGATACTCAGAGGATTGGGTGAGTGAATTACGATTCCACTGTATGTGAATAATCGTGTTTAGCGACATTCTGTATACTGCTAACCCATAAAGTGTATTATCTAGCTAAAATGAAACAATGTACAACAACAATACAACTAAAATACGATTACATAGTGTAATAAGCAAAAATTCTGATCACTATTAGCTTACTTTCTCATCTGAATTTACATCTCTTTTCAGCGTTTCATTCATTGACAAATTGGGAGAAAGACTCGTTTGAGAATTATCTAAAAGTAAGGGAATTTTTATAAACAGTTAAAATCTATGTATGTGTCCAAACCAAGTACACTTTAAACAGTTTGAAACAAATTTGGGCATTGGGTATATGATATTCATTATAATAAAGGTTAATTTTTGTATTTCCCAATGAATGAAAAACAAAACGATATTGTTGTTTTTACTGATGTTTCGCTATTTAATGCTGCTGCTAATAGCTTTATCAAAGTAGGAGTATTAAACCAGAATTTACAAAATCCACTCAGCATACATATATAACAAAGAGTTAAGAGGTGAGAAAATAGACTTAGGTCAAGTTAAAAGGACATATTGAAGGTCGAAATAACTATGAAGATCACTAAACCAAATAACAGAGGTAATAGTACATCTGGTATGGTATCAAATAAAGTTTACTAACTTGATCATCGTTGCTCAGCATGGGGTCATTTTTAGTTGCCAAATTGGTTAAATGGTAAAGATAACAAAACCAAGTGTAGATTGCTGAATTTGATGTGTGTAAAATTATAAAAGCGATGTGTGTTTATATAATGTTACTGCTTATCACATTCGTGTTGATTTTGTCACTTCATGGGGAGGGGGCTGTCGTAACCAGGTCAGATTCTGTTTTAGTCCATTATTCCTATTCAGACAAATTGGATTCCATTTGATATGAAGTGCTTCTGATGATGTTAGACGTTCTTTGTGATTTCTGAAATGCTTTTTCTGGATGACGATTTCAATATTGTCAAAATCAATTCTGTGGTCTGATTCTATAGCATCGCGTGTAGACGAGCTATAGCTGATTATTTTTCAAACTTTTCTAGTTCACTACCTAGATTTCTTGTTGATTGAAGAGATGCTCTACGGTGTTGATTTCTTCTGATTTTGATTCCCGTCTGGTGATGTTTGTCCAATGTATACCACATCACATTCCAAGCATTTTATTTCATAGTTATTTTGACCTTCAATATGTCCTTTTAACTTGACTTAAGTCCATTTTCTCACCTCTTAACTCTTTGTTATATATATGCTGAGTTTTTGTAAATTCTGGTTTAATACTACTACTTTGATAAAGCTATTAGTGGCATTAAATAGTGAGACGTCAGTAAAAACAATATCGCTTTGTTTTTCATTCATTGGGAAATACAAGAAAACTTTTATTATAGTTAAAGTCTATATCATGGATTGATCTTTCAATAATGATAGTAAACCGATAAATACCTTCGAGGGAAAATAATTCCTATATTTTACTGGGTACTATCACGACATGTTGGTGGGTCTATTTGAGATAGTTTCGTATTGGCAAACGAGTATTTTGAAGGTAAACAACTAATTTCCAAAACATTAGATGTCTCAGTCTAGATCCCAAACTGACACAGGGTACAGCACCGCTGAAAAAAACGAGTTACTGAACAGGTATCTAGTCCTAGTTTGATACTCCTAAGTAGTGCATACGCACGACTTTCGTCAGCTATCTAAGCCAGGACTTTCAGGTTACGAGGCAAGCGACTTGACCATTCAACCAGTGAGTACGAATCCCATGGCTTATGAATTTTTTCGATCCATGATGCATAGTGCCACAGCCACTCCTCGATGTGTACTTCTAAAGACTTTAGAATTAGGGCGAAACTGGTACTGCTTGGTTTTCAGGGGTTGTCTGAGTGATTTTAGTTCGTGTAATGACTTGAAATTCATCAAATTCTTTGAAAATAGAGCTTCAGCACATTGAAAGTCTATCGTCTTTTAAATTCAAAGTAGACACGTCGCTAAACAGTCGAATGTTTTTGTGTTATTAAAAGGTTTGGGTTAGAGAACAAGAAGAGACTTGGTTGGGATGAAATTCTCAGTCATATTCAAGACCAGTGTATATCTGCTTTAATAAATACGACTGATCAATGTTTGTAGAAGGTGAAACTTATGAATTTTAGCATTACAATATATGACTGTAATTTATGGCCATTTCATCAAGGAATAAACATGGGATTGTCCAGTGTAAGTTTCCAAACATATGACAGCATTGAAAGACAAAAGTTAACACAAAGTTTACTTTTTTCACTGTGGTTAACAGTGCTTGAAAGTTTAAATGGTTGTATTTCTAATATTGTAATACCTTGCCGGTGTGTGTCATATGTAAGGCATACCACAGAATCAATCATATACTGGCGGGAAGCAGATGAAGCGAAGTATTGCGTGATGAATGAAATTAGGTACTACTCAAAAATCGCCTGCATTCCAATGCAGTTAGCAATGCGCTACACCTATTGTATGTCAACCTAACACCGACAAATCATCGAAGTTTTATAGCCTTGAAAAATATTTAGGTGAAATAACGGTACAATCTAAGACTTGACACATCTAGAAGAAATTATATCACAGGATCGAGTACACCTGCAGGTATGGAAAGTGTACTGTATGAGATTAAAACACAACTTCCAGTAGTTATTACAGAATGCTTGATATGTTTATCTCTTTATATAGATATAAGGTTTAGGAATTAACTGGCTATGATAGTATATAATTACATTGACATAGGCATGATAGAAAGTAAAATAACAAGTGGGGATAAATGACTCCCTCAAAGCAATGAATAACTTAGTCAAACTCATAAACCAACACTACAATTACCAAAAAAATTATTAAACAGCTTACTCCATCCTGAAAACTTGTGAAAAGGAGTAAAACATATCTACTAATTCTATGAGAAGTAACAATTTCACTGACCTCTCCTTCATCAAAAAGTATTATCACTTAATCACAATAACCAAAACTAAATTAGTCATACTTTCAGAGAATTCCTGTTAAATGCAAATAGTATTTTTATGAATGGATTTGAAACAATTGTCCAAAATTATCAGGATATGTATAAAACTGCTAACGCTCGGTTATGGCCCAACTAGATATTCTGTAATGCTACTGAGGACAACTGAGAGTCCAAGAGTGTTTAATCACTTAAATTAATGAAAAAACTATATGGACGACCTATCACGCACATTCATTCAGTAGCAGGGTCATAAATTTAGTAAAGACTGAGTCCAAATAATATGAACAAACTGAAATTAACCAGCTTTCAAATCAGTGAAAAGTTTTTAAGGTCAATTTAGAAACCCTGAATATTACCATTTAGCAAATGCAATGCAAACTTTAAATATTCCCCGGCATAGGTAAACTGAGAAATGTTAGTTCATTGCCGGTTAGATTACACAATTATCAAGGGTGATTATCTTAGGGTCAATATAAAATTGTTATATAACGTTTTGTAGTGAAAGTAACAACCTGGCGCACTTGCTTTCATATAATAAGCAGGGTTTTCTTGGCTGCTATTACAAATATTCGCTGTTCTCGAAGATGGTCTGTCTTCGTAATAATTTTTGTCAGATTCTCTGCAAGAGAAGGTACTCATTTTGTTGCCTATAGATAGCATTGGTGTAAAATGACAAGTATCGGCTTTTGATACAAGCCTTGGGAGATTTATTTGACTGGCATCTGAATTATTGCACACTTTGATCCACGGAGGAATTTTCCCTGCGTATCCATCGGGAATCACCAGAAGCTTATTTAAAGTTTTATCTTGACTGTCCACATCAACTGGTTGGGTACCTGTGAAAGACTTTTAATCGTTCGTATAGTATATAATGGAAAAAACCTCTCGTAAGTTTCTGTCAGGAGATGTTACTTCGTATATTGTTGAACAACATCCAAATCTAATTTTATCGCCAACTGACAAGCGGACAACTTCACCATCAATATTATGGTCATTTACAAATGTCCCCTTTAATTATATATATCATTTACCTATGTACACCATACCTTACGAGATGATAAATCACGAAGTGTTAGCAATCCAGTTGAGGGATCTTGCTCTATGACTGCATGTTGTGGATCAATAGTGGGATTCTGTTATGGTAAATATCAGTACTAATTCTTACATCAATAATTATGTCACATCCGTTTCTACCAATAGTTGTAATCCTCGGACAAATAGGATAAGCCCACTTCATGGTTTTAACTGAAAGAAACATATTTCAGGAGTGGATGTCGGGCATAACTGTGGTTACGAGCAATAGTTATTCCTGTCTTAAATTTTCCAGTTTAAAAATATGACAGTAGTTCCTTGAGCTGTTACTATGCTGTAGTTTGACTTTGATGTATTAAAACAGTTTGAACCTTAGTATTTAATGTACAATAATACTGATGTTAACTGGGGTAGGATAATTTTCGCTTTTTATAGAGATGCGGAGAAGACTATACAGCTGTTAATCACCCGACTTCCAACAAGCTGGTTTTATCCTACCGGTCTCTTTACGCCCATTTGCTGGTCGTTGGAGGTGTCATTCCTTGTATTCACTGGCTTTCTGGGTGGTTAGTCGATAGACTGGTAATGGCAATGGCCGTTAGATATTAGCCAAATTTAAGGGGCATTTATAGTGTGTTAAAAATACAGAAGTACCATAGACAGAGACAGCTGTTATGTTGTAGCGGTAAATAATTCCCCAAAATTATTAACCACAGCAATCATCACTCAACATTGGATGCTGACCATCACTGTTTAAGTCGACTTGTTTAGCTGAAGGCTTACGGTCAAGCATCCCCGCCATTTGGTGCTCCGTCGTGTCACGTGCGTGCACGATTACTAGCTAGCTAAGCATTCATTCCTACCCGCGATTTGGTCCCAAAATATATATCGTATTTGGACGACAAAATCTGGTCTTTTGCTTTACCATTTGGTACTCGAAGAACGAACACTATAGTGGTTGTTGGTATAAGATCTTGCGTTAGTATAATCCGTACAACTCGCGAACGTTCGATACCTACACCCTACTAAAATGTCATTTAGTATAGCAGAAGCGAATAAGGTAGTAAGGATATTTGTATGACGATTGTAATGGTAATATTTTGAAAAGCACCAAACATATTAACATATTCCAGTGTCAGGCAACGAAAGCTGAGTGCTTTAGGAACAACAATAGGAGCATAGTTTCTGAGACAATTAGTAGATTTCTTTAGGTCAATGAGCCTTATTAGTAACGCATCATTTGACGACTACTTCTCCATTTATTTGAGTTCACAGTTGTCTAGATGCAATCGGAATGTTATTGTGCGATTAGAATTTTCCACCAATGGTGCGGTGACAATACCTTTTGCAAATTCATTCCAAGTGACTCAAAATCGAAGCTAAAAATACTAGAAACAACTTAGGTCTTCACACTCTCGTGAGCGATAATTCACAGGCCGTAACGCAGGAACTCATTGTGACCCAATATCATGGTGAGCCTTAGATTTTTTTAAGCAGTGTTCAGATAGTTCAGACATGCCTAAATATAAGATGGGACCTAGTTTTCGCACCTAACCTTAATATGTCTCATTCACAAGACTTGTTATTTGCTTCGTTATGGTTCGTTGTAAGTATTAGTATGTCGATAATAATAGGGGCCGAAGGAAGGCCTATTCTAAGACTTGAGAGGTTGAAGTACACCAGGTTAAGCAGACGCAGATGAAATACCTGCAGAACTCCCTCCCCACGAAGTGAGTTTACAAGTAACAGGAGAAACCCTCTCCGACACTTGCCTACGTCACTTTGCAGTGGGGTAAGTCAGACAACATTATGAGATTATGAAAAATCACATGGGCCGTAACACTTATGTCACAACGTTGAACATGTACACTGGTCTTGTTATTCTGGGTCTATCGTCTCTAAGCCCCTAACTTTAATTCCATTGAGAAAATTGTTTCTGTCAAGTACTCTCCTTATGTGTTCGTTAAACAGGCTTCACTTCACCGGAAGGAATACTGCAGTTCTTCTAGGATTACGAATTAATAAAGGAAACATGCCCACATGATTGAAAATATCATTTAAGCTTTTATACGCATTGAAACCGAGGCTAGAAAATGCATTTTTACTTCAGTTTGCTCCTCCATGCATATTCCGTTTTCGGCCTCATAAGTGCACACGTTCCCGAAAATTTATCTTTGACCTTTTGCCTCACTCAGTTGCCACAGCCGGGTGAACGAGACTCCAATCCGAACGGTGAGCTGATCGTTATGAGGTGAACAAGATAAGGGAGCCTGCAGATGACACCTGCCCAATATGAGGCTTGCCATAAATTCAGCAGCATTCACTTCCATCGCCAAACATCGTAGGCATCATTTATTCACGTGCACCGCTACCATTCTGTGGAACTTACAACTTAATTGGCGAGGAATTTAACATTAGTTCCGTGTAAAAATTAACCCACTGTTGGTAGTCAGACGATCTGTTCTGTGTTCGCTGCCTGCTTCTGCAAACTAGTACTTTAGAGAGAATAATATTATCTCGACAGAGATCTTTTGTCTCACACTGAATCCCTGATCGTCAGGTAAAAATTTCCAAAGAATCTTTGAATTCTATTTCCCTGGATGACTTGAAGCTCTTGTAGCGCTCTGCGACTTATGATGTGGCTAAATTTTCCGGTTTCCTGACCATGTTAATAGCGTTCACTATACGGAAGTAATGAGAAGGTTTCGTTACTTCTCCGCGTGATATATCACAATTCCTTTTTATTCTACGGACGACTTTTTAGTAGGTCTCCCGGCATTTAGTCCTATTCTCTTCCAGATTATTACCCCTCCGATTGAGATTATCTATCATAGTTAGTGTCTACTTGAAGGGTTTCTGTCCTCGCCGCTCTGCATTTACAATATTCGTGTAAGGCGTCGTCATACCATGATACGGTATCTTCATATTTATAAATTGTTAACTGCATTTAGCGGCAGACAGTTAAACTCACATATACTCCAAAACCGACCTTACCGATTCATTGTTCATCCACATTAAACCATCTAAATTAACAGTAACCCATTCCAAGAGTCTGATCTTAATGTCTGCAACAAATCCTAGCAAAAGACGCAAATCAAACAATGCTAATAAGTCCGCAAGAAGTGGTAGAGCAGAATCCAGTGATAGAAAGGGTACTCAGTAGTGGTGATGGGCTAGTGAGGACGGTCGAGGTGAGAACAAGTTGTGGCATTTTGGTGAGAGATATTAGGAAAGTGTGTCTACTGGAAGTTGCTGAGAGTCGAGAGTCAGAGGATGGACCACTTGACGATTTTCCTACTTAGAACCGTCAACGTAAGAGGGGTTGCAGGCGTACTGGTGTAAGTCCTGCGATTCTTCAAAGCAATTACATCAAGACATGGTCTGCAAGGTTGTGTGTACTGTTTCTATATATATGTATATATGGTGTGTCGTATCAATTGGTGTTTTTCTGGATTCACTGTGTATACTTGTTGTTTTCGAATTTTGTTGTGTTGTACAATTTTGTTGAAATTTTCGTCGTGCTTTCTTCCGAAGTTGTTTCGAGTTTTCTACATCTGTGAATGAATTGAATGATGTTAAAGACACCAGATGGGTTGTATGCGCCCGGGAGGCTAGTGCTGAGAATGACATGCACACATAGACAAGGATTAGCTGTGGAATCAATGATTGAGAATGAATGTTCCGATTTCGGCTGTGGTCCCATAGGCCGGGGAGCGAGAGTGTAAACGACTGAGGCTTGCATGTATCACCGTTACTAGGACTGAGGCAGAATGAGTGACAAGTGATAGCAGAGGTAATTGGTATTGAATAGATAAGAGGATGTGCGAAGAGTATCACGGGGTACTGCTATGGTCATGCTGCCTTCTACAAGAGTCGTTCTAGCAAGTGGTGACTGTGCCTTTAACTAAAAGACGTAGGTTTTCGTCGACGAGTAAGATTGTGCCATGGGTATGCCAGTGGTGTGTTGGCTTTGTTGTTTGTTTTCCATTTCAGCTTTGTCCTTGTGGCCCAGGTTCTCGCACTGGCATCCAGGTCAACGTGTATTGGTCGTGATGGAAAAAAGGGATGGATCCCTCTTTTGCTGGGGAGTGTCAATGTAGTTGAAGAATGAACGATCAACTCATGGTTGTTTACTCAAAATCAACTCCATATTTTGGTGGGAGTAACCGATACTGCAGTCATCATTCCATCGTACTCTGTTCGTTGGAAGACGGAGAAATACTATCAGGACTATTATTGTGATTAACTGTCATGATATTTATTCTTAGACTTGGTGTATAACAACCTTATGGTTGGTTCCATATTGGTGCAAGAACAAAGGATTCTCGAGTCACCAATGTGTGTTCTGTTTTTTCGCGTTGGTTATTGCACATTGTTGCTGAATGTCTTCTAAGGACAGCGTTAAGTCCAGTGTAGTTAGACAACTATCGTTCCTATTACACGCGAAACCACAGACGTGGTGTTGATGGGGCAGTAGTTGTTGATATCAGCTATGGTTCCGTATCTATGGATAGGTACAATATAAGACTTCTTCCAGCAGGTATGGTATGTCCCATCGCTTAGTGAACTTGAGTAAAATTTGGGTAGGAATAAATTCATGTCACTTACACCGTTTTTTCAGCAGAATGGAAAATATACCGTTTAGACCAACAAAGTTACTAAGCTTAAGATTTGTGATAGCTTTATCGATCTCTTGTGTAGTGAAAAGTATGCCACTTAGACATTGATCTGTTTTACGCAGAAAATCCACAACTTGATCGTCTTCCACTGTGTACAGTGTGGCAGTGATCTTGCTGAACATTTCACATATCCAGTGGCACTCTTGTGAGCAAAGTAATCTAGGAATATCACTTTCGGATAGGCTGTTTGGAGTTTACTTACCTACTTTTGAAAAGTTTGGCAATTTATCCTGATCATTCATTCCAAAACTGATTAACCAGGGATATATGTTTTAGGACTATACTGCCTATCTATACATGCAGTAGAGGGAAATCCATCCTGATGCCAAATAAATCCGCAGGAGCTTCTGATAGGACATGCTTATTTCACTTATTTATAGCTCCATACGGACTAGGATCTTCCAGCCGCAGACATTTCGTAGGTCGTTTCTGGGTCTTAAAATAATTTGCTTACAAGTATTTGTTTCCAGAGTGGAAAATATAAGGTAAGTAAGGATCCGTAACTTTAAGCGAACCTAGGAATGCTAAACTGAGGCCGCGCCTCAGTTGTCCCAATGAGAGTGAAGGTTAAGAAAGTCTCTCCTTCTTTAAGTTTTAACTATCAGTTAATCAACTGGGTCTCAGTTCTCCGGAATCCTTTTGGTGCGAACTTGCTGCCTGGATTCCATATTCCACATGAAGCTGTATGTATGCTATATACAGCATACGGAACATACCAGGGTCAAAGCTCACATAGCCCTCAACGCTAAAACCCTTCAAGGCGTTCATCCACAGTTAGCTGAGGTTGCCTGGTCGTGTCTCACAACCACTGCTGAACCCTCCTAGTCAAACTAAGTGAGGCTGATTACTGATAAGTTGCACATGTTGCTGTGAACAACATACATAGGTACAAGCCTGACTGTACTGGTTTCCAAGAAACAGATGTCTCACTATCCAACTAGCAGACATAGATCTTGCAACTCATTTAAATCACTATCATTTCCGGAAACCTCTAGAGTTTCTCATCAGCTCGCAACAGACAGAATGATTCAGTCATTGGTGTAATCTCATTTACACATAATAGGAACATGGCACAGAATATCGCTTTGAGTTATCCCACTTTAATTAACTACCATGGTGGCAAAACGGCACTATCTTTTACTATGCCTTCAATACAGAAAGAAGTCTTTCCTTCAGCGGTCTACGGTTTGGTCAGTCCAAAATTATATTACTTTGTCAAGAGACTCGGGTGGAAAACACCGTCGGAAGAAAAGGTTAATCGAGCCTTTATCAACTATGCGGTTGACATAAGATTAGCGCATGCTCGAAGAGACATTTAGGAAAATCCTGTAAGTTCCCATTGAGGAGCCATTCACATGTCTTCATGGGTTGTTAAGTCAGTGCCTTTGTCTGTTTTCTGACCTGCTATTTTGGCAGAAATCGTGCAGTCTAATAGTGATTAAGAGGTTTTATTACTCATTTTTTCCGCTAAAGAAGTGTCATGATGAATCCATTTACCCACAGAGGGCGATTTGTTGGTTTCCCAGGAGTTCTCTATGATATAAACTCAAATACGACCATTCCGTGGCTTCGAAGGCACAGCGGTAGAATGCTCGCCAACCAACGACGGATTTGGTCCGGGGTTCAAATCCCTGCCAACCCACTCCTTTACCTCATTAAGCCAGTAATATGACCAGTAAAGAGGGAAGGTTGGGCATGAGGCTAGCAACCCCATTCTGTAAAAACAAACTCTGCTACAGAAACTTCAAGCCTGTAGATTTAAGTCCTATGTTCCATTGGAACGTGAAGGAATAAAACACCAACCATTACGAGTGCACTTTAAACTTTATTCAACGTATCATAAATGGACAAGTCACCACTGAATCACTAGTGCATGGGTGGGGTCTAGAAAGCTAGTCAGATACGCTGCTTGAACGACTTCGAGCTCCTTTTCTGGTTGGACTCAATTAGGAATTGCTACTATGGTTACTTTTAGGCAACATATTCTGCTGGACCTGAGCTTTGAAAGTACTACCTTCTGACTCTTCGGCCTGGCCCACCTAACCTGGTGGCTGGAATGCTTTTAACACCGTCCCAACTAGTGGGGGCGGAACATGGTAGTTACTGTTACTCAAGGATACGTTGGTTACTATGAAGAAAATATGAGGGTGTGTAGTTGCACCACAAGACAGAAACTGCACCACTGTCAATTGCAAATCCAATTGTGTCCAGTATGATTCATCCTGGACAGATAAACAAATTCATCGTTGGAGGCGAAACGACTGAGGTGTGATTGAACTGACGAATTTCTGCGATTTCATTCACCCTAGTATCTGCTATATCATGCCAAACGCTAGGGGTGGCCTGTGGTTGATCTCAGACAGTGACTATACGGTATGTTCAGTGTCAGCTAGATTGGAGTAAACAGGTTGCCTTTGTTTTCTGCATCGCGCTCTGGCACTGAGTTCAGAAGAAACGGCCCTAATTAAGGGCGAAGCATTTGTTGCCCAAGACGTGTTCACCGAAGGTGTTTCCATATGATTAAGAGCAGTTTGCCGCCGAACTCATTGCTACTACAAGGAGGGGAAAGAACCACTCAGCCTACATAGGGTGCATTAAAGCCGTACAGAACGTAACAGTTGCGAAATCTACCTTAATGTATATATATTTATTCCTATCTATGTCTAATGTGATCGCCAACGAAGTCGCTATACTGACAATGCGGACTTCGTCTTAATACTTCAGTAGGAGGGCTGTAGGTCGAAGCACTAGCCTCACAACTAACCAGCTTGTAGATTCCTCTGCTGTCAGCTGTGGCCTTTCAGGGATCACTGTGGAGAAATTCATTAATATGAAGAATAACTCCACCGTCGTTATGACCATTTACAGTATTGCCACTTATATGGCTAATCCCTGACAGTTTGTGAGTCTAATCCAAATGGCGACAATCTATGCTTCAGTGACAGCAGCAGTAACTGGATCTAGTCAATCTACTGAAACATCTATCTTTTTGAATGTATTACTAGTACTTCTTTTGTTTTTATGGATGGAATTAAGGCCCTTTACAAGGTACGGCCTACACACAGGTCTTAGAAGTAGTTGTTTAGAGGACCTTACTGTCCAAAATCAAAAAAGATTGTACTCTTATCTCTGCCTTTGCATCTAGCTTCTTCTTGTGCTGGCGATTCTGCCTGTTAAACATGTCCTACAAAGGCCAGTCTGGTCTAAAAAATATATCCGTTCGTTGGTTTTTGGTGAGGTACCTGACAAACGACTTTGTTGTCTAGATATCCTAAGAAAGTAGACATGCTGTGCACATCTAAGGCGATGGAAATCTTAAGCGCCGCTTAACCCGGCACATATATTATAATTCACGTACGAAAGTTGTTACAATGCGTACCTTCACCAGGAAATGAAAATCTAGGTCTACCATACTTATCAAATGGACCAACCGAGATGAATACCACACGGAAGAATAATCTGCTCACAAACAATGAAAAACCTATACAAATCCAACAGATGTATACACAAGTTCGATTGATTAATACTAAATGAAATTATCATAACAATTCCCTGATATACTGAACAAGAAAAAACTGATGTTTGCGAATAATGTGCAAAATTTCACTCCCTTTGCAAGTAGAGTGCGTCAGCTTACTAATTCCGGCATTCTATCCAATCGCATTAATCTTTCACCCTTACTCTCCCTGGGCTACTGGAAAACGTCTGTCATAATACATAGGACATTTAGGGCTTTCAATATCCAATATATCCAGTGTCGTTTTTACGAGCTAGTATATACCAATTTGATTTCTTTGTGCTCGCCTCTTGATTGTGAGGTATAGGTTCCTGATCTTCGGTAAACTTCTGCGTAGCTCGTCCCACCACTCGACTGTCGTATCTTTGGTTGACTCCAAAAGGAGTAGCGCAGGAATTAATTATATGTGGTTTGTAGCATGAGGTGTGTTAAGACTGTTACTACTGTGAATGGAGTTGATCCTTTCACCCGTTAGTCCTCCGGTATCGTCGTCAAAAGAAAAGAGATAATAATAATTAGTGAAATTATTCAGACTAACAGACAGAAAAAGAATGAGAAAACGTAACAACAGTCAGCTGATTAAATTTGAAGAATAATATGAATGATATACATATATATATGTATAGACCGGTAATAATGATAATAATAATAATAGGTGTAGTTGAAGCTGTCAGGAGAGTAAGATGGGAGAGAATGTAAAGAAGTAAAACGACAAGTCTAATTGTCTACCCTTGAATGGTGTATGTGATTTTAAGGGGAGAGGCCATTTGGATGCATTCCTTGTGTCGCTGCATGGTTGTCCAGCCTTCGCTTAAAGGCGTCCACGGAAAGTGCCATAGCTACATCTGCCGGTAAGGAATTCAAGGGACGGCAAATCCGCAGGGAAAAGAAGTGGGAGCGCACCCAGGTCCTTGCCCTCTGATGAGTTATCCTTCTAGGATTTCCACGAGGGAGCCTATACCTATTCAATGGCAGAACACCTTTGTTTGGGTGATTCTGGTCATTCGCTATTTTGTAGGCAGTAATCAAATCCCCCCTAAGACGACGGTAACTAAGTGTGAATAGGCCTAATTTCTTCAGCCTTTCATCATGCGGTGTATTTCGGAGACCAACCACTCCTTTTGTTGCCCGTCGTTGGGCGCTTTCCAAGAGGTTGGCGTCTCTTCTAAGCAGTGGGGGTGCAATAATATTATGCACTTCAAGGTGTGGTCTGACGTATGTTTTATACAACCTTAGAAAGAGCTCAGGAGTGAGTGCACCTAATTGTCTATGTGTAAAGTGTATGACCGCATATGCCCTCGCTACATCCCCCGTGTAATTTACGCTTGTCTCCATTTTCTCCATTAGAACTAGACCTAAGTCGCGTTCCGACGTTGTGCAGGCTTTCTGTTAGGTTGTTTGCCTCATATCCAAATGACATAGTTATTGATAGATATTTAAGCAGTTGCTCAAGGTGGTGATGTCGGATACCGAGGAGCCTTACCACTTTGTCTTTGTAATTCTCCGAAAGAAACACGAAGTGGCCTCAAAATATGTGCTTATGTGGATATGGAGATTCCACACACCATATTTAGCATTGATCCAGTTGGAAAAAAGGAATGTTAGAAAAGTACTGATCCATAATATGTAGATAAACGACCGCTTACTCTAGCAGTCATTCATTTTTAACATTATTAAGCGCTTTGACATTTTTACCAACTCCAAATTTTGTGTTTAGCTTTCATTTGAAAGAAGGCGCATGTGATAGAATAAAACAATATTGAAAATATCATCTGTATAAAAGTTACTATTTATAGTATCGTAATTGTTTCCACATGGTGTCCTTCAGACTTTACTTTTAATGCACTACCAGTTTTTCGACTTATTTGGTTCGGATTTGAGTATTGTGTGAGTTCCAGTTAAAACCGCTTATTCATGATTTTTGGCTGAGTGGAATCCTTTTAGTCATACTTATAATTCTTTACTAGTTTTACATAAAAGTTGTATTATATCACGTCCAAAACGAGAGCAGAATGCTGTAGTTTTCTGAGGTATGCCAAAGATGTTTTACTCACGTAGCATGCGCATGTTGAGTAAAAGCCTTCATTGACAAGCAGTTTTATGCGAGGTGGGATGAGCTCAACAAAGATTTATAGTTGGCTAAGTGATAACGCAATGCCAGTCTATTAGGTTACTCAATGTAAGGTTTTGGTCTGTATACACCTACGTAGGTTAGTGCAGGTTGCTTTATTAGTGTTCTTATTGTGTTGTGAATCAATAGTTGAAGATTGTCAGCAACATGGCCATACATCGGATATATGTGTTCACGTTCGGATTCTGGAAATCTTCTTTAGTGTTCTTTAGTGTTCATAAGTTTTCATCTCATCCATGTTTGTAATTCATGAAGTCAGCTATTTTCTGTTTCCCTGTGTGTTTTAATTCTCTACTATTTACACTAATTCACCAATTAAGCCTCAATAGTAGTTTAATTTGTGTAGTATCATTTAAATAATTTTGATATTTTGCGAAAATTTTCACTAGCATTGTCTAGGTGGCCCTACATTTTCCTACCTACCGTATGTGTGTGGTGGAAGTGTAATTAAGTTAGAACGAGTCGATATATTGTGGATCCACACAGTCATCAGCTAGTAACCTGAAATTGAGTCGATGTCACTTTGGTTTGATGCTCTGATTTATGTCTCATAATTGACCACATTAGTGGTAAATCAAAATTAAATTTAAAAAAATTATGTACACTTCCACTCTATATGTGAATTTTTGAGTAGATTAACACTTCATTATTTAAGTGGAGGGTCTGAAACAACTAAAAAGAAACCTCCTGGGCGTATTGTCGTACTTAAAAATTATGCCCATCAGTAATTATTTTCTGACGACTACTTGTCCTTGTAGTGTCATATTCAAATATACTGGGAGACATTGACGACGCAGGTAACGATATAGCTGATGAGAGGTGACAGATTTCCTCAATCTGATGGAGAGCAAGGAAATATTCAGTTAATTTATGAAGAAGTATCAACTTGTATCAAACCAAAACTTTGCATCAGTGCGTGAAGTCTTTGATAGTTGCTTTGAGCCAAGTAGGAAGGTCTAGACTATCCGATTGAGGACTATTGGTGATATGGCTCAAAATTGTCCTCAATGGCCCAGATGCATTCACTCTCTGTGATTTCTCAGACGAATTAAGTCCTCAAGATTTTTCATGTTACTATTCTTTCTGTCATACATTTCTGCTCATTAAAGTTCTCTATTCTTGTGTGGTAGGCTGAATTGCTGCAGTTCTGTGCAGAGATCTATGCTGGAACTCAGTCAGTCATTGTCTCCGAATGTTAGTAGGAGCTAACAAGTTTGTGCAGTTATCTTGGAACTAGTTCAAGTATCAAAAGCTTTACACATTAAGTGGATAGTAGTGAAGATAAAATGTAACATTCTAGTGGAAGCAGCGATGGTGGGTAATAGCAAGTGCTAGTTTAAAACAATTAAAGAGAGTGAAATAATATGGATTAGTGGCTGTTTCGTTATTCTGTTAGTTAGAAACCAGTTATTCAGTACAGAGCTCTCATGTATCAGGCTGCAGGCCATATATATTTGGAGGTCTGATGATACTATCCAGTTGGCAAGGTTGATGTAAATGGAATGTGGCTTGAATTCAATATACATTGACAAAAATTGCTTGAGCCAATGAGCTGCATTTCATGCTGGTTAGCTGTAGACGGTGGATTAATTGTTCACTTAAAGAGGAAACAGCTAAAATGGTATATTAAAGACTTCAAAGGACGGTTGATCATATACACTCCATTTGATGACTACCCAGGTGCAGTCTCTGTGAAAAGTTGACATTGAAACTTGATTAGGGATATAGGAGATATAATGCTGATAATACTATTTTCGGTCGTCATTATCTAAAAATTTACATTAACAAGGCAAATTTTATCATATCAACCATGTTTGACATCGTCGATATTGCCCAATTGGTCTAGTTGAAATGAATGGAGCGTCAGTTCATTGCTTGAGAGTCAAGCTGGTAGGCTACATCACAGTCGTTTATAGGAAACGTGACGGTTTAGGGATTAGCAATAAACTACCACCTAAGGTATTTGTGAAAGATGGCTCAAAATGTCTATTGTCACCTATCTGAATTTTAAGCTTTAGCCGCCTTTGTCAGATTGCAATGGTTAATTTTTTTCCCGTTCCAAACGTTAGATAATAATAATAATAATAATAATAATAATTTGCTTTATTCCAGAAACAGTACAGTGGTACAGTGTGGAATTTTCAGCACAAAAGATAAAAGTGTTCTTTATGATAACTGTGAAGAAATTACGTGGTCAACAAAGCCATATATTGGAATACAAACACCAATCAGTTTTTGACTTCTTTTATCCCTTTACGTTCCCATTGGAACGTAGGACTTCAAGTTACAGGCTTGAAGTTTCGTTAATTCCATATTAGTTTGTTTATTAGATGTATCATAATAGTAATAATGATAATAATAATAATATTAATGACGACACCAACAATAAGGAATCTAAATCATCAGTAGTAATTCCATACAAGTAAGGAACCTCGGAAACCTTGCGCAGAATTCCTAACAAGGCAGGAATAAAAGTGGCTGGCATTCAAACACACAAACTCAGTTAGAAATAAGCTTTGTCGGTTGAAGGATAAATCCTGTGGAGCCTTTAAAATAAAACAATTTAGTTTATCTAATACTCTGCAATGATTGTCAGGTCAAATACATGGGTCAAACTAGTAGAACACGGACAGTCAGACCAGCCGAACATAAAAACCTAGCAAAATCCAGACTCGTTGACCCAAATGAGATAAGAAATCTAGAGAATAGAATAGTTCAGCTATAGCACTACATGCAGTTACACACAACCATACAATAGGCTGGATGGGATAAGATGATAATTTTAAAATCTGATGTTACAGGGTGGAGGGAGAGATTGATAACAGAAGCTTTGTTTATCGAATCAACTGCAAATACACGTAATAGGAATGATTCAACACCTGTCCCAGATATCTGGGAAATTCTACTACCCCTACGACAGACAGGAGAAGATAAAGAGAACTACAAAACTCAAGTTTCAAAGTCGTGTGATTACAATTGATATGATTATGAACAAAAATAGATTGTGTTCGAAACTGTGTCATCCAGTAAATAACCCTGTTTCACTGTGTGATACATCTAATAAACAAACTGATATGGAATTACTACCACAGTGCCCAAGTTTTACACATATATTGAAGTTTCGGTAGCAGTGGTGTTTATTATTTTGCGGGTTGGGGTTGCTATCCTGCCTCATGCCCAACCTTCCCTCTTTACCAGTCTTATTACTAGCTTAGCGAGGTGAGGAAGTGCGTCGGCCGGGGGTCGAACCCCGAACCACCTGCATGACTGGCGAGCATTTTACCTCTGTATCACCGACTTAAGGGTCACATATGGATATGCCAGTTGATTGGTCTTATAATGACTTTTTTCACCGAAGGGCATTCGTTATTTCTACAAAGATGTCACCCTACTGAATATGTTTTACTTCTATGTCTATTATCTGCTGTGAATTATTTCTGAGGGGCTTGTGTCAACGAGTATCCTTCAAAAAGCTTCTCTCCATTTTTATTATATCTTATCATATGTGTACTTATTTCCCATCAATAGCTTCACGTAAACTGATATATTCAGAAACTTCGTTGTCAACCCGAGGCATTTAAGTGGTATAGTTCTGTGTCGTGAAAGATTCTCACAAACGCAAAGTTTTCTGCAGAAGTTCAGTGACATGTTTGAAAATACTTGAGATTCATTTATTGTCTTGTAAATACAGTTGAGTGTGCCAGAAATGGTCTGTATTGACTTGCTCTCTGAAAATAAAGCCGAATTTCTTGATTACAGTGTCTGTCTTACTTACGTGAGAAGTTGAATTACCCACCATTGGTGGGTTAATAGTCAGTGAGAACTCAACACTATAAGGCTGGAATGCCCCGTGGCCTATGATTGTCGGGTGTTCTCAGTGACATTATCCGTATTATTATGCATATATATCAATGTAAGCTTAGTTGATTCATTGAAAAACAAACTTGGTATATTATGGACACCAGCAGATGCGTCATACAAAATCTTTGTACGACGACAGAGGTACTACTCGGAATCCCAGACGTATACAGTTGGTCATCTTAAGGCCTTATCCCCAAGCGTTTAACCCAATATTTGATCCACAAAGTAGCGGAAAAAAGTTAGTAGCTGCGTTCTGCATGGTTTCCGGTGACCAAAGCTAGTTCATATACCATCTGGTTATTCCCAATTCTGGAATCCTTGCACACCATAGATTTGAAAATCAAGGTTTCCCAGATCCCCTAGGTGTAGACCTGGATGTCCACCAGTGAAGTTGGGAGCTCCAGGCATTCGCTCTCTCCCATTCACCTTCATTAGAAACACGCTCACCGCATGAGAATAGTGCACAGAGTTTACCTGTCAAAGGCTATGAATGCGTAGGGACATGGGAACATTTCGAGAGGAAGGCCAAAGTCTAACCACCCTTGGCCGTAGCAGGAAAAAACTCTGTTGATAGTTGTGCGTTATCTTTCTTCAGTTTCTAACAATTATTCAATGTTATTCTTCTTACTTTTATCTGGTCTGGTCTGGATTCAACATAGAACTTGGCACCGAAGTGCAACAGTTCTAGTTGCCACGTTCCAAATAGCACACAAAAGTAGACAAGACAAGAAGATGAGTGAAGAGAATCAATAGAATTTAGATAAGTATAAGAGTGAAACAGAATGAGTAATGGTAGAAAGGAATATGAAAGATTACAGAAACTGAATACATCTGCGCCATTGACAACGATTTTGAGCCATGTCACCTATTGTCTGCAGCCATTGATTCTTAGAGTCCCGA